>CM038682.1:724347639-724703265 GCA_021605205.1 Aegilops longissima
GGATGTACAAATCACATGACTGTGACAAGAATCTATGATGGATGCTCCCTTATCACCGTCTCATCGAAGCACATCATCTTTGCTGCGACAAAGGCAAAAGTCGGAAATCTTCAAGCGATTTTCCTCGAGGGCTTCAACCAACTTTGGTGTGAAGATCAAGCACATCCAGTGACAATGGAACTGAGTTCAAGAATTCTGGTCTTGATGATTATCTTGATGAACTTGGTATTACTCATGAGTTATCGCTTATACTCCTCGACAAAATGGCGTCGTGGGCGCAGAAGCAGAACTCTTGTTGAGATGGCTGCGCACTATGCAGATGAGTACAAAAGCCCGATCGTTTACGGATTGAAGCAATTGACAACTGCGTGCCACATCGTCAGCAGTATATCTTCACAAATTCTTCAAGAAGACGCCTATGAACTCCTCAGCGACAAAACCCAATGTAAGTTATTTCAAAGTCTTGATTGCTAAATGCTGGATTAGAGATCCTCACCACACCTCTAAATTTGCACGAAAGCACATGAAGGTTTATGCTTGGTTACGGAAAGGACTAGCACACCTCTGAGTCTTCAACATCCTCTTCACAAGATTGTTGACCTTGTAGATGTCTTGGTTCGATGAAACTAATGGCTCGCAAAGAGAGCACCTACATACATGTTAGGCGAACCCAGCTTTTGAGGATTCTATCGAGGTTCAAGGCAATATTGAGGATGTCATTCCCTCTTGAAGAAACTGCTTGAAGAATTCATTCTGTCTAACGAGAAACGTCGCTGATGCACTGAAGATAATCTTGAAAGAAAATGGTCTTTGAGGAAAATGGTCAAATTCCTCGAAGACAACCAGCTCATCCTCGCGTTGCAAAAGAAGTGCAAGTTGACAAGATCATCGATGACATTGAAGCGCGGGTCCTCTCACTCGCTCAAAAGCTTCACTTATCTAACTTTTGTGGGCACTATGCTTTTGTCTCTATCACGAGCCCACTAAGGTAGATGAAGCATTTACGGAGCGAGTGGATTGAGGCTATGCAAGAAAATTACATCGATTCGAGCTCAACAACGTCGGGAGGCTGGTCAAACGTCCAGATCCTGCATAAGCATAATATCATTGGCACAAAGTGGATCTACCGCAACAAGCAAGATGAAAATGGTCTTGTGGTGAGGAATAAAAGCACGACTAGTAGCTCAAGGCTACACGAGAGTTGAAGGAATTGATTTCAATGAAACTTTTGCACTGTTGCTAGACTTGAGTCTATTAACATAATACTACCTATGCTAACCATCACAATATCACTTTATATCAAATGGATGTGAAAAGTGCATTCCTCAATGGTAAGCTTGAGGAAGAAGTATATGTTGCTCAACCCCAGGTTTGAAGATCCAAAGAATCGACAAAGTCTTGAGACTAAATAAGGCCCTCTATGGCCTCAAGCAAGCCCCTCGAGTGGTATGATACATTGAAGGAATTCTTCGTGAAGAATGGCTTCACACCAGTTCACTCGACCCTACTCTCTTTACTAAATCATATGATGGTGAACTGTTTGTGTGCCAAATATATGTTGATGATATTATCCTTGGCTGTACTAACCAACGTTATAGTGATGAATTTGCCTATATGATGGTGAAGAATATCAAATGTCTATGATGGGAGAGTTGAAATTCTTCTTAGGTCTTCAAATTCGTCAACAACACAATGGCATATTCATATCTCGGAGAAATACCTCAAAGATGTCCTGAAGAAATTGGCATGCAAGATTGCAAAGGTGTCAAAATTCCTATGCCCACAAATGGCCATCTATGCCTTGATGAAAATGGTATTGACTTGATCACAAGGTATACCTCTCCATGATTGGTTCTTTATTGTACTTATGTGCATCTAGGCCAGATATAATGCTTAGTGTTTGCATGTGTGCGATTTCAAGCTACACGAAGGAATCACACCATAAGGCTGTGAAGCATATTCTTCGATATCTAGCTCACACCAACACTAGGATTATGGTACCCCAAGGGCTCTACTTTTGATCTCATTGGATATTCGACTCGACTATCTTTGGTGATCGTGTGGACGCAAGTCAACATCTGGTACTTGTCATTTCCTCGGACGATCTTTGGTGCATTGGTCCTCGAAGAAAGCAGAACTGCGTATCCTTTGTCCTTCTTGAAGCTGAATATATGCTTCTGCTGGCTCATGTTGTGCTCAATTACTATGGATGAAGCAAACCCTCAAGGACTACGGCATCAGCGTGAAGAATGTGCCTCTCTCTTGTGACAATGAGAGTGCCATCAAGATTGCTCACAACCAGATTCAGCACTCGAAGACAAAGCACATTCAAATTCGTCATCATTTTCTTCGTGATCATGTGTTGAAGGCGACATCTCCATCGAGCACGTGAAACTGAAGAACAGCTAGCTGATATCTTCACTAAGCCCTTGGATGAGAAGAGATTTAGCAAGTTGCGGTGTAGCTAAACATCTTAGAATCTTGAATGTACTTTGAATAAGCACACATCCTAACACTCATGCAAAATTGATGACTTAGATGTGCAACACATGAAGAAGCGTTTTCTTCAATCAATGAAGAATAACACTCTAAATGTGAAGAAATTAATGAAGAATTTGATTCTCGAGAACCCTCGAAAATTGTCGCGGTGTCTGAAATCATCATTCTTATCTGATGGGTCACGCCACCACCAAAGTTGAAAATCTTCAATTTGAGTTTTCCTCAGTCTTTGAAATTCTTGAGTTTTGAAATTCTTGATTTTCAAATTCTTGATTTTTCAAATTCTTCAACTTTGCAAATTCTTCCTTTTTTTCGTCGTCTTTCTTCATTGGCTATATATATATATGGATTTATGTCCTCTCTGCATTCACTTATGGCTATTTCTTCAAGTCGCTTTTTACGCTAAGTGAATGTGATCGGACCCTTCCCCTCTATGCTATACTCAACCCAATCCATTCACAAATTCTTCATATGCGTTCTACTTTGAAACTTGTTCAAATTCTTCATTTGTGTCCTTGACTTGCTGAAGAAATTGCGAAGCGGAACTTTTAAAAGCGAATCTTATCCAAACTTGATTTTACGCTCAAACCGTTCCGCATCCCACGATGCATTATTATATCCACCACGATGCGCACACGATCTCCACTACCTTGTCGTGGGTGACACACGTCGTGAGAAGGGAAGCGGTCAGAGACACGTTCGTCCTAAATCTTGGACGAGCCGTTTTCACATGACTATAAATACCCTCTCTCCCTTCCTCACTCTTTTACTCCGCTCGATCTCTCTCCTCGAGCTCCTCGAAACCCTAAGCGCCGCCGCTCTCCATCGTCGCCGGTGAGGAAAAGCTTCCTGCCTTGACCTCTTATTGGCGTACTACGCGCCGACAGTGGAATTTCCTCACTCCGCCGTCGCGTAGCTGATTTCCTCTGCCAAGTTAGGGGCGGAGAAGATCTGAGCAGACGAACTTCTAAACTGTTCATCTCAGTTCGTCGTGTTCTTCACTTGAGTAAATTAAAAGTTACTTTTATTTACTGCTTTGACTCTCAAATTTTCTTCAAATTCTTCAAAGGTGTTTATTTCAAATTCTTCACACATATGAACACCTCAAATCTCTTGACTCATTTCTCTAAGCAATGATTTTCTTCAAGATTCCTCAATTGTGTGGATCTTGATCTATACAACTCTGGAACCTAAGATAAAAACGCTTATTGAAATTCTTCAAGGCTCATCTGGTCAAAATCCTCAAACTTGTTCTTTTGAAAAACCCTCGAGAGCAGCATATGACCTCTTCAAATTCCTCGCACCTATACTCTGTTCACAGGTACAAATGTCTGCTTCTGAATCCCTAGGTTCTCATCAACTTAACTCATTTGCAGCGTTCCTCGAAGAAAAAACTGCAAACTTCTTGAGAATTCAATTGTTCAATTTCCTCACCGAAGAAAATGGCGGATGGTAAAGCAGAAGGGAGGAAAGAAACACGAGGTCATGATGACATTGAAATCCACGAGGAAATATATCTGACTATTGCACAGATGAGGAAAGCAAAAACCAGCATAAGGTCGCATTCAGAAAATTGAGCGGAGATGGGCACGGGAATGGAAGGAATACCGCTATGTTACACCTAAGTACATGAAGAAATTAGCGTTAAATCCTCCATGCCCAAGGCTCCTTTGGCACCGGGCCAAATAGCTGATCCCACTAGCGTCAAGCAGCGGTGAGGACTTTCTGATAGGTGGGCTAAGCATAAGCTAAGTTGGCTAAGCAAGCAAAGGCGGTGAAGAAATTCAATGAGGATTACTGCAGCTGCTGCTGCTTGAGGTCTCGGCCAAGCCGAGAAGAAATCGCGCAAAGAAGTCTGCGAATAAGCCAAGTGCTTCTTCATCGTGCCCTCACGGCCAAGTTCCTCGGCAGCTCCTTCGAGGCAAATTCCTCGTGACAAATTCCTCACACCACTGCTGTTCCATCAAAGTCCTCGGCTGCTCCGTCCAAACCTTGGTTCGAGTGCACCAGCCACTTGTCAAAGGACTGCTGGTTTTCAATTGCCTCGGGCACCTCTGCAAATTCTCGGCTGCTTTCAATTCTTCATCGGCCCGACTTCTGCTGAAGACAAAAGCAACAGTGGGCGTGGTCTCGGCCTAGCCAAGGAAGAAACAGCTTATCGTCCACGTGCCATCGATGATGAGGCATCGATGAAGAACTTGAAGAAATCATCGAGACCGTCAATCTAGAGCCGAAGAGCCAAGGAACAGGCTGTGCCCTTGCTTTTGGACCCAAAGAAAGTCCTCGATTTCATCGACCTCGGCTGCTGATCCCAATACCCTCTTTTGATCTTCCTTTGACACCTGGTCAAAGTCATATATTGACTCACTTCATTCTTTGAAGAAAATGGAAGTTCGAGAAAGCGAAGGAAATCAAGAAGGCTCAATACAAGAAGGAGAGGTTCTTGAAGAAAATGTAGTCAAGATGACACGAGGAACTTCTTCAAGTCAAACTGAAATTCAGAACCTCGGCAAGAACTTTGACACATACTATCTGATTGGCAAGTAGTCAAGACCAAATTAAATCAATCGTGAAGAAACTCTACTATTGTTGCTGCACGAGCAACATGAAAATCCTCAGGCTGAAGCATCTCGCTCAGCCTAGTGAAAAAATACCAACAACGCTGAAGCTCAACTTCTTTGAAGAAAATCACGATTCGAGGCTGATGAAGAAATTCCAGCAATGAAGAAGCGCGGGGCACCCACTAGTGGTGCGCTGAAGAAAGTGTCAAGACAGAGGAACTGCATCGATTGCTCTGAAGAAACTGCCCCAAATTCCTCAGCTCCTCCTGCGCCAACTCCACTCAATTCTTCCATCTGCTTGGATGTGAAAGAAAACAAAAACTCGAGCAAGCTCTTTGTGAAGAAAGAAAAGCATCAGCTCGTCGAGATTCTTGGTGTGAAGAAAATGAAGCCAATGACCTCCTCGATTGAGAACCGATTGATGCTATTCCAATTTCCTCCATACCTTCAAAGGAAGTGGTTCCTTTTGGAGAAGAATATGAAGTGCCAACGGATCGATGAAGAACATCAATCTCTGCTCTGCTATGAGAAAATTGATGAAGAAATTGAAGTGGAAGCTGTCCCTTCAACCGAGTATTCCTCATCGAGACCATGAAATTCCTCAAGATGGTCTGAGAAATTGAAAACGAAGATGTGGATATTGGATGCACCACTCCGGTAATCAATGATGACTTTTGGGAAAATCAGCATCCTAATACTCCGCTCTTCACCCTTCAACAAGTTCCTCACTCCCACCTGCAGTGTCGGATCGACTCTGAAGAAAATCAACCCACGAGTCCGTGCATGAAGAAATTCCAGCCACTAAGCTGCTGATGAAACTCTGCTGCTGCTCTTTGAAAATCCTCGACTTGCACAAGTTGAGGACCAAGAAATTCCTCAAGTGAAGAACTGAACTTACGGTTCGGAGGTGGTGATGCAATGGCCGACACCCCTCACGCCAAAGCGGAAGAATCCGTTCTCGACAAAGCAAAAGTTCAAGGCTAAGGATTTCTTTCTTTGAGCATGTGTTCTTCCTTGAATATAATCCCTATGATTACTGCTCGGATTAGGAAGAGGCGCTTACGGACTGCCGATCAAGCCTTCTATTCCTCGGTGCTTTTCAACAAGGACAAAATCTTGATCATGCTCATATTCCTCATGTGGATATGGAGTCGCTGCCGGCTTTGAGCCCGTCCTAAGTGTTCTTCACGATGCAGGTCTTCTAAACTGCTTGCGATATTTGTGATTGGAGCGAAGAGCTAATTCTTGAGTTCTATGCAACCCTGCACATCACGGAGATCTTTGAAGATGTAACTTCATGGGTCTTAGATTGGATGACCGAAAACACTCACTACAAGGCACCAGACAAGTGAATTGCCCGTGCCCTACCACTCGATCCTCCGCTTGATGGTGCACGTCGCATCTATGAAGAAAGAACTTTCAAATCACTATATGCAAGTGCTAATGAAGCCTTTGAAACCAAGGCAAGCTCAAGGACCAAATTCCTCGTCAAGGAATTATTATGTGCCTCGAACAGTCTATCGAATTACAGCGAAGACTATGAGTCCTATCAAAGGTCACGACTTCGAGCGATGAAGAAGTCGTTGGCATCATGAAGAATATGCTTTTCAACATCATCCATGGTGTTCCCGTCAATTTCCATGATTTCTTCATGAGGACTCTGGCTAACATTGCCATGTCACCTTTTGAGCTGAAGCCTTATGCGCCTTGGATTATGAGATTCATCAGGTCAAGATCTTCACTGAATTACAAAGCTGATACGTTGAACCACTGCAGCTATCTGCCCCGATTGAAGTCCTCAAGCGGCCAATTGCCTCGGTGATGAAAAGGAAAGGCTGCTGCTGTGATAGATGAAGGCATTCGTCCATTGGATGGACAGTTTACAAAGCAGCATCTTACTCCACCAATGATGACTCTGCCACATGACTCAGCAGACAAATACCTCGGTTAAGCAAGTCCTCAAGCTCTGCACCGGGGTGATGGTGATCGTGAATTACTCCTCGGTCTTCATCAGAAGGCTGATCGCAATCAAAGTGGGTCAAGACGTCAATTTGGTACTCTTCTTTACAACATGACCTCAACTCACAATGCGGTGAAGAAAACCACTACTATCTTCATGAAACCTTCAAGCGCTTTGGGCTTTCTTTCACATGTATACAATGAAGAACTGAAATCAATGGGTCTCAAGGAAGAATTTGGTAGTGCACCTCCTCCAAAGAAATTCAAGAAGGTCAAGTTCCTTCCTTGGTGGCCAGCTCCTATTCTTCATCTCGCGACAACGATGAAAATGAAGATTTGGAAGACACTGCTGCTGGTCCTACTTGACGAACAACCCCGACAATCTTTGGCGCTCCGTCTTCAACTTGAAATTCTTCAAGAGCGTTAGTCCTCGGTTCGATCCTTTTGGTCATTCGATGACAAAGGGGAGAAATTTGAGTTAGTCTTCAAGCGGGTCTCGTTTTGTCTATATCTGATATCTTATTAAGTTACAACTCTCGTTCTTACGAAACCTTTTATTGGATCGAGTTGTAATCTTAAACCCGATGGTGCTTTGATACTTTTGATGCATTATGCTTTTGCTCTATGCTCGATTACGATAGTGTTGATATGCTTTGATCTTTGTTATGCTCGATCCTCGTGAGCTCGTTGAAAATCTTCAAATTGATTTGGGATCGATACTCATGAAGAGTTTCAAATTCCTCATACGCATTGGGCTCGATACTCTTTATGCATTATTTTGCATGCTACGCATATCATCAAGCACCATATTTCATCATGCATTTCAAATTCTTCATATTATATGTAAATCGTGTATGAATTACAAGATATAGGGGAGATCTCCATGATTCAATTCTTCAAATGTGCATTGCCTCAAAAGCAATTTCCTCACTATGCACATCTTAGGGGAGTTCTTCTATATCTTGCAATCAAAATCCTCATTATCAGTAATTACACTTCATATGTTTATCCCCGTTGAAAACTTAACCTGTATTGTCATCAATCACCAAAAAGGGGGAGATTGTAAGTGCATCTACTGCCCTTAGTGATTTTGGTGTATTGAAGACTTATAGGTTAAGTAACTAATCTTGTTGTGAGTGTACACGGGTCTATAAGTCTATGAGAGTTTGATATTCTGAAGAAAGTCGACCCCTAAAATGAATTTCTTCAACGAAGAATTTGATACGAAGACTTTCGAAGACTTTGAAAGTGAAGAAATTGGTGTGATTACGAAGACTTGGTAATCGCTTGAGGAATATGAGCGTGAAGACTTTGTTTCGTAGTTTCATTTTCTCTTTCTTGAGTCATAGGAAACACGTCTTGTTAAAGGGGGTCGAGGAAATACTAAGGAAAAATTTCCATTTGATGCTCAACTCAAAATCCTCACCTACCAATCCTTGAGTGAAGCCTTTGGAAATCTCATACAGATTCGATCAATTTCTTGATGTGAGGCAAAGCTCTTACGGTCCTTTGAGAATTCGGCGAGGAGTTAGGAATTCGCAGGTCTGAATTGCCTACCTGATGAGAACATGATATACGAGGAATTTGATGTTCCAATTTCCGACCGTTCTTGTCTTTGGCTTGTTTGTCCAAAATATCTCCACCTAACGGTCATATCATTTAAGGGCATTTATGTCTTATCATGTCGGGCTGCTCGAGGCTATAAATAGCCGCCCCTACAACCACTAGTTGGTTGGCTGCTCGAGAGAACTTGACACTTGTCATTTGAGAGCAACCCATCCTCGAGGACTTTGGTGAAAATCATCAAGTGAGGAAAACCCAAAGTGAGGAAAAACCCAAAACCAAACCCCAACAAACCCAAAGTGATTGAGCATCGAAGAAATTGATCCAGCGTGGATCCGGCGCTTTTACCTTTGAAGACTGTGCTTCTTCAGACGGTTAGGCGTCACGGTCTAGAAACATCAAGAGGAATTGTGGATGCCGGTGACCAAGTATGTGAAGGTTTGGAAATCGCTGAAGACTTACCCAGTGATTGGGCGAGTCTGCGTGACCTTAGTTCAAGGAGAATCACGGTGAGGACTTGGTGTCTGAGCTGCGTGCTCGGTGGCTGAGGTGTCCAGGACTGCGTGTCCTCGAGTTTAAATACTCAGCCGCTCAACCAGACGTACAAGCGGGAGACAGCAGTTGGAACTGGTCTACAAATCATTGTCTTCACCAACCTAACTGGTTCTATTTCCTCAACCCTTTCATTTCCTCATTCTTGTGTTGAGTGTTTGTCATATCTGTGTTTGAAGACTTTGTTGAAGACTTTCTCAATTTCCTCAGTTCAATTTCTTGATCTGTTTGTCTTCATCTTGTGTTATCACTGTGATTCGCTTTGATTACTCTGTGATTGTCTTCATTTCATCATGATGACTAGGCATGTCTGTTATGCTTACTTCGAGTACTTATTCCGCTGCATGTATTTCTTAGCTAAGGAATTTCCTCACGGCAAATTCCTCGGTGAAAATTTGTAAATTCATAAAATAGCCTATTCACCCCCTCTAGTCGATATAGCACTTTCAGGGTATCATCAAACAGTGCGTGCATCCATGGTATCCTTGTTTATACATCACTGCAAGGTTCTTTGAGCAGGCCAATCATTGATAGTCACGAACAACAGCGCCTTTAGGTCAAATTTTTCCCCATGTGCTCATCACGCCATACACCTGTTCCATTCCACGATTGTTAGAGTTCTTCAACTAATGGCCTTAGGTACACATCAATGTCGTTGCCGGGTTGCTTAGGGCCTTGGATGAGTAACTGGCATCATAATGAACTTCGCTTCATGCACAACCAAGGAGGAAGGTTATACAAACATAGAGTCACAGGCAGGTGCTATGGTTGCTGCTCTGCTCCCAAAAGGATTAATGCCATCTGCGCTTGGAGCCAAACCATCGCTCCTTGCATCATCGCAAACTCCTTCCCGTACTTTCTTTCAATTTTTCTCCTGCGACCCGTCAATTGGTACTCTCAACTTTCCGTCTTTCTTACGGTCTTCTACGTGCCATCGCATCGCCTTGGCATGCTCTTTGTTTTGGAACAAGCGTTTCAACCGTGGTATTATAGAAGAATACCACATCACCTTGGCGAGAATCTTCTTCCTCGGGCGCTCGCCTCGACATCACCATGCTCATCAGCGGCTGATCTTATAGCGCAATGCACCACATACGGGAAGCGTTCAAATCCTCGTACTCACCGCGGTAGAGGATGCAATCATTAGGGCATGCATGTATCTTACGCACCTCTAACCCTAGAGGCAGACAGCCTTCTTTAGCTTCGTCACGTACTCTCGGGCAATTCGTTGTCCTTTGGAAGCATATCCTTTATCATTACCGACAACTTTCCAAATCCCTTGTCGGATACACCATTCTCGCCTTCCATTGCAGCAATTCCGGTGTGGTGCCTAGCTTTTCTTGTCACCTCATGATTGGGTACAACAATTTTTGTGATCCTCTAACATCGCTGCAACTTCTTCTTCTCCAAATCACTTGCGCAGTTTCTCTTTGCATCGGCAATGGCCGACCCTAGATCATCAGCGGGCTCATCGATGCCTCTTCTTCAACTTCTTCCCACATTGCGGCCCAGCTTCTTCCGCATTACTGGCTCAGCTTCTTCCCCATTGTTGTATCATCGTATTCAGGGAACCCATGGCAGGATAGCTGCGTCGTCCTCTTCTTCTTCATTGTCTTCCATCATAACCCCTCTTTCTCCGTGCTTGGTCCAAACATTATAGTGGGGCATGAGCCGGACTCAAGCAGGTGGGCGTGAATGGTTCTTGGCGTAGAGTAATTGCGACCATTCTTACAGCCAGCACATGGACAAGGCATAAAACCATCCGCCCGCTTGTTTGCCTCAGCATAGCGAGAAAAGTATACACGCCCTCAACGAACTGGGGAGCATCGGTCATCGTACATCCATTGCCGGCTCATCTTCATTACACAACACTGAATAGACCAAATTAATACAAGTTCATACATAAAGTTCATACAACACTTAAATGCAACAAACAAATAACTCTCTAGCTAAAGCATTTAAATGCAACAACAAATGCGATCAAGATGCAACTAAGGTAACAATTGATCCAACAACATAATGATACCAAGCCTCACTATCGATGGCATATTTTCTAATCTTTCTAATCTTCAAGCGCATTTTCTCCATCTTGATCTTGTGATCATCGGCGACATCGGCAACATGCAACTCAATTCCATCTTCTCCCCTCAATTCTTTTCAATTTTTCTTTCAAGTACTCGTTTTATCTTTCAACTAAATTTAACCTCTCGACAATAGGAATTGGTTGGAATTTCGGTTCACATACCTCCTAGATAAAAATATCTATGTCAACTTGATGGGCATAATTTGTCATAAACGAAATGCAACAAATAGTTTTAAAGAGAATATACCACATCCATTATCATAACAAGGGCGAGGGCCGGGGGGCGGATATCAAAACCATGGCACTATGTATAAGAAACAACGTCGGGTAAGATAATTATTATCTGAGTAACTATATATCAAATCACAGAAACATCAATTTTTATATAAAATTTCATGAACAAGAGGCTCACCACAAGGTGGTGCCGCTGACAGAGGCGGTGCAGGCGTCGGCGGTGAATTCTGACGAGAGATTTAGAAGGCACTAAGTAAACCACACCTACATATGCAAACTAAGTGTTATTTTGACCTCAAATTGCATATAAATCAAATACTAGCACATATATATATTTCCTCCCAAATTGCTAAACTCACAAATTAATAACTATATGAACCAATGCAAGAGCTAATCTAGCAATGAGAGATGAAAGGACAAAGTTGCTAACCTTTGTGATCACTTGAATGGATGGGGCCTTCAAATCTTGACAAATTTTGGGCAAAATGTGTGATGAGCTCGAGGAGAAGAGGAAGAACAGAGAGAGAGAGGAGAGGGAAAGGGGGAAGAACAGGCGAGCTGGGCGAAGGGTTTATATGAGCGGAGGACCTATAGTACGGTTCATGGCACGAACCGGTACTAAAATCTTGGAGGGCCAGGCTGACAACATCCTGCCACCACCCTCATTAGTACGGTTCGTGGCACGAACCGGTGCTAAGGTTATACGAACGGTGCTAAAGGCTAGCCGTTGGAACCGGCACTAATGTATACATTTGTGCGGCTCTTATCTAAACCGGCACTAATGTGCTTCACGTTTGACCCTTTTTCTACTAGTGCTTGGAGGCCTTAATGGCGGCGGGGAGGCCGTGAGCTACTCTTGCCCAGCTCATCCCGCTGGAACCGAGGGCCGGCGGGATGGCCACATCAAGCGCGTCCAAGGCCGCCCGGCCGCGATGAGGGCCCGAAGCACAACAACGACATGAAGGAGCTCCTCCGGCTCTTGCGGTCATCATGGCTCTGGCGAGGAGGTTGGCGGAGGCGAGCTTCTCCCGTTAATCCGCTAGAATTGGGGCCACTGCTGGGCTGGCCGTGTGCCCGTGTCCGATCTGTCGAGGCCGCCCGGCTTGGGGCGGTCAAGCGAGCGGGACATGAGGAGGTCCTCCAGCTCGACCAGCGGCATGGGGAGGCCGGATAGCGAGTGAAACAATCAGCAAAGCAACATCGTGAGGACGAGAGGAGCTCCTCGGCTCGGCTATGGCGTGGGAAAAAATTGGGCGAAAGATGATCGGTTCACACTGGCGAGAGGAATCTTGATGTGGTCGTTTCTTCACGCTGGTGGAGTTTCTGGTCGGTCCAGCTTGTAAGCCAGGTGGAACAATGGCGTAGCTGATCTGCTGATGTGGATAGGCTGCATGTCAAGAGAAATCAAATAGTGAGGATGAACTATTTAGGTATTATAGATGAGAAACATGATGATTATGTATTGTCATGGCCATGGTAGTAATCTTTTTGGTTTACCTCATGTGACACCATGGGCATGGACACCATTGTTCCTTTCACATTAGTCGGTATAACTTGAGCGTTTGTTTGTGTGAATCTATGGCATGCATAATAGGTCAAGTTACCACGATCTGAACAATCAATCATGAGCGGGTTTTGCTTCAGCACACCACCTAACTGAATTTATTTGAAGATTAAAACATACCATTTCAATGAGAAGGCATAGTGGTCAACTAGTTAATTAATTGATCATTGTATTGTACATAATATTAACTCACTCTATAAACCCATTATATATGGATAGCCTGAACCCAAAGGTCATGTATGTATATTTTTCTAGCACAGTCTGACCTTGAACACTCATACATACGCATATATAATCACTCTTATGAATGCTTGCACACATCCTACCACTATCGGAGGGGTCAACATGAGCAGCGAGGCCAACATTATTAGGATAGCGAGGCGGCCCGTTTGTAGTATTAATCGGCTCAATTTACCACAAGGCGCCGCTCAACCTAAGTTTCCACACAAAAAAAAGCTCAGGCTTTCTTTGGTTCATATGGTAGAAAAATCATAGAAAATGAGGTGACATGCATCTCAAATCCTATGAGTAGGAATAGTAAAGGAGATGTCATTTGTTTCACATCAAAGATTTTTCCATTGAGCCTAGGCTAATGTTTATTTTCTATGAAATGTAGAGGATAGGAAGAATTCCTCCATAGGAATAGGATTTCATTCCTCTGAACCAAAGGGCTCTATAGAATTTTCCTATAAAATCCTACCCTATGAAATTCCTACAAAATTCCTTCAATCCAAGGAGGCCTCAACCTGAGGAGTAGCCGCCATGTAACGGCGGGCCAGCCTAGATTTGAACTGAGGATGGGAAATCGGTTCGAGTGGCGTCTCGGTCGATCGAAGATGATCTTGGCGTTGAAGAGGTAGATCAGGCGGTAAAGCACTGTCAAATCACTATGAGAGGCGTGGGTGGTTGAGTATCTGTCTCTAAATACCTATACGGACATAGCATCAAATATGCAGGAACATGGACATACTTGGAGGAACATGGATAAGTGTGTAAATATTGGCACATGTTTTGTTAAATTCGATCCTCTGGTCCAAATTAATTCAAGCGATTCACTGAATCTAGACCGATTTATACAAAATATTGTCTAAATCTGCATTAATTAATTTGAAATGGGAGAAATATTTTATGGTCAATTGTTTTAATGTTCTAAATGCCACGATAGAAAGTCAGTATTGACATTTATTAACTACTCTCTTTGTCCGGAAATACTTGTCATCAAAATGAATTAAAGAGAATGTATCTAGATACACCCCCTTTTGTCCATTTCGATGAAAAGTATTTTGAGACGAAAATATTAGACTAGAAAACATATCTACCACCATTACTGCTCTCGATTGTGTATGCATACATGGATTGCAATCGTTGCGAATATCAATCTTATGGACGACTATAGTACGAGATATTAAGCTGCTGAATTAATGGGCGGTCATGTATATATTTCCTAACGGCTATCAAATATACTAATTCCTATTGTATAATATTTCACCGTTCCAAACTAATTGGCGCTTGATTTGCTTAGATGGCATGTATCTACACACTAAAACATGTCTAGATACATGCTATCTAGATAAATGTGCGCCAATTAAGAAAAGAAGGAATATCAGTTAATGGTTGATGAAATTTAATGATAGAAAGTTCATCGAGGCAGTATAAATAGACAAGGCTGCAGACCTTTCCGCTTACCACACCTTAAGTTATTCAATCAAAGCTTTCACAATGGCCTGCAAGATAGCATAGTCTTGTCTCTATCGGTATTAGCATTCTTCATCTGCCTTGGTAAGCAAATTATCCATGGTTTTGCGGTTCTATGAAAAGTTGTACCCTCTCTATATAGTTCTAATGGGATGGTTTTGAAATTTACATCGGTACAGCTGAAGCTGGCCCGCAGTGCATGTACAAGGTTCATCCTTACTATCATGGTAGGTCGAGACAGATTATGACAACGACAATTGTCGAAGTGCTTGTAAAAATATGAGGCACCAAAGTACATGGGTGGTATGTGCCATGATGAACAATCGTCTGTTATACTGTTAATGATCGTCGGACTCTTCCACCGTTGGGGCAGCCATGAAGATATATCACTTGTGCCTTGGTGGATACCATCATGGAAGATTTGAGCTCCTAGGAAGATTATTTTTGTTGTATCTGAATAAATTGGCAATGTATCAAACTATGCTTTAGCAAGTATCTTTTACGATGAGTTACAATTAAGAGTTTCCAATCAATTTATATTTTTAGCCTAATATCTTGTAGGCACCTATATAGGGTGGGTCTATTTTACTAACACCACTTAAGACCTTGTTCTATTATAACACTTTTTATACTCTAACAGTGAACCCGAACGACCGAACACAGCAAAAAACTGAAGGAAAAAACCCACCAACCCACCCTCGGCGCGCTCATAAGGCCACCAGCCGACCAGCGCCGTTCGTACCCTTCTGCGTCGGCCACAGTGCGGATCAGGCCACCACAGGTTCCTGCGCCACCAACAACCCGTATCACGTCGGATCCGGTCGCCCAAGGTCACCTACCACCTTCTTCTATTCCCCATCTTCAAGCACTACCATCGGATGAGAATCCCGACAACGTGAGGCCGCACCTTTCCCTCGTCAGCGATGCACATGGTTAGTGCTAGGGAAGGAGGAGGAGCGCACAGCCTCGGGGATCGTCGGCGATGGTGGGAGATGGCACGATGGGGCACCATGCCAGGCGCAGCCCTACCTTCCCTGCATCGAGGAATAAATCGAGCACCGGGACATGAACCTGGTGGATTGGGGATGTCACAGTCCCTCTAACCATCCAACCCACAGGTTGGTTGCAACTAACACTTCTACTCGACTTGTGAACAAAAGTGTTCATTTTCCCAAATGTGGTCCACTTTCAACACCCTGTGCCGCTTCTGCTCTATGGGGCCGGTGGTTGCAGGCGTGAAGTTAAACTTCATTTGCATGAAGCTATTGTGCGGAATGCCCAATTGTTTGTGGTTAAGCTTGCAATATAAAAAGATGCTTGTGGTTTTGCTCGATATGTAATTGAAATTTTAGACATATGCAGTAGCACTAGTGCGAGAACCGGACAATGCTTGCGGTTAGTAAAGGCCCTAGTGCGGTTCCAACCAAGCACTAAAGTGTCAATCACTAAAGCCCCCCCTTTAGTACGGTTCATACGAACCGGTGCTAAAAACCAACTCGTGTACGGAGCCAGCTCCGGGAGCAGGGCCCTGTAGTACGGTTGGTAACACCAGCGGTACTAAATATTTAAAGTTTTGTTTTATTTTTATTTTTCAATTAAATTTGTGTTATCAATTTAATTCTTTTTAGTTTTTGGTATTTTACGATACTACATTGTACACGTTATGCATATATATATATATATATATATAATTTCTAATAGAACCAATCATGCATATATATATATATATATATCATCAATGTCTCACAAACCATCATATTAATTAATTCACACATACACACATATATAGCTATATACAATTTCTCCTACATATGCATGTTGCCTTGAGCAGTGGCATTAGCCTAATTGGTGCCTTGAACCACGATAGAAGTGATGGCGGGTAATAGTATTCTCCTTGGTTTATGACCTGGTCAAGCAAAAATCCGCTATTTCCTCTTGAAGTGCTTCTCTGGCGCTCCGTTTCTAGGAGCTTCTCCCGCTTTCTCTGTGAACTGTTAAGAAGGAGATCAATATGCATGTGTATAGTTGTGTGACTAGATATCGATAATGGTGTAAAAATTGTGAATAGTGTTTTGACAAGCGTACCCATTCCTGTCTTTGAGATCTGCTCCTTTGGGACGCCATCATGCGAATGTTCATAAACACAGAATGCACACAGATCAGTCCCTGCTTTGCTTGAGGGCCTTTACGAGAATGGAATTTGATCAGATAATAATTAATCAAGCATGATAATTAAAGAGATGGCAGCTAGCTAGCTAGCTAGCTAGTACTATAATTACTTACCTTGGGTGAAACCATTTAAGCTTTTGTTTCCATTCTCCCAGGTCCTGTTGATGAACCTTTCCCAAGCCCTGCCGCCGACAAAGAAAATGAATAAAGGGTTATTAAATAGTTCATATCATGAAAATGATGAACTAAATAGGCGAGATATATAGTTAATAATGATTGAAATTACACATTGACTATCCAAACAAGATGTTATAGTCAGTTTTTTCTTGAGTAGTGAGTCCGATTTCAAGCTGTTCGGCGTCAACTTTAATGATACACAAGACCAGTGATATCTGCATGCACTGCGTTTGCATGTCTTAATTAAGCGGGCATATGTAAAGCAAAACATGTAGCTAGCTAGTAGGCAAAAACAGAGAATTTGTAGTACAAGGCAGTGTGACTCTTTGGAAGTTGTAAGGAAGTAGTATATCTTCATTGTATTTGAGGCTTCAAGAACTCTAGCATGTTGTCCTCTCGTCCTTTTGATAGCGTGGATTTAGATTCCATGTGTATTCATTAGCGGTGTTTGGGTCAATGAACCCGATGCCAGCGTCCACCTTTTCTCATTTCATATATCTTCATCCTGCATATAATACCACGAGAAAAGAATATAGTGAGGATAATTACAGGTAATGATTGATCAAAGGATCGGTACAGCTAGCTTGAGACTTAAATTACAGAAAAAAATCACTTACTGAGACAATAGCAGCGGCGATAGCTTTGTCGAGTGCGTCTTGATTGTATAACTGAAACAGTTCGAGAATACTCAGCGGACAAAGCTTTCTCATGGAAGTAATGCTCCTCCTTGACATTCACCATGAAGGACACTCGATCGGAAATCTTGGTAATGTTCATGTACCATTGATGCAATTCATACATTCTCGTTGGGAGGTTCTTGACCTTATGCGGATGGACCAAGGTTGGCCCGGACATATTTCCGTTTATTTCATCCTCTCTAAGCACAGGCATGGGCTCGATCTCGAGAGTTGTCCAACAGTGATTTTGAGAACTTATACTGCATTATATGGTCCTCCGTTATTACCACATTGCCCACCTCGGGAGCGTAAACTGTTTGCCCACAATAATATTGGGGTAGCGTCTTTATCACGTGTTGTTGGCACAACAAGCGAGGGATCGATTCGCCGCTTTGTTCTCCAGTGTGGAATGGTTTTCCGCATTTTTGACAGCTGCTTCTTGTTTGCTCGATCCGGCTCGCCTCCTTCGTGAGCGTGCTCGATTTAACTTCCTGATGTGGCGCTCATACTCTGTGTCCACAGGCTTGGGGCTAGTGGTTGAGCCATCTGAATGAAGTGGTCAATCGTTTCCTTAGGCACTTTCTCCCTTGGCGGCGGTGGCGGTTTGGTGCAAAATGGGCTTCCACCTCGGACTTGATATGGCTGCGATTTCCTCCTCGGACCTGTCATAAGACCTCTGCGGAAGGCGTGAGGCTTGGACCATATTTATCGCTTGCCTCTGCACTGTACTTCTGTACTACCTCGACTCGTCCGCTTCGCACCATAGCTGCGGGTGTCTCTTCTGCGATTCTTGGCGGCGGAGGCGCCCGGTGGCGAGGCTGAGTTGGGCGAGGAGGTGGCCGCTGAAGATGTGCGGACTTGGAGGAGGTGGCCTGAGGTTGTGCGGACTTGGAGGAGGTGGGCGTCTGGCTGTGTGGACTTGGAGGAGGAGGTGGCGACACTTTGCGGACTTGGAGGAGGTGGCACGACACTTTGCGGACTTGGTGGACTTAGGGAGGGGGAGGCTGCTGACTCGGTGGCGCCTTGACGAGGTCGGATGTGGCCTTGAAGATGATGCAATCCTTTTCCATAGGATGATCGATGGTTGGCGTCTCAGAAGGCGCTCGTCCTCACCTCCGGGAATGTCAAGCTCTAGCCCGAATATGGCTGCACCACCTCGTCAACCATGACACGAGCATAGCCCTCTGGAATCGGGATGCAATGGTAGGTTGCTTTGGGAGTAGCTGGAAAAGCTTCTCCGTCCGCCACCTTCATGGATATGTTCTTCATTTTGGCGTGTAGCTACTCAGCTAGTGTTCTCCGTGATGTCATCCACGGGGTATCTACCAACATTGCATCGTCGAGGCGGAACCCGCTGCTTCTCTGCATGGATGGCGGTGCTATCAATGCTGGATCATCGCTTCATTCTGCAGTCTTTGAGACCCCCTTCTTTGGCTAAGTGAGTCGATCTGCTCCTGCTGCCGCTGGAATTTGTTACCAATTCCGCTTGACTTGCTTCTAGGCCTTGAAGGCGTTCATAGTCCCGCTTCTCTGCTCCTCCTCCATCTTCCTCTTCTTCTCCTCCATAATCTTCTTTCTCGCATGGGTTCTGTAGTCATTGTTCGGTCAAAACCCCTCATACCACGGAATAGCGCCCTTGCCTCGTGTTCTTCCGGGTGTTGAGGATTTCCCGAGAACGCAGCGTAAGCTCGTCGTTCTCTCTGTTGGGCTGGAACACCCCGTTCGTGCCTCTTCTATTGCAACAAGTATCGCATCGTCGGCTCCTTCAGACTTGCCCTCGTCGAAACATTGCCTCTCTTGGATCAACGCCCCCATGCGCATAGAACCAAGTCCACGACAGAGGCCAGCTCTTAATAACGGGTGGCACTTGCATCCTCCATCTCTTTCTCAGACTTATCCACTTAGGCATTGCCACGCAGCCACACTGGCCCCACTTATGGAACTTATCCTTTTTTGGCATTCTTCTTGTTTATTCTCGACCGTTCCTTAGCTAATTCTGAATCCTTGAATTTCACGAAATCGTCCCAATGAGCACGTTGGTTCTCTAGTGTTCCCTCGAATCTGGAGTCTTCCTTCCTCCTTGGCGTACTTGTCCCATTCACGATTCTTGTGGTTCTTGAATGCAACCGCCATCTTCCTAAAGCGGCGTCCTTGACTTTGCACATCTGTACGTGAAATGATCGGTAGGGTGAAATGTTCCATGAGAGTATCCCAAGCAGATCTTTTGATTCTTGTCGACATAAGTAACATCTGGGCGTGGAGCAGCGTCCTCTTTGCCTTTGTCCTTTGTCTTTTGCTGGCTCTCTCCATTCTTGAAGGGAGATCGGGAGTTGGTCCTTCACAAGAACTCCGCTTGCAGCGAATGAACTTGTCATAATCTTCTTAGGCGCTAATGGTTAGCCATTAGGTCGAGACTACCTCGATATTGTACTTCGCCCTCCTTCAACTTTTTTGGGCCTCGTTTAGTCCTTTTGCACGAAGATTTGCTCGACCGGATGGCTGAAAGAAGAAAGATCGATTCGTTAATATATCTTCAAGTCATTTAAAACATGTGATGATCACGAAACCTGCTTATATAAATATATATCGTCGCGGTCTTTGTTGTTTCAGGATCAACATGTTCTTCGTCATCGTCATAATCGTAGTTCATGACTTCATCAATTCGATCGTCGCGATCGAATATCATATCACCCTCTCGGTGTTGTTTAGAAATTGAACCGTCATAATCTTCTTCATTCGATTATCATCGGCCGCGTATCATATCGAACATGGTGCATTCTCCCTCTCGTCGGTATTATGCGCCATAGCTTTTATTTAACTAATTCAAAGAAATATAAAACAATTTAGTATTCAAATTACATCGTCTCGAATAATAGATATAATCTCGAATACTTTGTCTAGAATAATAGATACAATCTGGAATACATCGTCTCGAATAATATATAATATTGAATAGTACATCATGGCTAGCTAATTAAAGATCGAATACTACAAGAAGAATCTAGGACACTCGTGGTTCCTGCGTGGGCGGTGGACACCCAAAGAAGGAACCCTCACAGGATCATAGCTGATGTGAGATCCACGAAGATCTTGCCGGTATTGGAGAACTGCCGCCCTCTAGCAACCATGTAGCGATGGGCGTGCTCGTCCTCCTCCACGACTGACGGCGTACCTCCTCCGTGGGGCGAGTCCCTCCCACCGAGGCTGGCCTGTGAGCGCCACCAAAGCGAGATCAGGGTCGGCAGCGGGACCGGGCAGGTTCCTCATCAAGCGGCGCGCCCTCGGCAGTACCTCCAGTGCCAGCCAGTGAGCCAGATCCGGACATGGGCGGCTGGGCGTCGTCATCAGACGGAATCGACAGCGAGGATGCGGGCCGGGCATCGTCGATAACAAATACTAGCTATATGCCCATAAAAATAATATTTTTTAATGATTGGATTTTGATAACTAAAATTTATAACATTTCTACTATTTCAAAATCTATATACTATTTCATACTAATTAAGCATCTAACACTAAAAACATAAAAAACAATTTCTATACATCCATTAAAAACAGAAAAACAACATTATATAAAAAATTCCATACTAATTAAACACTAATTATATCCATCTAACATGCATTCATACATATATACTAGTGAAAAAACAATAATCTAAAAATCTAAACTAATTAAACATACAAAATCTAAACTAATTAAATATATCGTGTATGTGTGTGTGTGTTCATCATGCTTGTGTGTGTGTGTATGGGCTCGAGGAGGCGGCGCCCATGGTGGCATTGGCGAGGAGAGGGTTAGAGGGAGAGCTCACGGCGGCAATGAGCGGCAGGGGCAGCCGTGACGGGCGGGCGTGGCCTTGAGGCGGCGGCATGAGGGAAGGCATGACAGGGAAGGGCAGGGCAGCAGCAGAGGCAGGCGGCGGGGGCAGGGGCAGAGGCGGCAGGGGGCGGCAGCGGCAGCGCGTCGATCGTTAGTGAGCGGTTCAATGGAGAAACAAAGGAAGAAAGCAGAGGAGAATGAATTTTTTGAAGTGTTGTATATATAGAAGGCACCTTTAGTACGGTTGGAGCCACCAACGGTACTAAAATCTATTTTAACCAGCCAAGCAGCGAGGCGACCCCTTTAATGCCGGGTGGTGGCACGGTACTAAAGGCCCCCACTAGTGCCGGTTTGTTCCGACCGGTACTAAAGAGAATGTCTTTAGCGCAGTGCTGAGTCGACAAGTTTAGTCCCACCTCGCTAGCGAGGCGACCGCTGGTTTATAAACCCCGTCATGTCGCTCTCTCGAGTCCTCTCAAAAGCAGGCCCTCTTGGGCCTCGTGTTCTTGCTGCCTGTTGGCCCACTTGGCCTTTTGGGCCTGCATCTGGCCCAACAACAGGTTGGGTTTCTAGTCGTATCAGGCCGCTCTGACCTAGTAAGTATTTTTTTGCTTTATTTATTTTGTGTTGTTTTTTGTGTATTTAGAGTTTCTTTGTGAATATTTTTGCTTTAGGTACAAATAATTACAAACTTTACTGTTAGTGCCGTAGTTTTCAAATTTGAATAGTTTAAATTTTGAATTATTTGAAATTAGTGTGAATCACTAGTTTGTGAATAATTTAACTTTAAAAATCAGTAAAGGCATGAAAGAATTTGTTTGCACATAAAATTTCTTGGCGTTTCAAATGCCAAAACACATAACTACCCTAACTATTGACAGATTCCCCTCTGGGTGTGAAACACGAAGAAAGTGATGATAGTGAAGCCGATCACATCCCAGATCTTTGGGTGTGAAACTTTTTCTTCGCGTGTGTCCCTTTGCGCCGTAACCATGGAAAATCTTCATCATTTAACGGGATGCTCGGGTCAATATTCACTGTGAATGGAGAATTTCATCAAACTTTTCATAATCTTGACTTATGCATCTTGTCATCCACTCCCACGATGTTTCTCTTCCCGAAAGAACTATGTGCCACTTTGGCTCATCGTGCGATGCATTCACTTCCTTATCTTTTCTTTTCTTGGCTTGGTAGACATGTCCTTCACATAGAAAACCTGTGCCACATCATTGGCTAGGACGAATGGTTTGTCTGCATACATAAGATTGTTGAGATCCTTGTTGTCATTCCGTCTTCGGGTCTTCCGTTACCGCCTCGTGTCATATTGACCCATTTGCACGAAACAAAGGGACCTTTAAACCCGTCGATAGTCAAGTTCCCATATGTCTGTATATAACCATAATATGTTTCCTTTCCGTCTTGGTTTCGCATCAGCGGGACACCACTATTTTGGTTGGTGCTCTTCTTATCTTGGCGATCGTGTAAAATGTATTACCATTTATCTCGTACCCTTTGAAAGTCATTATATTCGAAGATGGTAGCTGGGACAGCAAGTACAGGTCATCTTCAATAGAGTGTCATGCATGATGCGTGTTTGCAACCAGTTGGCGAAACTCTGGTTTGTTCACGTGTAATCCAGTCATCGAGACCGCTCCGGGTGTTTGGGCGTAGAAAATTCTTGTGTTCATCCATATCTGGAGCCACCAAAGCGGAATTCTGTAGAACTGTGTAGTGTGCTTGGGAGAGAATGTCCGTCCATACATATTATTTGTTCCCCTCCTAGCGTGCCTTTTCCATCGATGCTGCCCTTATGCATGATTCAGGAACACCAATCGGCAGGTCAGGAATAAAGTCAATACAAAACTCAATGACCTCCTCATTTTGATGGCCCTTGGAGATGCTTCCTTACGGCCTAGCACGGTTATGAACATATTTCTTTAAGACTCCCATGAACCTCTCAAGGGAACATATTGTGTAGAAATACGGGACCCAAAGCGTTAATCTCTTCGCATAGGTGAACTAGGACGTGCGTCATGATGTTGAAGAAGGATGGTGGGAACACCAACTCGAAGCCGACAAGACATTACCAAATCATTACGTAACCTTGGTATGATTTCTGGGCGATTACCTTACGAGATTGCATTGAGAAATGCACATAGCTTCACAATGGCTAATCGAGCGTTTTCGGTAAAGCCCCTCAATGCAGCCGAGCGATTGCGTCATAATCACGTGGCAGTCATGAGACTTTAGGTTACGGAACTTTTCTCTGCCATGTTTATTATTCCCTTTATATTGACGAAGCAGGGCGGTACCTTATCTGAGCAGGCATTCAAAGAAGATTTCCTTCTCTTCTTTGGTAGGCGTAGCTTGCATGACCACGATATATGCTGTCTTCTCCGTGCATCGTTGCTGGTCCTCCGTGCCTCGGTGTATCTTTTGTCTTCCCATACCGCCCAAAAGCCAAGCAGGGTCACGCAAAGATTCTTAATCACGTGCATCCGTCGATTCGGAGTGGACCTCTAGGTCTTTCAATATGGCAGGTCCCAAATATAGATTTCTTCTTCCACATGGTGTGGCGTCCGTCGGCGTCCTTTGGAACAGGTTGTCGCGAGGACCTTTCCAAATATCACCTTCAAATCCTTGACCATATCATGTACATCAGCACCGATGCGGTGGCGAGGCTTCGTCCGGTGATCCGCCTCACCTTTGAAATGCTTTCCTTTCTTTCTTATGGGATGCCTTCTCGGAAGAAATCGGCGATGTCGGTACACATTGTTCATACAACTATTCAAATATATCTTGTCGGTATCATCCAAACAGTCGTCCAAAGGGGAGATTGTAAGTGCATCTACTGCCCTTAGTGATTTTGGTGTATGAAGACTTATAGGTTAAGTAACTAATCTTGTGAGTGTACACGGTCTATAAGTCTATGAGGTTTTGATATTTACAGAGAAAGTCGACCCTAAAATGAATTTCTTCAGCGAAGAATTTGATACGAAGACTTTAGAAGACTTTGAAAGTGAAGAAAGAAATTGGTGTGATTCGAAGACTTGGTAATACGCTTGAGGAATATGGCGTGAAGACTTTGTTTCGTAGTTTCATTTTCTCTTTCTTGAGTCAGGAAACACCGTCTTGTTAAAGGGGTCGAGGAAATACTAAGAAAAATTTCCATTTGATGCTCAACTCAAAATCCTCACCTACCAATCCCTTGAGTGAAGCCTTTGGAAATCTCATACAGTTCAGTCAATTTCTTGATGTGAGGCAAGCTCTTACAGTCCGAGGATATTCGGCGAGAGTTAAAATCCATGTCTGAATTGCCTACCTGATGAGAACATGATAGCCACGAGGTTTGATGTTCCAATTTCCGACCGTTCTTTGTGCTCTGCGCCGACTGTCCCAAAATATCTCCACCTAACGGTCATATCATTTAAGGGCATTTATGTCTTATCATGTCGGGCTGCTCGAGGCTATAAATAGCCGCCCCTACAACCACTAGTTTTGGCTGCTCGAGAAAACTTGACACTTGTCATTTGAGAGCAACCCATCCTCGAGGACTTTGGTGAAAATCATCAAGTGAGAAAACCCAAAGTGAGGAAAACCAAAACAAACAAACAAACCCAAAGTGATTGAGCATCGAAGAAATTGATCCAGCGTGGATGGCGCTTTTACCTTTGAAGACTGTGCTTCTTCGGACGGTTAGGCGTCACGGTCTAGAACATCAAGAGGAATTGTGGATGGCAGTGACCAAGTATGTGAAGGTTTGGAAATGCGAAGACTTACCAGTGATTGGGCGAGTGCGTGACCTTAGTTCAAGGAGAATACGGTGAGACTTGGTGTCTGAGCTGCGTGCTCATGGTAGGTGTCCGGAACTGCGTGTCCTCGAGTTTAAATACTCAGCCGCTCAACAGACGTACAAGCCGGGAGCAGCGATTGGAACTGGTCTAAATCATTGTCTTCACCAACCTTGGTTCTATTTCCTCAACCCTTTCATTTCCTCATTCTTGTGTTGAGTGTTTGTCATATCTGTGTTTGAAGACTTTGGTGAACTTTCTCAATTTCCTCAGTTCAATTTCTTGATCTGTTTGTCTTCATCTTGTGTTATCACTGTGATTACGCTTTCGATTTTTCTGTGATTGTCTTCATTTCATCATGATGACTAGGCTTATAATCTGTTATGCTTACTTCGAGTACTTATTCCGCTGCATGTATTTCTAGCTAAGGAATTTCCTCACGGCAAATTCCTCGTGAAAATTTAAAAATCAAAAAAGCCTATTCACCCCCTCTAGTCGATATAGCACTTTCGGGTATCATCAAACGGTGCGTGCATCCGCGGTATCCTTGTTTATACATCTGCAAGGTTCTTGAAGCAGGCCAATCATTGATAGTCACGAACAACAACGCCTTTAGGTCAAATTTTTCCCCATGTGCTCATCCGCATACACCTGTTCCATTCCACGGTTGTTAGAGTTCTTCAACTAATGGCCTTAGGTACACATCAATGTCGTTGCCGGGTTGCTTAGGGCCTTGGATGAGCACATCATAATGAACTTCCTTCATGCACAACCAAGGAGGAAGGTTATACAAACATAGAGTCACAGGCCGGTGTGCTATGGTTGCTTTTCTGCTCCCAAAAGGATTAATGCCATCTGCGCTTGGAGCAAACCATACGCTCCTTGCATCATCGCAAACTCCTTCCCGTACTTTCTTTCAATTTTTCTCCGCTGACCCGTCAATTTGGTACTCTCAACTTTCCGTCTTTCTTACGGTCTTCTCGTGCCATCGCATGTTGCATGCTCTTTGTTTTGGAACAAGCGTTTCAACCGTGGTATTATAGAAGAATACCACATCACCTTGGCGAGGAATCTTCTTCCTAGGCGCCCTCGACATCACCATGCTCATCGCGGCTGATCTTATAGCGCAATGCACCACATACGGGAAAGCGTTCAAATCCTCGTACTCACAGCGGTAGAGGATGCAATCATTAGGGCATGCATGTATCTTCGCACCTCTAACCCTAGAGGCAGACAGCCTTCTTTACCCGTCACGTACTCTCGTTCGTTGTCCTTTGGAAGCATATCCTTTATCATTACAACTTTCCAAATCCCTTGGGATACACCATTCTCGCCTTCCATTGCAGCAATTCCGGTGTGGTGCCTAGCTTTTCTTGTCACCTCATGATTGGTACAACAATTTTTGTGATCCTCTAACATCGCTGCCTTCTTCTTCTCCAAATCACTTGCGCAGTTCTCTTTGCATCGGCAATGGCCGACCCTAGATCATCAGCGGGCTCATCGATGCCTCTTCTTGACTTCTTCCCACATTGCCGGAGCTTCTTCCCGCATTACTGGCTCAGCTTCTTCCCCATTGTTGTATCATCGTAGGGGAACCCATGGCGGGATAGGCTGTAAATCCGTCCTCTTCTTCATTGTCTTCCATCATAACCCTCTTTCTCCGTGCTTGGTCCAAACATTATAGTGGGGCATGAAACGGACTCAAGCAGGTGGGCGTGAATGGTTCTTGGCGTAGAAGTAATTGCGACCATTCTTACAGCCACACATGGACAAGGCATAAAACCATCCGCCCGCTTGTTTGCCTCAGCGCAAGCGAGAAAATATACACGCCCTCAGGCTGGGAAAGCAGGTCATCGATACATCCATTGCGGCTCATCTTCATTACACAACACTGAATAGACCAAATTAATACAAGTTCATACATAAAGTTCATACAACACTTAAATGCAACAAACAAATAACTCTCTAGCTAAAGCATTTAAATGCAACAACAAATGCGATCAAGATCGCCTAAGGTAACAATTGATCCAACAACATAATGATACCAAGCCTCACTATCGATGGCATATTTTCTAATCTTTCTAATCTTCAAAGCGCATTTTCTCCATCTTGATCTTGTGATCATCGGCGACATCGGCAACATGCAACTCAATTCCATCTTCTCCCCTCAATTCTTTTCAATTTTTCTTTCAAGTACTCGTTTTATCTTTCAACTAAATTTAACCTCTCGAAACAATAGGGTGGTTTGGAATTTCGGTTCACATACCTCCTAGATAAAAATATCTATGTCAACTTGATGGGCATAATTTGTCATAAACACGAAATGCAACAAATAGTTTGAGAATATACCACATCGTATCATAACAGGGCGAGGGCGGCGAGGCGGATATCAAAACCATGGCACTATGTATAAGAAACAACGTCGGGTAAGATAATTATTATCACGAGTAACTATATATCCAAATCACAGAAACATCAATTTTTATATAAAATTTCATGAACAAGAGGCTCACCACAAGGTGGTGCACCGTGACAGACGATGCAGGCGTCGGCGGTGGTTCTGACGAGAAGATTTAGAAGGCACTAAGTAAACCACACCTACATATGCAAACTAAGTGTTATTTTGACCTCAAATTGCATATAAATCAAATACTACACATATATATATTTCCTCCCAAATTGCTAAACTCACAAATTAATAACTATATGAACCAATGCAAGAGCTAATCTAGCAATGAGAGATGAAAGGACAAAGTTGCTAACCTTTGTGATCACTTGAATGGATGGGGGCCTTCAAATCTTGACAAATTTTGGGCAAAATGTGTGATGAGCTCGAGGGAGAAGAGGAAAACGAGAGAGGAAGGAGAGGGAAAGGGGAAGAAGCGAGCTGGACGAGAGGTTTATGACGGAGGACCTATAGTGCAGGTTCATGGCGAACCGGTACTAAAATCTGGAGGGAACGGCGACAACATCCTGCCACCACCCTCATTAGTACGGTTAAACAGCACGAACCGGTGCTAAATTAACCACGAACGGTGCTAAAGGCTAGCCGTTGGAACCGGCACTAATGTATACATTTGTGCGGCTCTTATCTAACCGGCACTAATGTGCTTCACGTTTGACCCTTTTCTACTAGTGCTTGGAGGCCTTAATGCGGCGGCGGGGGCCGTGACTACTCTTGCCAGCTCATCCCGCTGGAACCGAGGGCCAGCGATTTATCAACATCAGCGCGTCCAAGGCCGCCCGGCGATGAGGGCCAGCTTGACAACGACATGAAGGCTCCTCCGGCTCTTGCGGTCATCATGGCTCTGGCGAGAGGTTGGCGGAGGCAGCTTCTCCCGTTAATCCGCTAAATTGGGGCCCGCTGGGCTGGCCGTGTGCCGTGTCCGATCTGTCAAAGGCCGCCGGCCGAGGCGGTCAGCGAGCGGGACATGAGGTCCTCGGCTCGACCGGCGGCATAGGGGCCGGATAGCGAGTGAGCAATCAGCAAAAGCAACATCGTGAGGGCGGAGGAGCTCCTCGGCTCGGCTGGCGTGGGAAAAAATTGGGCGAAGATGATCGGTTCACACACAGCGAGAGGAATCTTGATGTGGTGGTTTCTTCGGCTGGTCCGTTTCTGGTCGGTCCGGCTTGTAAGCCATGATGGAACAATGCGTAGCTGATCTGCGATGTGGATAGGCTGCATGTCAAGAAAATCAAATAGTGAGGATGAACTATTTAGGTATTATAGATGAAAACATGATGATTATGTATTGTCATGGCCATGGTAGTAATCTTTTGGTTTACCTCATGTGACACCATGGGCATGGACACCATTGTTCCTTTCACATTAGTCGGTATAACTTGGCGTTTGTTTGTGTCGAATCTATGGCATGCATAATAGGTCAATTACCGATCTGAACAATCAATCATGAGCGGGTTTTGCCACACCACCTAACTGAATTAGCGAAGATTAAAACATACCATTTCAATGAGAAGGCATAGTGGTCAACTAGTTAATTAATTGATCATTGTATTGTACATAATATTAACTCACTCTATAAACCCATTATATATGGATAGCCTGAACCCAAAAGGTCATGTATGTATATTTTTCTAGCAGTCTGAGCCGGAACACTCATACATACGCATATATAATCACTCTTATGAATCTGCACACATCCTACCACTATCGGAGGTCAACATGACGTGAGGCCAACATTATTAGGATAGCGAGGCGGCCCGTTTATAGTATTCGGCTCAATTTACAAGGCATCCGCTCAACCTAAGTTTCCACACAAAAAAAAGCTCAGAGCTTTCTTTGGTTCATATGGTAGAAAAATCATAGAAAATGAGGTGACATGCATCTCAAATCCTATGAGTAGGAATAGTAAAGGAGATGTCATTTGTTTCACATCAAAGTTTTCCATTGAGCCTAGGCTAATGTTTATTTTCCTATGAAATGTAGAGGATGGGAAGAATTCCTCCATAGGAATGGATTTCATTCAGAACCAAAGGGCTCTATAGAATTTTCCTATAAAATCCTACCCTATGAAATTCCTACAAAATTCCTTCAATCCAAAGGCCTCAACTTTGAGGAGTAGCCATGTAGCAATAGGCCAGCCTAGTTAACATGAGGATGGGAAATCGGTTCGAGTGGCGTCTCGATCGATCGAAGATGATCTTGGCGTTGAAGAGGTAGATCAGGCGGTAAAGCCTGTCAAATCACTATGAGAGGCGTGGGTGGTTGAGTATCTGTCTCTAAATACCTATACCGACATAGCATCCAAATGGAGAACATGGACATACTTGGAGGAACATGGATAAGTGTGTAAATATTGGCACATGTTTTGTTAAATTCGATCCTCTGGTCCAAATTAATTCAAGATTCACTGAATCTAGACGATTTATACAAAATATTGTCTAAATCTGCATTAATTAATTTGAAATGGAGAAATATTTTATGGTCAATTGTTTTTAATGTTCTAAATGCCACGATAGAAAGTCGATATTGACATTTATTAACTACTCTCTTTGTCAGAATACTTGTCATCAAAATGAATTAAAGAGAATGTATCTAGATACACCTTTTGTCCATTCGATGAAAGTATTTTTGAGACGAAAAATGAACTAGAAAACATATCTACCACCATTCTGCTCTCGATTGTATGCATACATGGATTGCAATCGTTGAATATCAATCTTATGGGCGACTATAGTGCGAGATATTAAGCTGCTGAATTAATGGTAGGTCATGTATATATTCCTAAGGCTATCAAATATACTAATTCCTATTGTATAATATTTCACGTTCCAAACTAATTGGCATAGTTTGCTTAGATACATGTATCTACACACTAAAACATGTCTAGATACATGCTATCTAGATAAATAATAAACCAATTAAGAAGAAGGAATATCGGTTAATGGTTGATGAAATTTAATGATAGAAAGTTCATCGGAGATATAAATAGACAAGGCTTGCAACCTTTCAACACCACACCTTAAGTTATTCAATCAAAGCTTTCACAATGGCTGCAAGATAGCAGTAGTCTTGTCTCTATCGTGATAGCATTCTTCATGCCTTGGTAAACAAATTATCCATGGTTTTGCGGTTCTATGAAAATTGTACCCTCTCTATATAGTTCTAATGGGATGGTTTGAAATTTACATCAGGTACAGCTGAAGCTGGCCCGATTGCATGTACAAGGTTCATCCTTACTATCATGGTAGGTGCGAGAGAGAGATTATGACAACGACAATTGTCGAAGTGCTTGTAAAAATATGAGGCACCAAAGTACATGGGTGGTATGTGCCATGATGAACAATAAATGCATTATACTGTTAATGATGGTCGGACTCTTCCAGTTGGGGCAGCCATGAAGATATATCACTTGTGCCTTGGTGGATACCATCATGGAAGATTTGAGCTCCTAGGAAGATTATTTTGTTGTATCTGAATAAATTGGCAATGTATCAAACTATGCTTTGCAAGTATCTTTTTCGATGAGTTACAATTAAAGTTTCCAATCAATTTATATTTTTACGCTAATATCTTGTGAAGCACCTATATAGGGTGGGTCTATTTTACTAACACCACTTAAGACCTTGTTCTATTATAACACTTTTTATACTCTAACAGTGAACCAAAGCGACCGAACACAGCAAAAAACAAAGGAAAAAACCACCAACCACCTCGGCCCGGCGCTCATAAGGCCACCGGCCGGCCGTTCGCGTACCCTTCTGTCACGGCCACGATGCGGATCAGGCCACGAGTTCCTGCGCCACCAACAACCCGTATCCCGTCGGATCCGGTCGCCCAAGGTCACCTACCACCTTCTTCTATTCCCCATCTTCAAGCACTACCATACGGATGAGAATCCCGACAACGTGAGGCCGCACCTTTCCTCGTCAGCGATGCATGGTTAGTGCTGGGAAGGAGGAGGCACTGGCCTGGGATAAATCGGCGATGGTGGGAGATGGCTGATGGGGCACCATGCGGGGCGCAGCCCTACCTTCCTGCATCAGGATAAATCGAGCAGGGACGCAGAACCTGGTGGATTGGGATGTCACAGTCCCTCTAACCATCCAACCACAGGTTGGTTACTTAATAACACCTTCTACTTGTGAACAAAGTGTTCATTTTCCCAAATGTGGTCACTTTCAACACCCACAACACCATGCACTCTATAGGGGCCGGTGGTTGCGGCGTGAAGTTAAGCTACATTTGCCATGGCTATTGTGCGGAATGCCCAATGTTTGTGGTTAACGCAATATAAAGATGCTTGTGGTTTTCTCGATATGTAATGAAATTTTAGACATATGCGGTAGCACTAGTGCGAGAACCGGTACTTGCGGTTAGTAAAACCCCTAGTGCGGTTCCACAAGCACTAAAGTTAATGTCACTAAGCCCCCCACCCTAGTACGGTTCATACGAACGGTGCTAAAAACCAACCAATGTACGAGCCAGCTCCGGGCGGGAGCCCTTTAGTACCGGTTGGTAACACAACGGTACTAAATATTTAATGGTTTTTTTTTATTTTATTTTTTCAATTAAATTTGTGTTATCAATTTAATTCTTTTTAGTTCTTTGGTATTTTACGATACCATTATTACCATTATGCATATATATATATATATATATAAATTTATATATAGATACCAATCATGCATATATATATATATATATATCATCAATGTCTCACAAACCATCATATTAATTAATTCACATACACACATGTATAGCTATATACAATTTCTCCTACATATGCATGTTGCCTTGAACCGTGGCATTAGCCTAATTGGTGCCTTGAACCACGATAAGTGATGGCGGGTAATAGTATTCTCCTTGGTTTATGACTGGTCAAGCAAAATCCGCTATTTCCTCTTGAAGTGCTTCTCTGGCGCTCCGTTTCTAGGGCTTCTCCCTTTCTCGTGAACTGTTAAGAAGGAGATCAATATGCATGTGTATTAGTTGTGTGACTAGATATCGATAATGGTGTAAAAATTGTGAATAGTGTTTTGACAAGCGTACCCATTCCTCTTTGAGATCTGCTCCTTTGGACGCCATCATGCGAATGTTCTGTAAGCACAGAATGCACACAGATCAGTCCCTAGCTTGAGGCCTTCTGAGAATGGAATTTGATCAGATAATAATTAATCAAGCATGATAATTAAAGAGATGGCAGCTAGCTAGCTAGCTAGTACTATAATTACTTACCTTGGGTGAAACCATTTAGCTTTTGTTTCCATTCTCCGGGGTCAGCGATGAACCTTCCCAAGCCTGCCGCCGACAAAGAAAATGAATAAAGGGGTTATTAAATAGTTCATATCATGAAAATGATGAACTAAATAGGCGAGATATATAGTTAATAATGATTGAAATTACTGTTGACTATCCCAAACAAGATGTTATAGTCAGTTTTTTCTTTGGTAGTGAGTCCGATGTTCAACTGTTCGGCGTCAACTTTAATGATACACAAGACCAGTGATATCTGCATGCACTGCGTTTGCATGTCTTAATTAAGCATATGTAAAGCAAAACATGTAGCTAGCTAGTAGGCAAAAGAGAATTTGTAGTACAAGGCAGTGTGACTCTTTGGAAGTTGTAAAGATAGTATATCTTCATTGTATTTGAGCGCTTCAAGAACTCTAGCATGTTGTCCTCTCGTCCTTTTGATAGCGTGGATTTAGATTTCATGTGTATTCATTAGCGGTGTTTGGGTCAATGAACCCGATGCCAGCGTCCACCTTTTCTCATTTCATATATCTTCATCCTGCATATAATACCACGAAAAAAGAATATAGTGAGGATAATTACAGGTAATGATTGATCAAAGGATCGTTACAGCTAGCTTGAGACTTAAATTACAGAAAAAATCACTTCGGACAATAGGCAAGCGATAGATTTGTCAGTGCGTCTTGATTGTATAACGAAACAGTTCGGAATACTCAGGACAAAGCTTTCTCATGGGTAATGCTCCTCCTTGACATTCACCATGAGGACACTTTCGATCGTCTTGGTAATGTTCATGTACCATTGATGCAATTCATACATTCTCGTTGGGAGGTTCTTGACCTATGCGGATGGACCAAAGGTTGGCCCGGACATATTTCCGTTTATTTCATCCTCTCTAAGCACGGGCATGGGCTCGATCTCGAGAGTTGTCCAACATGATTTGAGAACTTCAGCCTGCATTATATGGTCCTCCGTTATTACCACATTGCCCACCTGAGAGCGTAAACTGTTTGCCCAATAATATTGGCAGCGTCTTATCACGTGTTGTTGGCACAACAAGCGAGGGATCGATTCGCCTTTGTTCTCGGTAATGGAATGGTTTTCCGCATGACAGCTGCTTCTTGTTTGCTCGATCCGAGCTCGCCTCCTTACGTGAGGCGTGCTCGATTTAACTTCCTGATGTGGCGATAGTCTGTGTCAACAGGCTTGGGAGCTAGTGGTTGAGCCATCTGAGATGAAGTGGTCAATCGTTTCCTTAGCACTTTCTCCCTTGGCGGCGGTGGCGGTTTCGTGCAAAATGGGCTTCCACCTCGGACCGTAAAATGTATTACCATTTATCTCGCACCCTTTGAAAGTCATTATATTCAAGATGGTAACGGGACAGCAAGTACAGGTCATCTTCAATAGAGGTGTCATGCATGGTGCGTGTTTGCAACCAGGTGGCGAAACTCTGGTTTGTTCACGTGTAATCCAGTCATCGACCGCTCCGGTGTTTGGGCGTAGAAAATTCTTGTGTTCATCCATATACGGAGCCACCAAGGCGGAATTCTGTAGAACTGTGTAGTGTGCTTCAGGAGAGAATGTCCGTCCATACATATTATTTGTTCCCCTCCTAGCGTGCCTTTTCCATCCAGATCTGCCCTTATGCCGCGATTCAGGAACACCAATCGGCTTAAGGTCAGGAATAAAGTCAATACAAAACTCAATGACCTCCTCATTTTGATGGCCCTTGGAGATGCTTCCTTCTCGCCTAGCACGGTTATGAACATATTTCTTTAAGACTCCCATGAACCTCTCAAAGGGGAACATATTGTGTAGAAATACAGGACCCAAAACGTTAATCTCTTCAAGATAGGTGAACTAGGACATGCGTCATGATGTTGAAGAAGGATGGTGGGAACACCAACTCGAAATCGACAAGACATTGCACCAAATCATTCTCAGTAACCTTGGTATGATTTCGGAGCGATTACCTTACGAGAGATTGCATTGAGAAATGCACATAGCTTCACAATGGCTAATCGAGCGTTTTCGGTAGAAGCCCCTCAATGCAGCCGGAAGCAGTTGCGTCATAATCACGTGGCAGTCATGAGACTTTAGGTTCGGAACTTTTCTCTGCCATGTTTATTATTCCCTTTATATTCGACGAGAAGCCAGACGGTACCTTAATACTGAGCAGGCATTCAAAGAAGATTTCCTTCTCTTATTTGGTAAGAGCATAGCTTGCATGACCCTGATATATGCTGTCTTCTCCGTGCATACGTTGCTGGTCCTCCCGTGCCTCAGGTGTATCTTTTGTCTTCCCATACACGCCCAAGAAGCCAAGCAGGGTCACGCAAAGATTCTTCGTCACGTGCATCACGTCGATTGCGGAGTGGACCTCTAGGTCTTTCCAATATGGTAGGTCCCAAAATATAGATTTCTTCTTCCACATGGGTGCGCGTCCGTCAGCGTCCTTTGGAACAGGTTGTCCGCCAGGACCCTTTCCAAATATCACCTTCAAATCCTTGACCATATCATGTACATCAGCACCAGTACGGTGGCGAGGCTTCGTCCGGTGATCCGCCTCACCTTTGAAATGCTTTCCTTTCTTTCTTATGGGATGCCTTCTCGGAAGAAATCGACGATGTCCCAGGTACACATTGTTCATACAACTATTCAAATATATACTGTCGGTATCATCCAAACAGTGCGTGCATCCGCGGTATCCCTTGTTTGTCTGTCACGAAGGTTCGAGAGCAGGCCAATCATTGATGGTCACGAACAGCAACGCCTTTAGGTCAAATTCTTCCCCATGTGCTCATCCCACGACGTACCTGTTCCATTCCACAGTTGTAAGAGTTCTTCAACTAATGGCCTTAGGTACACATCAATGTCGTTGCGGGTTGCTTAGGGCCTTGGATGAGCACGGCATCATAATGAACTTCCGCTTCATGCACAACCAAGGAGGAAGGTTATACAAACATAGAGTCACAGGCCAGGTGCTATGGTTGCTGCTCTGCTCCCCAAAAGGATTAATGCCATCTGCGCTTAGACCAAACCATACGCTCCTTGCGTCATCGCAAACTCCTTCCGTACTTTCTTCCGATTTTTCTCCATCTGCGACCCATCAGCTCGTACTCTCAACTTTCCGTCTTTCTTACGGTCTTCTCTGTGCCACCGCACGCCTTTGGCATGCTCTTTGTTTTGGAACAAGCGTTTCAACCGTGGTATTATAGGAGAATACCACATCACCTTGGCAGGAATCTTCTTCTGGGCGCCGCCCTCGACATCACCATGCTCATCGCGGCTGATCTTATAGCGCAATGCACCACATACCGGCAAGCGTTCAAATCCTCGTACTCACCGCGGTAGAGGATGCAATCATTAGGGCATGCATGTATCTTCTGCACCTCTAACCCTAGAAGGCAGACAGCCTTTTTTGCTTCGTATGTACTCTCGGGCAATTCGTTGTCCTTTGGAAGCATATCCTTTATCATTACCAGCAACTTTCCAAATCCCTTGTCGGATACACCATTCTCGCCTTCCATTGCAGCAATTCCGATGTGGTGCCCAGCTTTTCTTGTCACCCACGCAATTGGTACAACAATTTGTTGTGATCCTCTAACATGCGCTTCAACTTCTTCTTCTCCAAATCACTTGCGCAGTTTCTCTTTGCATCGGCAATGGCCCGACCTAGATCATCAACGGGCTCATCGATGCCTCTTCTTCAACTTCTTCCGCATTGCCGCCCAGCTTCTTCCGCATTACCGGCTCAGCTTCTTCTCCCATTGTTGTATCATCGTATTCAGGGAACCCATGGCCGGGATAGCTGTCGTCGTCCTCTTCTTCTTCATTGTCTTCCATCATAACCCCTCTTTCTCCGTGCTTGGTCCAAACATTATAGTGGGGCATGAAACCAGACTCAAACAGGTGGGCGTGAATGGTTCTTGGCGTAGAGTAATTGCGACCATTCTTACAGCCAGCACATGGACAAGGCATAAAACCATCCGCCCGCTTGTTTGCCTCAGCCGCAAGCGAGAAAAGTATGCGCCCTCAACGACTGGGAGAGCATCGGTCATCGTACATCCATTGCCGCTCATCTTCATCACACAACACCGAATAGACCAAATTAATACAAGTTCATACATAAAGTTCATACAACACTTAAATGCAACAAACAAATAACTCTCTAGCTAAAGCATTTAAATGCAACAACAAATGCGATCAAGATCGCAACTAAGGTAACAATTGATCCAACAGCATAATGATACCAAGCCTCACTATCGATGGCATATTTTCTAATCTTTCTAATCTTCAAGCGCATTTTCTCCATCTTGATCTTGTGATCATCGGATTTACATCGGCAACATGCAACTCCAATTCCATCTTCTCCCCTCAATTCTTTTCAATTTTTCTTTCAAGTACTCGTTTTCTCTTTCAACTAAATTTAACCTCTCGACAATAGGGTCGGTTGGAATTTCCGTTCACATACCTCCTAGATAAAAATATCTATGTCAACTTGATGGGCATAATTTGTCATAAACACGAAATGCAACAAATAGTTTTAAAAGAGAATATACCACATCCGAATCATAACAAGGACGAGGGCCGACGGGGACGGATATCAAAACTATGGCACTATGTATAACAAACAACGTACGGGTAAGATAATTATTATACAAGTAACTATATATAGAAATCACACAAACATCAATTTTGTATATTAAATTTCATGAACAAGAGGCTCACCACAAGGTGGTGCGGCTGACAGGACTAAAAGGGCGATCGACGGTGGTTCTGACAGAGATTTAGAAGGCACTAAGTAAACCACACCTACATATGCAAACTAAGTGTTATTTTGACCTCAAATTGCATATAAATCAAATACTAGCACATATATATATTTCCTCCCAAATTACTAAACTCACAAATTAATAACTATATGAACCAATGCAAGAGCTAATCTAGCAATGAGAGATGAAAGGACAAAGTTGCTAACCTTTGTGATCACTTGAATGGATGGGGCCTTCAAATCTTGACAAATTTTGGGCAAAATGTGTGATGAGCTCGAGGGAGAGGAGGAAGAACAGAGAGGAGAGGAGAGGGAAAGGGGAAGAACAGAGCGAGCTGGACGAAGGGTTTATATGCAGGAGGACCTATAGTACGGTTCGTGGCACGAACCGGTACTAAAGGTGGTGGAGGGGCCCAGATCGACAACATCCTGCCACCACCCTCATTAGTACCGGTTCGTGGCACGAACCAGTGCTAAAGGTTAGCCACGAACCGGTGCTAAAGGCTATCCGTTGGAACCGGCACTAATGTATACATTTGTGCCGGTTCTTATACAAACCGGCACTAATGTGCTTCACGTTTGACCCTTTTTCTACTAGTGCTTGGAGGCCTTAATGGCGGCGGCGGGGAGGCCGGCGAGCTACTCTTGCCCAGCTCATCCCTCTGGAACCGAGGGCCCGGCGGGGATGGCCACATCAAGCGCGTCCGAGGCCGCCGACGCGATGAGGGCCCGAAGCACAGCAACGACATGAAGGAGCTCCTCCGGCTCTTGCAGGTCATCATGGCTGCGGCGAGGAGGTTGGCGGAGGCCAGCGAGCTTCTCCCCGTTAATCCCGCTAGAATTGGGGCCACGCTGGGCTGGCCGTGTGCCCGTGTCCGATCTGTCCGAGGCCGCCGGCGCGAGGACGGTCGAGAGCAGAGCAGGACATGAGGGAGGTCCTCCAGCTCTGACCAGCGGCATGGGGAGGCCGCAGGCGCGAGGTAGAGCAATCAGCAAAGCAACATCGTGAGGGACAGAGGGAGCTCCTCTGGCTCTGACTGCAGGCGTGGGAAAAAATTGGGCGAAAGATGATGGCTTCACACCTGAGCGAGAGGAATGCTGATGTGGTCGTTTCTTACGCTGGTCAGTTTCTGGTCGGTCCCGCTTGTAAGCCAGCAGTGGAACAATGACGTAGCTGACCTGCTGATGTGGATAGGCTGCATGTCAAGAGAAATCAAATAGTGAGGATGAACTATTTAGGTATTATAGATGAGAAACAGGATGATTATGTATTGTCATGGCCATGGTAGTAATCTTTTTGGTTTACCTCATGTGACACCATGGGCATGGACACCATTGTTCCTTTCACATTAGTCGGTATAACTTGAGCATTTGTTTGTGTCGAATCTATGTCATGCATAATAGGTCAAGTTACCACGATCTGAACAATCAATCATGGACGGGTTTTGCTTCTGCACACCACCTAACTGAATTAACGCTGAAGATTAAAACATACCATTTCCAATGAGAAGGCATAGTGGTCAACTAGTTAATTAATTGATCATTGTATTGTACATAATATTAACTCACTCTATAAACCCATTATATATGGATAGCCTGAACCCAAAGGTCATGTATGTATATTTTTCTAGCACAGTACAGACGCAGACACTCATACATACGCATATATAATCACTCTTATGAATGCACGCACACACATCCTACCACTATCAGGAGGGGTCAACATGAGCAGCGAGGCCAACATTATTAGGATAGCGAGAGCGGCCCATTTGTAGTATTGTCGGCTCAATTTACCACAAGACGCCCGCTCAACCTAAGTTTCCACAAAAAAAAAGCTTAGGCTTTCTTTGGTTCATATGGTAGAAAAATCATAGGAATAGAAAAGTCATAGAAAATGAGGTGACATGCATCTCAAATCCTATGAGTAGGAATAGTAAAGGAGATGTCATTTGTTTCACATCAAAGGATTTTTTCCATTGAGCCTAGGCTAATGTTTATTTTCCTATGAAATGTAGAGGATAGGAAGAATTCCTCCATAGGCATAGGATTTCATTCCTACGAACCAAAGGGCTCTATAGGAATTTTTCCTATAAAAATCCTACCCTATGAAATTCCTACAAAATTCCTTCAATCCAAAGGAGGCCTCAACCTGAGGAGTAGCCGCCATGTAACGGCGGGCCAGCCTAGTTAACGCGAACTGAGGATGGGAAATCGGTTCGAGTGACGTCTCGGTCGATCGAAGATGATATTGAGCGTTGAAGAGGTAGATCAGATGGTAAAGCCTGTCAAATCACTATGAGAGGGCATAGGTGGTTGAGTATACTGTCTCTAAATACCTATACCAGACATAGCATCCAAATGACAGGAACATGGACATACTTGGAGGAACGTGGATAAGTGTGTAAATATTGGCACATGTTTTGTTAAATTCGATCCTCTGGTCCAAATTAATTCAAGCAGATTCACTGAATCTAGACTGATTTATACAAAATATTGTCTAAATCTGCATTAATTAATTTGAAATGGGAGGAAATATTTTATGGTCAATTGTTTTTAATGTTCTAAATGCCAAGATAGAAAGTCAGTATTGACATTTATTAACTACTCTCTTTGTCCGGAAATACTTGTCATCAAAATGAATTAAAGAGAATGTATCTAGATACACCCCCTTTTGTCCATTTCGATGACAAGTATTTTCGGACGGAGGAAGTATTAGACTAGAAAACATATCTACCACCATTACTGCTCTCGATTGTGTATGCATACATGGATTGCAATCGTTGCGAATATCAATCTTATGGACGACTATAGTACGAGATATTAAGCTGCTGAATTAATGGGTGATCATGTATATATTTCCTAACGGCTATCAAATATACTAATTCCTATTGTATAATATTTCACCGTTCCAAACTAATTGACGCAGATTTGCTTAGATACACATGTATCTACACACTAAAACACGTCTAGATACATGCTATCTAGATAAATGTGCGCCAATTAAGAAAAGAAGGAATATCAGTTAATGGTTGATGAAATTTAACGATAGAAATTTCATCCCAGGCAGTATAAATAGACAAGGCTGCAGACCTTTTCGCTTACCACACCTTAAGTTATTCAATCAAAGCTTTCACAATGGCCTGCAAGATAGCAGTAGTCTTGTCTCTATCGGTATTAGCATTCTTCATCTGCCTTGGTAAGCAAATTATCCATGGTTTTGCGGTTCTATGGAAAGTTGTACTCTCTCTATATAGTTCTAATGGGATGGTTTTGAAATTTACATCAGGTACAGCTGAAGCTGGCCCGCAGTGCATGTACAAGGTTCATCCTTACTATCATGGTAGGTGCGAGACAGATTATGACAACGACAATTGTCGAAGTGCTTGTAAAAAATATGAGGCACCAAAGTACATGGGTGGTATGTGCCATGATGAACAATGCGTCTGTTATACCTGTTAATGATCGTCGGACTCTTCCACCGTTGGGGCAGCCATGAAGATATATCACTTGTGCCTTGGTGGATACCATCATGGAGAGATTTGAGCTCCTAGGAAGATTATTTTTTGTTGTATCTGAATAAATTGGCAATGTATCAAACTATGCTTTAGCAAGTATCTTTTTCTGATGAGTTACAATTAAGAGTTTCCAATCAATTTATATTTTTCGCCTAATATCTTGTAGGCACCTATATAGGGTGGGTCTATTTTACTAACACCACTTAAGACCTTGTTCAATTATAACACTTTTTTATACTCCTAACAGTAGACCCCGAAACGACCCGAACACAGCAAAAACACTGAAGGAAAAAACCCACCAACCCACCCTCCCGGCCGCGCTCACAAGGCCACCAGCCGACCTGCGCCGTTGCGTACCCTTCCTGCGTACGGCCACCAGTGCCGGATCAGGCCACCACAGGCTCCCTGCGCCACCAACAACCCCGTATCACGTCGGATCCGGTCGCCCAAGGTCACCTACCACCTTCTTCTATTCCCCATCTTCAAGCACTACCATCTGGATGAGGAATCCCGACAACGTGAGGCCGCACCTTTCCCTCGTCAGCGATGCACATGGTTAGTGCTAGGGAAGGAGGAGGAACGCCTGGCCTCAGGGATCGTCGACGATGGTGGGAGATGGCCTGATGGGGCACCATGCCCGGGCGCAGCCCTACCTTCCCTGCATCAGGAATAAATGCGAGCACCAGGACATGAACCCTGGTGGATTGGGGATGTCACAGTCCCTCTAACCATCCAACCACAGGTTGGTTCGCAACTAACACTTCTACTCTGACTTGTGAACAAAAGTGTTCATTTTTCCCAAATGTGTGGTCCACTTTCAACACCCCTGTACCCGCTCTGCTCTATAGGACGGTGGTTGCAGGCGTGAAGTTCGCTTCTGTTTGCCGCAAGCTATTGTGCGGAATGCCCAATTGTTTGTGGTTCGCTTGCAATATAAAAGATGCTTGTGGTTTGCTCGATATGTAATTGAAATTTTAGACATATGCAGTACCACTAGTGCAGAACCGGGCAATAGTACCGGTTCATAAGGCCCTTTAGTGCCGGTTCCACAACCGGCACTAAAGTGTGGTCACTAAAGGCCCCCCCCCCTTTAGTACCGGTTCAGCACGAACCGGTGCTAAAGGCCAACCACGTGGCACGAGCCAGCTCCGGGGCGGAGCCTGTAGTACGGTTGGTAACACCAACGGTACTAAATGTTTGTGGGTTTTGTTTTATTTTTATTTTCAATTAAATTTGTGTTATCAATTTAATTCTTTTTTGTTTGCTGGTATTTTACGATACTACACATTGTACACGTTATGCATATATATATGTATATAAATAGAATTTCTAATAGAACCAATCATGCATATATATATATATCATCAATGTCTCACAAACCATCATATTAATTAATTCACACACACACATATATAGCTATATACAATTTCTACTACATATGCATGTTGCCTTGAGCCAGTGGCATTAGCCTAATTGGTGCCTTGAGCACGATGGGGCGGTAGCGGGTAATAGTATTCTCCTTGGATTTATGACCTGGTCGAGCAAAAATCCCGCTATGTCCTCTTGAAGTGCTTCTACGCGCTCCGTTTCTAGGAGCTTCTCCCGCACCTCTGTGAACTGTTAAGAAGGAGATCAATATGCATGTGTATTAGTTGTGTGACTAGATATCGATAATGGTGTAAAAATTGTGAATAGTATTTTGACAAGCGTACCCATTCCTGTCTTTCAGATCTGCTCCTTTCGGACGCCATCATGCGAATGTTCTCGCAAACGCAGAATGCACATAGGTCAGTCCCCTGCGCCTGCTTCAGGGCCTTTACGAGAATGGAATTTGATTAGATAATAATTAATCAAGCATGATAATTAAAGAGATGGCAGCTAGCTAGCTAGCTAGTACTACTTAATTACTTACCTTGGGTCGAAACCATTTAAGCTTTTGTTTCCATTCTCCTGGGGTCACGCTGATGAACCTTTCCCAAGCCCTGCCCGCCGACAAAGAAAATGAATAAAGGGGTTATTAAGTAGTTCATATCATGAAAAATGACGAACTGAATAGGCCGAGATATATAGTTAATAATGATTGAAATTACCTATTGACTATCCCAAACAAGATGTTATAGTCAGTTTTTTCTGTGAGTAGTGAGTCCAGTATTTCAACTGTTCCGGCGTCAACTTTAATGATACACAAGACCCAGTGATATCTGCATGCACACACGCTTGCATGTCTTAATTAAGCGGGCATATGTAAAGCAAAAACATGTAGCTAGCTAGTAGGCAAAAACAGAGAATTTGTATTACAAGACAGTGTGACTCACTTTGGAAGTTGTAAGGAAGTAGTATATCTTCATTGTATTTGAGGCGCTTCAAGAACTCTAGCATGTTGTCCCTCGTCCTTTTGATAACGTGGATTTAGATTCCATGTGTATTCATTAACGGTGTTTGGGTCAATGAACCCGATGCCAAAGCGTCCACCTTTTCTCATTTCATATATCTTCATCCTGCATATAATACCACAGAAAAGAATATAGTGAGGATAATTACAGGTAATGATTGATCAAAAGGATCAGTACAACTAGCTTGAGAGTTAAATTACAGAAAGAAATCACTTACAGACAATAGCAACCGACGATAGCTTTGTCGAGTGCATCATGATTGTATAACTGAAACAGTTCAGAATACTCAACGGACAAAGCTTTCTCATGGAAGTAATGCTCCTCCTTGACATTCACCATGAAGGACACTCGATCGGAAATCTTGGTAATGTTCATGTACCATTGATGCAATTCATACATTCTCGTTGGGAGGTTCTTGACCTTGTCTGGATGGACCAAAGGTTGGCCCCGGACATATTTCCGTTTTATTTCATCCTCTCTAAGCACAGGCATGGGCTCGATCTCGAGGAGTTGTCCAACAGTGATTTTGAGAACTTCAGCCTGCATTATATGGTCCTCCGTTATTACCACATTGCCCACCTCAGAACGTAAATTGTTTGCCCACAATAATATTGGGTAGCAGATTATCACGTGTTGTTGCACAACAAGCGAGGGATCAATTGCGCGCCTGTTCTCCCAGTGGGAATGGTTTTCCGCATTTTTGACAGCTGCTTCTTGTTTGCTCGATCCCGAGCTCGCCTCCTTACGTAGACGTGCTCGATTTAACTTCCCGATGTGGCGCTCATAGTCTGTGTCAACAGGCTTGGGAGCTGGTGGTTGAGCCATACGAATGAAGTGGTCAATCGCTTCCTTAGGCACTTTCTCCCTTGGCGGCGGTGGCGGTTTGGTGCAAAATGGGCTTCCACCTCGGACTTCGATATGGCTGCGATTTCCTCCTCGGACCTGTCATAAGACCTCTGCGGAAGAGGCGTGAGGCTTGGACCATATTTATATCGCTTGCCTCCTTTGTACTTCCTGTACTACCTCGACTGCGTGCCACGCACCATAGCTGCGGGTGTCTCTTCTGCGATTCTTGAGGCGGCGGAGACGCCCGCCGACGAGGCTGAGTTGGACGAGGAGGAGTGGCCACCAAGATGTGCGGACTTGGAGGAGGAGTGGCCTGAGGTTGTGCCGGACTTGGAGGAGGTGGCCTGAGGTTGTGCGGACTTGGAGGAGGAGGACGTCTGACGCTGTGGCGGACTTGGAGGAGGAGGAGTGGCTCGACACTTTGCGGACTTGGAGGAGGTGGCGACACTTTGCGGACTTGGTGGACTTGCAGGAGCGGGAGGCTGCAGACTCGGTGGCGCACTTGACGAGGAGTCGATGACGCGTGTCGGTGGCCTTGAAGATGATGCAATCCTTTTCCATAGGATGATACGATGGTTGGCGTCTCCAGAAAGCGCTCGTCCTCACCTCCAGGAATGTCAAGCTCTAGCCCCGAATATGGCTGCACCACCTCGTCAACCATGACACGAGCATAGCCCTCTGGAATCGGGATGCAATGGTAGGTTGCTTTTGGGGTAACTGGAAAAGCTTCTCCGTCCGCCACCTTCATGGATATGTTCTTCATTTTGACGTGTAGCTCGCAGCTAGTGTTCTCCGTGATGTCATCCACGGGGTATCTACCCAGCATTGCATCGTCCGGGGCGGAACCCACGCTGCTTCTCTGCATGGATGGGGCGGTGCTATCCAATGTCGGATCATCCGCTAGCTGCTGCAGCTGCTGAGACCCCCTTTGCTGGCTAAGTGAGTCGATCTGCTCCTGCTGCCGCTGGAATTTGACTGCCAATTCCGCTTGACTTGCTTCTAGGCCTTGAAGGCGTTCATAGTCCCGCTTCCTCTGCTCCTCCTCCATCTTCCTCTTCTTCTCCTCCGCAATCTTCTTTCTCGCACGGGTTCTATAGTCGTTGTTCCAGTCTGAAAACCCCTCATACCACGGAATAGCGCCCTTGCCTCGTGTTCTTCCCGGGTGTTCAGGATTTCCCAGGGCACGCGTAAGCTCGTCGTTCTCTCTGTTGGGCTGGAACACCCCCGTTCGTGCCTCTTCTATTGCAACAAGTATCGCATCGTCGGCTCCCTTCAGACTTGCCCTCGTCAAACATTGCTCGTCTTGGATCCAACGCCCCCATGCGCATAGAACCAAGTCCCGACTGGGGCCAGCTCTTAGTAACCGGAGTGGCACCTGCATCCTCCATCTCTTTCTCGACTTATCCCACTTAGGCATTGCCACCGTGATAGCCACCGGCCCCACTTATGGAACTTATCCTTTTTTCGCATTCTTCTTGATTATTCTCGACCGTTCCTTAGCTAATTCTGAATCCTTGAATTTCACGAAATCGTCCCAATGAGCACGTTGGTTCTCTAGTGTTCCCTCGAATCTGGAGTCTTCCTTCCTCCCTTGACGTACTTGTCCCATTCACGATTCTTGTGGTTCTTGAATGCAACCGCCATCTTCCTAAGAGCAGTCCTTGACTTTCTCGCACATCTGCTTCGTGAAATGATCGGTAGGATGAAATGTTCCATGAGAGTATCCCAAAGCAGATCTTTTTGATTCTTGTCGACATAAGTAACATCTGGACGTGGAGCAGCGTCCTCTTTTCCTTTTTGTCCTTTGTCTTTTGCTGGCTCTCTCCATTCTTGAAGGGAGATCGAGTTGGTCCTTCACAAGAACTCCGTGACCGACGAATGAACTTGTCCGCAATCTTCTTAGGCGCTAATGGTTCACCATTAGGTCCGATCGCCTCGATATTGTACTTTCGCCCTCCTTCAACTTTTTGTTCGGGCCTCGTTTCGTCCTTTTGCCTCAAGATTTGCTCGACCGGATGGCTGAAAGAAGAAAGATCGATTCGTTAATATATCTTCAAGTCATTTAAAACATGTGATGATCACCGAAACCTGCTTATATAAATATATATACGTCGCGGTCTTTGTTGTTTCAGGATCAACATGTTCTTCGTCATCGTCATAATTGTAGTTCATGACTTCATCAATTCGATCGTCGCGATCGAATATCATATCACCCTCTCCGGTGTTGTTTAGAAATTGAGCCGTCATAATCTTCTTCATTCTGATTATCATCGGCCCGCGTATCATATCGAACATGGTCTGTTCTCCTCTCTCGTCGGTATTGTCCGCCATAGCTTTTATTTAACTAATTCAAAAGAAATATAAAACAATTTAGTATTCAAATTACATCGTCTCGAATAATAGATATAATCTCGAATACTTTGTCTAGAATAATAGATACAATCTGGAATACATCGTCTCGAATAATATATAATATTGAATAGTACATCACTGGCTAGCTAATTAAAGATCGAATACTACAGAAGAATCTAGGACACTCGTGGTTCTTGTGTCGCGGGCGGTGGACAACCAAAGAGAAGGAACCCTCACAGGATCATAGCTGATGTGAGATCACTGAAGATACTGCCAGGTATTGGAGAACCTGCCGCCCTCTAACGCAACCATGTAGCGATGGACGTGCTCGTCCTCCTCCCTGACACGGCGACGTACCTCCTCCGGCGGGGCCGGGTCCCTCCGCACCGAGACTGGCCCACGCGAACACCACCAAACGACATCAGGGTCGACGACGGGACCCGGGGCCAGGTTCCTCATCAAGCGGCGCGCCCCTCCAGGCAGTACCTCCCAGTGCCAGCACGGCGGAGCCCAGTCCCGGACATGGGCCGGCTGGACGTCGTCGCGGAAGGGTCGACGACGAGGATGCGGTCCGGGCATCGTCGATAATAAATACTAGCTATATACCCGCAAAAAAATTTTTTTTTTTAATGATTGGATTTTGATAACTAAAATTTATAACATTTCTACTATTTCAAAAATCTATATACTATTTCATACTAATTAAGCATCTAACACTAAATACATAAAAAACAATTTCTATACATCCATTAAAAAACAGAAAAACAACATTATATAAAAAAAATTCCATACTAATTAAACACTAATTATATCCATCTAACATGCATTCATACATATATACTAGTGAAAAACAATAATCTAAAAAATCTAAACAAATTAAACATACAAAATCTAAACTAATTAAATATATACGTGTGTGTGTGTGTGTGTTCATCATGCTTGTGTGTGTGTGTATGGGCTCGAGGAGGGCGGCGCCCATGGTGGCCTTGGGCGCAGGGAGAGGTTTAGAGGGGAGAGCTCACAGCGGGCGGCGGCGACGGCGAGGCGATGGCGGGGCAGCGACGGGTCGGGCGTGACGCTGGGGCGGCGACGCAGGGACGGGCGCGACGGGAAGGGCCAGGCGGCGGCGGAGACGAGGGCGGCGACGGGGACGGGACGGTGGCGGCGACGGGGGGGGCGGCGGCGGCAGCGTCGTCGATCGGGCGAGGCGGTTCAATGGGGAAACAAAGTAAGAAACAGAGGAGAATGAAATTTTTGAAGTGTTGTATATATAGAAGGCACCTTTAGTACGGTTGGAGCCAACAACGGTACTAAAGGTCTGTTTTGGCCAGCCCAAGCAGCGGAAGCGACCCCTTTAGTACCGGGTGGTGGCGAAACCGGTTCTAAGGCCCCCTTTAGTACCGGTTTGTTCCACGACCGGTACTAAAGGGGGTGCATAGCGCAGTGCGGTGCGGCAAGTTTAGTCCCACTCGCTAGCCGAGGGGCGACCGCACTGGTTTATAAACCCCGTGCGGTCGCTCTCTCGAGCTCCTCTCCAAAGCAGGCCCACTGGGCCTACGTGTTCTTTGTTGCCTGTTGGCCCACTTGGCTTTTTGGGCCTGCATCCTGGCCCAACAACAGGTTGGGTTTCTAGTCGTATGCAGGCCGCTACGGCCTAGTAGGCGGTTTTTTTTTGCTTTATTTATTTTTGTGTTGTTTTTTTTGTGTATTTAGAGTTTCTTTGTGAATATTTTTGCTTTAGGTACAAATAATTACAAACTTTCTGTTAGTGCCCGTAGTTTTCAAATTTGAATAGTTTAAATTTTGAATTATTTGAAATTAGTGTGAATCACTAGTTTGTGAATAATTTAACTTTAAAAATCAGTAAAGGCATGAAAGAATTTGTTTGCACATAAAATTTCTTCGTGTTTCAAATGCCAAAAAACATAACTACCCTAACTATTACAGAGATTCCCCTCTCGGTGTGAAACACAGAAGAAAGTGATGATAGTGAAGCCGATCACATCCCAGATCTTTGGGTGTGAAACTTTTTCTTCGCGTGTGTCCCTTTGCGCCATAACCATGGAAAATCTTCATCATTTAACGGGATGCTCGGGTCAATATTCACTGTGAATGGAGAAATTTCATCAAACTTTTCATAATCTTCTGACTTGTCTGTCTTGTCATCCACTCCCACGATGTTTCTCTTCCCAGAAAGAACTATGTGCCGCTTTGGCTCATCGTACGATGCATTCACTTCCTTATCTTTTCTTTTTCTTGGCTTGGTAGACATGTCCTTCACATAGAAAACCTGTGCCACATCATTGGCTAGGACGAATTGTTGAGATCTACTGTTGTCATTCCGTACTGCGGGTCTTCCGTTACCCCGCCTCGTGTCATATTGACCCATTTGCACCGAAACAAAGGGACCTTTAAACCACGTCGATAGTCAAGTTCCCATATGTCCTGTATATAACCATAATATGTTTCCTTTCCGCCTTGGTTTCTGCATCAGCGGACACCACTGTTTTGGTTGGTGCTCTTCTTATCTTGGGCGATCGTGTAAAATGTATTACCATTTATCTCGCACCCTTTGAAAGTCATTATATTCAAGATGGTAGCTGGGACAGCAAGTACAGGTCATCTTCAATAGAGGTGTCATGCATGGTACGTGTACGCAACCAGTGGCGAAACTCTGGTTTGTTCACGTGTAATCCAGTCATCGACCGCTCCGGTGTTTGGAGCGTAGAAAATTCTTGTGTTCATCCATATACGGAGCCACCAAGGCAGAATTCTGTAGAACTGTGTAGTGTGCTTCAAAGTGAGAGAATGTCCGTCCATACATATTATTTGTTCCCCTCCTAGCGTGCCTTTTCCATCCAGTCTGCCCTTATGCCGCGATTCAGAACACCAATCGGCTTAAGGTCAGGAATAAAGTAAATACAAAACTCAATGACCTCCTCATTTTGATGGCCCTTGGAGATGCTTCCTTCGGCCTAGCATGGTTATGAACATATTTCTTTAAGACTCCCATGAACCTCTCAAAGGGGAACATATTGTGTAGAAATACAGGACCCAAAACGTTAATCTCTTCAAGATAGGTGAACTAGGACGTGCGCCATGATGTTGAAGAAGGATGGTGGGAACACCAACTCAAACCGACAAGACATTGCACCAAATCATTCTCAGAACCTTGGTATGATTTTCGAGCGATTACCTTTCGAGAGATTGCATTGAGAAATGCACATAGCTTCACAATGGCTAATCGAACGTTTTCGGTAGAAGCCCCTCAATGCAACCGGAAGCGTTGCGTCATAATCACGTGGCAGTCATGAGACTTTAGTTCGGAACTTTTTCTCTGCCATGTTTATTATTCCTTTATATTCGACGAAGCCGACGGTACCTTAATATCGAGCAGGCATTCAAAGAAGATTTTTCTCTTCTTTGGTAAGAGCGTAGCTTGCATGACCTCGATATATGCCATCTTCTCCGTGCATACGTTGCTGGTCCTCCGTGCCTCGGTGTATCTTTTGTCTTCCCATACACGCCCAAGAAGCCAAGCAGGGTCACGCAAAGATTCTTCGTCACGTGCATCACGTCGATTGCGGAGCGGACCTCTAGGTCTTTCCAATATGGCAGGTCCCAAAATATAGATTTCTTCTTCCACATGGGTGCGCGTCCGTCGGCAAGATCCTTTGGAACAGGTTGTCCGCCAGACCTTTCCAAATATCACCTTCAAATCCTTGACCATATCATGTACATCAACACCAAGACGGTGGCGAGGCTTCGTCCGTGATCCGCCTCACCTTTGAAATGCTTGCCTTTCTTTCCTACGGGATGCCTGCTTGGAAGAAATCAACGATGTCCCAGGTACACATTCTTCATACAACTGTTCAAATATATATTGTCGGTATCATCCAAACAGTGCGTGCATCCGCGGTATCGCTTTGTTTGTCTGTCACGAAAGGTTCGAGAGCAGGCCAATCATTGATGGTCACGAACAGCAACGCCTTTAGGTCAAATTCTTCCCCATGTGCTCATCCCACGACGTACACCTGTTCCATTCCACAGTTGTAAGAGTTCTTCAACTAATGGCCTTAGGTACACATCAATGTCGTTGCCGGGTTGCTTAGGGCCTTGGATGAGCACCGCATCATAATGAACTTCCGCTTCATGCACAACCAAGGAGGAAGGTTATACAAACATAGAGTCACAGGCCAGGTGCTATGGTTGCTGCTCGCTCCCCAAAAGGATTAATGCCATCTGCGCTTAGACCAAACCATACGCTCCTTGCGCCATCCGCAAACTCCTTCCCGCACTTTCTTTCGATTTTTCTCCATGCGACCCATCAGCTCGTACTCTCAACTTTACGCCTTTCTTACGGTCTTCTTCGTGCCATCGCATCGCTTTGGCATGCTCTTTGTTTTGGAACAACGTTTCAACCGTGGTATTATAGGAGAATACCACATCACCTTGGCAGGAATCTTCTTCTGGGCGCCGCCCTCGACATCACCATGCTCATCGCGGCTGATCTTATAGCGCAATGCACCACATACCGGCAAGCGCTCAAATCCTCGTACTCACCGCGGTAGAGGATGCAATCATTAGGGCATGCATGTATCTTCTGCACCTCTAACCCTAGAGGGCAGACAGCCTTCTTTGCTTCATACGTACTCTCGGGCAATTCGTTGTCCTTTGGAAGCATATCCTTTATCATTACCAGAACTTTCCAAATCCCTTGTCGATACACCATTCTCGCCTTCCATTGCAGCAATTCCAGTGTGGTGCCCAGCTTTTCTTGTCACCTACGCATTTGGTACAACAATTTTTGTGATCCTCTAACATGCGCTGCAACTTCTTCTTCTCCAAATCACTTGCGCAGTTTTCTTTGCATCGGCAATGGCCCGACCTAGATCATCAACGGGCTCATCGATGCCTCTTCTTCAACTTCTTCCCGCATTGCCGCCCAGCTTCTTCCGCATTACCGGCTCAGCTTCTTCCCCATTGTTGTATCATCATATTCAGGGAACCCATGGCCGGGATAGCTGTCGTCGTCCTCTTCTTCTTCATTGTCTTCCATCATAACCCCTCTTTCTCCGTGCTTGGTCCAAAAATTATAGTGGGGCATGAAACCGACTCAAACAGGTGGACGGAATGGTTCTTGACGAGAGTAATTGCGACCATTCTTACAGCCAGCACATGGACAAGGCATAAAACCATCCGCCCGCTTGTTTGCCTCAGCCGCAAGCGTAAAAGTATGCACGCCTCAACAAACTGGGAGAGCATCGGCCATCGTACATCCATTGCGGCTCATCTTCATTACACAACACCGAATAGACCAAATTAATACAAGTTCATACATAAAGTTCATACAACATTTAAATGCAACAAACAAATAACTCTCTAGCTAAAGCATTTAAATGCAACAACAAATGCGATCAAGATCGCAACTAAGGTAACAATTGATCCAACAGCATAATGATACCAAGCCTCACTATCGATGGAATATTTTCTAATCTTTCTAATCTTCAAGCGCATTTTCTCCATCTTGATCTTGTGATCATCGATTTACATCGGCAACATGCAACTCCAATTCCATCTTCTCCCCTCAATTCTTTTCAATTTTTCTTTCAAGTACTCGTTTTTCTTTCAACTAAATTTAACCTCTCGACAATAGGGTCGGTTGGAATTTCCGTTCACATACCTCCTAGATAAAAATATCTATGTCAACTTGATGGGCATAATTTGTCATAAACACGAAATGCAACAAATAGTTTTAAAAGAGAATATACCACATCCGAATCATAACAAGGACGAGGGCCGACGGGGACGGATATCAAAACCATGGCACTATGTATAACAAACAACGTACGGGTAAGATAATTATTATACGAGTAACTATATATCCAAATCACACAAACATCAATTTTGTATATAAAATTTCATGAACAAGAGGCTCACCACAAGGTGGTGCCGGCGAGGGACGGTGCGGGCGATCGACGGTGGTTACGACAGAGATTTAGAAGGCACTAAGTAAACCACACCTACATATGCAACTAAGTGTTATTTTGACCTCAAATTGCATATAAATCAAATACTAGCACATATATATATACCCTCCCAAATTACTAAACTCACAAATTAATAACTATATGAACCAATGCAAGAGCTAATCTAGCAATGAGAGATGAAAGGACAAAGTTGCTAACCTTTGTGATCACTTGAATGGATGGGGGCCTTCAAATCTTGACAAATTTTGGGCAAAATGTGTGATGAGCTCGAGGGGAGAAGAGGAAGAACAGAGAGGAGAGGAGAGGGGAAAGGGGGAAGAACAGAGCGAGCTGGACGAAGGGTTTATATGCAGGAGGACCTATAGTACCGGTTCGTGGCACGAACCGGTACTAAAGGTGCTGGAGGGGGCCCAGACTGACAACATCCTGCAACCACCCTCATTAGTACCGGTTCGTGGCGCGAACCGGTGCTAAAGGTTAGCCACGAACCGGTGCTAAAGGCTAGCCGTTGGAACCGGCACTAATGTATACATTTGTGCCGGCTCTAATACAAACCGGCACTAATGTGCTTCACGTTTGACCCTTTTTCTACTAGTGTACACTACTTTCATCCCGTGCAGTTCAGAACAAACACACAAAAAAAAGTCTGATGCAGTGCGGTTTTCAGTCCGAAGCAGTGTGTTTTTCTGTCTGATGCAGTTCACCCTTCGATTGTGGTGTCACATTTCGGTAAATTCAAAACTCCTTTTAAACCATAAGGAATCAGAGAGAGTATTCTACATGAAAAAGTTGTGCCTTGCCGATATCTTTCCAGCGACGTATTATTTTCATCTATTATTTGCATAATTACGATGAGCGGTTTGAAAAATAACACGAAAAAAAATGCTTGCTGCCATTTGTCGGATACCGCACCATTTTTAAAATTCATTTAAAACCGTGAGGAATTTCAAAAATGGTTCATCGCATGAAAGTTGCGCCTCTTCCATAGCTTTCCAAGGTCGTATCATGCGCCTCATTTTGACAATGTTTAAAAAACGGCAGCGGAAACCGTACCGAAAAATCACAAAATATAAAAAACAGAATTTTCGTGTTTGGGTAATTTTGAAACCGCTCTTATACTGCAAGGATTTAGAAAGGGAGTTCTATATGTAAAAGTTGTGCCTCGATGATATCTTTCTAATGACGTATCATTTGCCTAATTCCGAAGAACGTTTTTAATAAAAACGCGAAAAAATACGATCGTTGCCACTCGTCGGGCGCCCACCGTTTTCAAAACTGCTATTAAACCATGAGGAATCTCGAAAAGCGATAGATACATGGGTCGCACCCAAGATGTTCCGGAGAACTTACGGGGTATCCAGAAGGTTTGCAACGCGGTGCACGTGCGAAGACGAAGGTTTCGGGGTAGATTCCGGGTAGGTTTTGTGATTTCTAGAAGGTTGGCAAGCTTGTGCAGGTGTAGGGTCAAAGTTTCGGGGTGGACAGTCCAATGTTCCGGGGTCTCCAAGAGTCACCTCGTTGGTGCAATCCTGTTGGGAAACATAGTATGAAACAAAAAAATTGCCCTACGATCAACCAGGAACACTATGAAGATGCAATAACAGTTTGGCTCAGATCGTTACCAACTCCGAAATGTAGCTCAAGAAGAGTCGGTGTAGATCGTATTTGAAGTCCCTCGAACCATCCACGAACAATCCCTCACGGAAGACTGAAAGCACGGCCTCTCCATACTTTACAAGTGTACATTCTTCACGATCCGGCAGCGTTTTGTCGTCCTTCACTAATCGTTGCAGAAGAATTAGAGGGAGGAGATTAGAACCACACTGGGCTTCTAATTATGAGGAGTAGAGAGGATCTAAATCTAGCTCTAATTGGATCAACTAGAATTATAACTAGAGAACTAGAGGAGGCTAGAAAAACTGTGTGCTCAAAGTACTGAAACACCCTAGTATATATAGGTTGGAGGCAAAGTAGGGGCGCCACAAGGGGGAAAGGCTCTGCCCCTAGCCCCGGCCGAGAGGAGGGGGAGTCCCCCTCCAATTCAGCCTCCCATATTGGGCTATTGGGCCCAAGTGGCCCGATATGCTTTCCACCACTTGGCCATTTAAAACCCATTCCTATTTAAATAAATATAAAGGCCTCTTAATTATTATTAGAGCCTTTTAACATTAATCTAACATCACTAGAAACTATTTCCACCTATATATAATTTATTGGTATTACCCAGTAAACCCTAAAACTCTTCTGATGACCCCGAAACGCTTCGGTTCCTCTCGAAACTATTTCGAATATTGATGAAATTATTTCATAAATATTTTCTCATTACTGCTGTCCTACTAGCACACAATAGTTCATGATTACCTTAAGCTTGTGACCCTATAGGTTCGATAAAACATAGAGATGAACAAAACCCCTTTTGTTTAATGACCGATAGCAGAACCATGGACGTCCATATCGATCCCTATGAGTACATGAATGACATTTGAGTGAACCTTTGGTTATCATGTGCTATTCCCTTTGCTTCGCGATAGTTCAAAAAACCCGATATGAGTTAGATCGGTATCCTCTTGAGTCATACACATGCTGATTATACCGGTCTCCTCGTTACCGTTTTTTTCTTGTTAACATGTGCCGCCATCCCTGTGACCAAGTCACCTGTCTGGCCAGATGATAATAGATGCCGTCACACCGAGAGGACCTTAAGAATATCTTTCCATCATCCGAGGAGCAAATCTCACTCTCGATCTATCTAGTCCCTTGTCAAACTTTCATCATGTTACAAAAGACATTTGAGCAACCCGAAAGTTCATCACACGATAAGAAGTGACTATGATACTCTCTTGGTCTAAGAAACTACGTTAACTTTCCGTGTTATAACAATTGACTTATGACAATATCTATTTCTATTACCTAAATTAAAGGGAGGAAGATTTCATAGTTCTTCTTCCGTCACCCCTTTATCAGTGTTAATTTTATATTAATCATAAAGATTGATGGTTGAGATTTAAAAGGAGAACGATTCTGTTCGGCTTCGTTTCTTAGAGCCCTTTTGTTTTTTTTCGAAACAAACAATAGCCCTTTTGTCTGTCGAGACGTTTCCCCTGCACGCGATCTTTCCCACGCACGTGATCGGGCCTCAGCGCCTCGAAGGCTAGCGCTCAATTGGACTAGGCGCACACAAGTGATCAAGCCCACACAAGCCCAGCAAGCAGCCTAGCGCACGATCGCGTAACTAATTCGGACGCAACTACCCAGCCGAAGCAAGATCGCCTCTATATATGCGATGCCGCCGCCGATCCACAAAGTGCAGCGCATCACCTCTCGGTCGCCGTCACCATTGCTACGCCCGCTTGCTACAATGACGCCTTCGACGACGAGAGACAGAACAATAGAACGACGTGGAGGTAAAACTGACAAATAAATTGATTCTGATCTGACTACACGATCTGCTTCTTTTGGTCAAGCCCTTCTTTTTATCGAGGCCTTCCCACGTCCCAACCTCCGTTCCGCTTCGGCTTGAGGAACTATCCTAGGGATTTCGTTATTCACTCGTGCCTGGTCCCTCACGCATACCCTTCCCTGTTGGTTAGGCCAACTCCACCGCGCGACCCTATCCTGTCCGCCCCCGTCCGTTTGGGGTAAAAAGGACAAACGAGACGGCCCAGCGCGCGGGCGCAAACGGACTTTTGTCCGCTTTGTGTCCGCTTTTGACCCCATCCCCGGCCCAAGTTTGCGCCGGTTTTGGGGTGAAACGGACAGCGCGTGGATGGACGGGACGCGCGCGCTTGTCCTTCCCTGGCCCGCCTGTCGGTGGGAGAAACTAAAACCCCCCACGCCCATTTGGCGCCATTTTCTTCAAACCCTCCCACGTCCCTCCCGCCGCCCCCTCTCTCCCCCGTCCATGGCCGACGCCCCGCCGAGTTCCGGCGGCCTGGCCGTCGACCCGCCCGCAAAGGTGAAGAAGAAGGCGCCAAGGAAGCCGCGGTCGGAGTGCACGCCGGAGGAGATCGCCAAGTTGGACGCGGAATCGGCGAAGAGGAGGGAACGGAGAGCGGTCGTCAAGGTCAATGCCGCCGCGGCCAAGTTCGCCGCCCAGCGCGAGGAGCTGGAGGCCGCGCGGCGCAAGGCCGCCGCCGACGAGAAGGAGGACTCGTCAACAAAGCGCACGCCATCCTCATGCTTGGCATGCGCTGTCCTACCGGGTTCCCTGCAGCGGCCGTCGGCCCGGCGAGCACAGGCTCATCGGTCGCCCGGCCTACGCACTGCCAGTCGCCGACGTCGCGTGCCGCGCCCATGTCGCCCGGCTTTCCTCCGCCAAGGCACGACGACCAGACCCGTTTCTCGGCGTCGCCGGACATGATGTCCCAAAAGGATGTGAGGGACGAGAAGAAGCGGCAAAGCAAGGACAAGCAAATGAAGCAATACCTAGACCTTCAAAGACAGAAGCTTGAGATGGAGGAGGCGGCCAAGAGGAGAAAGATCGGCATGGAGGAGGCGGCCCGGCAAAGGCAGCTCGACATGGAGGAGGCGGCCCGGCAAAGGCAGCTCGACATCAAGGCCGACAACGTCAAGGCCAGGCAGAGGCAGCTCGACATCGAGGCCACCAATGCCGCCACCAAAGCGAAGGAGGTGGCCCTTGCGATCATGAGCGTGGACTTGTCGAAGATGAGCGAGAAGACAAGGGCCTGGTTCGAGGCAAGGCAGAAGGAGATGCTCGACGCCGAAGGACTGAACTAGGTCGTCCGATCGGCATCCGCCGTTCTTTTTTGGAGGCTGGCATTGGTGCCGCCCGCCCGCTGGGCCGCTGGCAGTGTGCTGGCGAGAAAAACATTCATTTCTGGAGGTCGGCTGTGTTGTCGGCCGCTAGCTGTGTTGCCGGCGAGGACAACTATTCATTTTGGAGGCTGGTTGTGTTGCCGGCCGCTGGCTGATGCCGGCGATGGACGTGTAGGCCGCTGGCTCTGTTGCCGGCGTGATGAACCGGGGCCGCTCGCATGAACTAGGGCTTGGCATTTGAAACGTTGCTTTTAGTTTTTTATGTAGACGCAGACAGGATGGGGCAAATGGATGCGGCCGCGCGCTGGGCGCACGGCCACCGCATCCCAGGACACGCCCGAACACGACCCCAAATCCCTACCAAACGGACAGAATCCGGACAAAACAGACGTCCGTTTGGGGTCGCGCGGTGGAGTTGGCCTTACGTCTCCCTTGTGGTCTCCATCTCGTCCTCCTGAGTCCTGACCTCATCCTTCCCACGCCCCTGTCGAGGTCGTTCGTCTCCCCACACCGTTGACTTGGCGGATACCATCTGCTCTCCTGCCGATGTCCTCGACATCCTCTCCATTGTGCTGCAACTCCTCTTCAACGGATGCATCGAGGCCATGCCTTGGTCCGAGGACGAGGAAGCTCACGCGTTGTACCTCACGCTGCTCCTCCTCTATGACGAGGTCTTCCTTCAGGCCCCCTTTCCACCTGCTGCTGCCACGGGCGAAGCCACCAAGTCGTCCTTGAAGACGATGTTACACGATTTGACCTATTCTCCCATCCATGACCATCCTATCCCTCCACATTGCCTTCCCTCTAGGTGACTCCGACAGAGCCAAGAAACCTAGCCGCCGCCGCCACGAACTCCCTCCTCCTCTCTCTCCTCCGCCTCCGGGGGGGACGCTGCCGGGCTAAGCCCGGTGGCCGACGGCTGTGGCGGGGGATCTCCTCCCTCACGCGTCTCCGTGTTGGGGCGGGACCCCTAGGCGTGTGGCGGCGCAGCCGATCTGGGTTCTGCGGCGCAGCTGATTGCTGCTGCAGGTGGCGGGCGGCCGGCCCGTCCTCGGACAGCGGCGGCTAGGCGCGGCAGGCGGCGGTGGCCATCTAGGCTGCAATGTCATGCATACCGCCTTCAGATCGGCGGCGGCGGCATGGAGGGCCTGGTGGTCTCGTCGGCGGCACCTCCGGTCAGATCTGTTTTGACCGATGGGACTGGCGGTAGTGGTCATCTCTTCCGTCAGAGGTGGTCAGCCAGAGGTTGGGTATCTGGATCTCCGGATCCGTGTTCCAGTACTGGCTGCGTATCGGGGAGACATAGTTGCCGGTGAAAACCGAGCCGATGGCGGGCGATGGCGGCGTTCTACGTCGTTACCTTGATAAAGGCATCGTTGTGTGACTTATGTCGACCCACTCGTACTGCTCTGGGGGAAATCCTAGGATCTGGTCTTCCAGATCGGACGATGACGACACTACGGTGGCGTTTCTCTCTTGGGAGCATCGTTTGTGGAGCAGTGCCGGTGGTTAGAGGCACGGAGCTTCGGTGGAGATGTCAAGTCATACCTGGCCGACAGGTGGTACGCTTTGTCATGCCTGGTTGGCAGGTGCTACCACGACAGATCTTCCAGAGACTTCAAACTGTGTCGGTTGGTGGTACTTGGCGGCAATGATGCTGAGGTGTACCGGCGACGACCGCGGCGTGCTCAGCAGTTCGCGCATAGGGTGGTGGTGCCGTTGGGCGTCGTGGTGGCGTTGACGGCAGTTAGACTGGGCAAGGATGATGCGTCAGTACATCTCTGAAGATGAGGAAGTGGTAGTTGGCTGCGGCGGCCTCTGAAAGCGCGCCGAACTGGTGTGTGCCCCATACCCGACATGTGGCTTGGTTGGGACCTTAGGTCTTAGATGTTAGGCTTTGTTGGGACCTCGGGTCTTAGATATTAGGCTTGGCTGTGAGGCCTGTGGTATTAGGTCCGGTCTATCAGCATCCCTTCCTCAGCTGGATAGGAGTAGCGACAGTTGTCGTCTAGACGGTGGCTTCAGACTTACTGCTGTATTTCTTTGTATGGTCTTTTGTGAATAATTAATAAAATAACTGCTTGCATCGCTCAAATGCAGAGGCCGGGGGTGATCCTCTTTCTCTAAAAAAAATAAAATAAAAATGACCATCCTATCCCTGCGCGCACTAAGGTGCTTGACGAGGCATTACTGTCACGGATTGACACCGTCGAGGAGCTCCTGGGGAAGTATGCCAGCCCGGACTTCACGATTCTCTGGATAGCGATGAGCGAGGGGCAATACCGAAGTTAAACCTACAGTCAGCCGTCCTGAATGCAAAGTATGTGGTTTGGAACTTTGGATCATTAAGAGGATCGTGTCCTAAATGGAAATTGCTTAAGGATGCTCACATGCGGAGGAACATGGTCTGGGCTTTCTTGGCTTTCGATGCTTGTAAATCCATGCACGCTCAAGCTCGTCAATTCAGATTTGGTTGGGGAGACACTGGTATCTCGGCAGATTAGTCTGCAAGAGTACTGTACTTTTTTTTTGCGGGTAGCAAGAGTACTGTATCGACTAAACTTAGAATTCTCATAGCACTTCTTGAGCAACACATGGCGGCATGCGCAAGAAACAGTCAGATTGGGGATTGGTGAAGACAGTGGCGGAGCTAGCAATTTTTGAAATCCTGGGCACACTGCAAGCTAAATGACTAAAGAACTTCACCATGGTTTATAAAAACTACAAGTATCACAACATTGAATAAATATCATGTGAACATGAGCACAAATGTTTTGTAATCGCATATGTACAAGACAACAAGATATAGTAACAAATGACTTGCGAAATATGATTTTATATTTTCTATGAATCGACAAAGAAAAAAAAAGCAATATCCATTGTTCTACTGCATATATGTTCACACCACGAGAGAAGGACGTGTGTGCTGGGCGAGCTGAGCGGGTTTTTTCCGAACTCCTCTCGCGACCGTGTCGCCCCCCCCCCCTCCCTCCTCCCTTCCCGCCACCGTCGCCAGCGCCCGCGGCCGGCTTGGCCCCGGGGCTGCTGGTGGCGGCGGCCTCCTTGCCCTTCCGCTTCCGGTCGCTCTCCGGCGCGGGCGGAGTTGCTCCGGGGGGGTGCACTCAGGCGGCGGCGGTCTGGCATGGCGGTGGGGTTCCGTGGCGCGTGCGGGCGAGCAGCTTGGCGGCGGCGCCGCCGTTGGCAGCGGGATCTGGCGTCATCCGCTCGGCCAGATCTGGGCACTTCGGGCCCCATCTGGGCCTGGGCGGGCCGGCGGCGGGGCTGGTCTCCGGCGCGGCTTCTGGGAGGCGGGGGAGATGCGACAAGCGGCTGGGTGCTGGCGGCGCCGACGCCGGCCTGCTGCATCGTGGCCGGTGCGGCTTAACGGGCCTGCCGTGGGCCTGGCTGGGCCAGGGGTGGCCCGGCATGCCCCGCTGCCGCGTCCGGACGGCTACCGCGACGTTGCCGGGGGCATGGGCCTCCCGCACGACGGCGGTGGAGGTGGTTCCCTCCCGCTCGGCGTCGGTGTTGCTGCTCCCGTCGTGGTGCGTTTCTCTCCGGCCCTCTTGGCCTCGTGGTGGTGTTTGTAGTGAGGCGGCGTGGGTAGCGGTGCTACTACGTTGGCACATGGTGGTGGGCGACGGTTTGGCGGGTCGGTTTCGTCCGGTTGGAGGTTGGGTTTGGAATGCGGGAGAAGTCCCTGCCGGCTCCGGCCCCCACGCAGTGACACCTGCGGGTGCCACCTTTCCTTCCTGGAGGGTGTCGGTGGTATTCACCCCCCACCTCCCTCCGCGTGCCAGGGGAAACCCTAGGACTTCGTCCGGGCAGTAGCGTCGTCGGCGTCGCATTCCTTTTTGGAGGTGCTGCTTGGTACGCGGCGGTTCAGAGCCTCGGTCTTTGGTGGTTTGTATTCGGTGGGCGCCGCGGTGATGGGTCATCCGCGCTTTGCCGAGCTGCCGTGGTTGGCATTTGTTTCTTCTTCTTTTTTTCTTTTGGTGTGTTGTGCTGCTCGCCACAACGATCTCTGTACTCGTGTTTGTTGCTTTGGATTACAAAGCGGGGGAAAACCCTTTTTCGGTATGTTCACACTAAGAGGTAAAATATGACATAACAAATTATTTTATTTTGCATTGAAATGTAAAAGCATACAAGAAAATAAAACATCTTAATAATGTGTTACTTGTGCCTACTCAAATGTAATTTTTAATACTCCGTGTCCTAAAATTGTCTTACAATAGCATCATTGTCAAAAAACATAATCCAGCTCTTTTTTTCCACATGCCGCACAAAGTCGCTCTCCCGTCAGTTGCATTCTTTGGCAGAACTTTTTTATTGCACTCATCTACCATATTTTTTTGCGCGTCGTCCTGTACCAAATTTTCCTTTTAGCACATGTTCTGACCCGATTTCCTGGGAGAAAATGTTTCGGTGCTAGACCTTGGGCCAGACATTTTCTTAGGGGTAAATGTTCTGTACCAGATGATAAAAGCACAAACGCTGGCTCCTCTCCTGAAGAAGTGCTGCCAGACTTATTGTGGCAGAAGCAGGGAGATTAAGGGGAAATGGGCCTAATAGGCACGTTAGGTGCTGCTAAGGAGTACAGGCCAAGAGTCAGGGAGTGGCCTCGCTGACCCATTTATGAACAGATTCGTCCCTTTCAGCTCAGAGCAGCGATCGGTTCCCTAGCTGTTATTCCCCACAAGGGTCCACCACGCACGAAACGCTACGGGCGACTGGGAGGCGATTGCCTGGCGATCTCCGCCCAGGGCTAGGGTTAGGATATTGACGGCGGGGCTGGTGAGGATATGGTCGTGTTTGGGGCGGCGACGGCGCTCCCCTCGACGCGGACCGGTGCAGGATGTCTTCTCTACGCGGCGCTGCCATGAGGGAGAAGGCGAAGGAGAAAGTCGCGGCGGCTCCGACGACAAAGGCGAACTCGGCGGCGACAGCGACCCCGGGGAAAGCTACAAGCGGGGGTTCCTCCGAATCCCCGATCACGTGCAAGATGCCGGATCCGGCCGCAAGCCTCTCAGCGAGACTGGGTGGTATGGTTCTGCTAGACAAGGAGGCGGAGGGTTTCGTCTACGAGGAACCAGATCAGATCTTGCCCAAGAGTTTAAAGTGGTCTGCGGTGGGGAAAGCCTTCTCCCCGCGACCCCTAAACAGGACGGTGCTAGAGAAAACGATGCATAGGGCATGGGGACTCCACCATGAAGCACGGTTCCGAGACATGGGGGACAACGTCTTTGCTGTCCACTTTGGAAGTGAGGGGGATTGGAAGCATGCTATGAACAGCGGACCATGGCAATATGATTTCAATGTGCTGGCACTGAAGGAATATGAGAGCAATGTTAGGCCATCGGAGATGGTTTTTGATAAGACAGATGTGTGGGTTAGGGTCTCGGATCTCCCACCAGGTAAAAGAACGGAGAAGTTTGGCAAAGCGCTGGGTAACTGGCTTGGCGAAGTTGTGAAGGTGGATGTTGATAAGGATGGCGTGGCTAGAGGAAATCAGCTGCGGGTGAGGGCTAGGATCCCGCTGTTTGAGCCCTTGGTACGTGGTTTTGTCCTCAAAACCTCGCAGGAAGATAAGGTGGGCACCTGGTTTGATTTTCACTATGAAAAATTCCGCACTTCTGCTTTGAGTGTGGAAGATTGGTGCATGAGAATGGACGATGTGACCCCCTGTCAACAAGGCAGAGCAATGGGGGGGATGGCGAGAGCTTCACCAGGTAGGAGCACTGGCTCCAAGAATGAGACCAAGGGGGGAAAGAACAACCCTAATATGAGCAGCAGTTTCATGAGCTCACAATCGGACGGTAATAATAGAGAGCAGGACAGCCATGCTCACGGGCGGGATGCCCCTGTTAAGCGTAATCTGAATGCAGACTTCGACCGCCCGGTGAATGCACGCACTGGCGGGCAGAACCGTGTCGAGAGAGGGGTCGTTGACTCGCCTAAGAAAGATAGGGCTGGAAGAGAGTGGCCAGATGAACGCGACCTCAGGCATGAGATAGAAAGGAAGAAAGAGAGAGATTTGAGGGAGCAACTCAAGGAGCAGCAAAGGCAGAGAATGATCGAACGTGAACAGTTTGGCGAGAGAGGCCAATGGGAGAGGGGTTCTTCTAGTAGAGGTGGAGTTGACAATTATGGATACCGTCCACACTATCCTACAGAGAGGAGGAGAGGGCACCACATCAGAAAATACATGAATGAACCTGAGGAGAGGAGGAGGAAGGATGACAGTCCCCATAACACCCCAAATTCAAGGAAGAGGAGGCCGAGGCAGATGTGGGTGCCCAAAGGGGAAGGGGATAAGCAAGATGGTGAAGAATCTTTTATCAGAGATACTAGACAAAAGACCTCATCCGTGTTTGATCGCATCAAGGAGAACGCAGATATATCGGCGGACCCTGCCAGGGAGCAGGGCCGCCGGGAGCGATGATCATTTTGGCCTGGAACTGCCGAGGATTGGGGTTGGACTCGGCAGTAGGCGAACTTCGGGACCTGGTTAGGTCGTACAACCCAGCGGTGGTTTTTTTGTCTGAAACAAAGAAGAGATCGGGACCTATGGATAGGATAAAATGGAGTTTGGGTTTCAATAAGGGTGTTGCGATGGATTGCAAGGGCAAGAGTGGAGGGCTAGCGTTGTGGTGGAGGGACCATGTGGAAGTAACTGTGCGACCGTGGTGTCAGTATTACATTGATGTGACGATTGTGTCTGATGGTGTTTCCTTTAGGTTCACTGGAATCTATGGGGAGCCATGCGTCGAAAAGAGAACAAAAATGTGGGAGATTTTGCGATATCTTCGAGCTCAAGACAATCTCCCTTGGTTGTGTGCAGGAGACTTCAACGAAGCACTACGGCAGGATGAACAGCAGGGTGGCAACCCTCGGTCGCGGAGAAAAATGGAGCTCTTTGATGATTGCCTGTCTGACTGCGGGCTGGCGGATCTCGGGTTCTCCGGGTACCCGTTTACATGGGATAACAAAAGGGATCATGGGGACAATATTCAGGTACGGCTAGACAGAGCAACGTGTAATGGCGAGTTCGTGCACCTATTTCCTGCAACTGAGGTGCAACACGTGATGACGGAGGAATCAGATCATCAAGCGCTGGTCATCAAGGCCTTTACCTCGGTGGGACAGCCCAGTGCACGTGGACAGAGGCCGTTCAGCTACGAAGCAGCGTGGGCGAGGCATGAGGAGTACGACGCCATGGTTGCTGCTGCATGGGGAGATGCTCATGCAACCAATCAGAAGGAGGGTCGGCTAGAAGCAATTTTTAATATTCTGGGGAACGCGACAAGGGCCATGCAAAGGTGGAGTCGAAGGGTTTTTGGTTCTATTAAAAGGCAAGCTCACCTAAAGGGCCAGCTCGTGGATGCAAAGGAGAGGCCGTCCCACACCGGGTATAGGCAGGAGATTAGGGATATTGAAGATCAGCTCCATGAGCTCTATGAGAGGGAGGAGGTGTATTACAAGCAGCGTTCGAGGGTTGATTGGCTCTCGGAGGGAGACCAAAATACAAAATATTTTCAAAATCGTGCATCACACCGCAGGAGGAAAAATACAGTCAAGACCCTTAGAAGGGAAGATGGCACGTTGTGTTCGCACGATGATGGGATGAGAAACATGGTTGCGCACTTCTATGCTAATCTGTTTGCCTCGGAAGGTGCTGCAAATGGGGATCGGGTTCTGCAGCATATTCAAGGAGCAGTCACTGCTGAGATGAACGCCAAGATGGGGGCTCCTTTCACCGATGAAGAGATCGAGCAAGCACTCTTTCAAATGGGTCCAACAAAAGCTCCGGGGCCAGACGGCCTCCCGGCCATGTTTAACCAACGCCACTGGGCGCTGGTGAAAGAGGATGTGTGTGCGGCGGTCCGTGAATTCCTTGCGGGCACGGCTGCTCCAGATGGTTTCAACGACACGATCCTGGTGCTGATCCCAAAAGTAAAGGCACCGCAGCAACTGAACCAGTTCAGACCCATTAGTCTGTGCAATGTACTCTACAAGATTGCGGCGAAGGCACTGGCCAATCGCCTCAAGGTGGTTCTATCGGTCTTGATTTCAGAGGAGCAGAGTGCCTTCGTGCCTGGTAGACTGATAACAGACAATGTTCTTGTGGCGTATGAGTGTGTACATGCTATCAGGAAAAGGAAGCAGAGAAAACCTATGTGTGCCGTCAAACTGGATATGATGAAGGCATACGATCGCGTGGAGTGGGATTTTTTAGAGAAAATGATGCTGAAATTTGGCTTCTCTGATCACTGGACAGAGATGGTTATGAGGTGTGTGAAATCAGCAACTTTCTCAGTAAAATTGAATGGGGGTCTATCGGGTAGGTTTTGCCCCACCAGAGGACTCCGGCAAGGTGATCCTCTCTCCCCGTACCTGTTCTTGTTTTGCGTCGAAGGTTTTTCTGCCTTATTGGAAAATGCCCAAAGGGAGAAGAACATCAAAGGGGTCTCGTTTGGGAGAGGTGGACCAACGATAACTCACTTACTCTTTGCCGATGATAGTGTGGTGTTTGTGGAGGGGTCTAGAGAGAACTTTGAGGCTCTGCGCCATATCTTGGTTGATTATGAAGAGGCCTCGGGTCAAAAGGTAAACCTCCAAAAGTCAGCGGTGTTCTTTGGCAAGGGTACTCTAGATGGTGACAAAGAGGAACTCAAACATGTGTTGCAAATATCGGAGGAGGCGCTGAGTGAACAGTACTTGGGGCTACCCACGGTGGTGGGGAGATCTAAGGACGGTACTTTCAAATACGTCAAGGATAGTGCGAAAGGGAAAGTTTCAGGATGGAAAGGTCAAGGCTTGTCTAAGATGGCGAGAGAGGTACTTGTCAAATCCGGCCTTCAGTCAACACCAACCTTTACCACGAGTTGTTTCCAACTCACAAAGAAAATGTGCGGGAATCTATCTAAAATTTCTTCAAACTTCTGGTGGGGTGAAACAGATGGTACTAGGAAAGTGCACTGGATCGGTTGGGATAAGATGTGTATGAGCAAGAAGGATGGGGGGCTTGGTTTTAGAGACCTGGAAGCCTTCAATCAAGCTATGCTTGCAAGACAAGCTTGGCGTTTGCATCAGGTGCCGGATTCTTTGTGTGGCAGGGTCTTAAAGGCGAGGTATTTCCCTGAAGGATCGATCTTAAACGCCACATGCCCAGACGGGGGATCATACACATTCCGGAGCATCTTACACGGTCGCGATCTACTCAACGATGGGCTGATTTGGCGGATAGGTGACGGATCGCATGTTAAGATTCACCACGACAATTGGTTGCCAAGGAATGGAAGTCTCAAGCCACTGGGCCAACGTTATATCGCCGGTTACACACGCGTGGGGGACCTGCTGGAAACTGATGGTCGCTCATGGAACAGAAGCGCGGTGATGTATATGTTTGCACCGGATGAAGCTCTAGAGATTCAGGAGATTCCAGTAGGTGGTCCGGATATCCAGGATTACCAGGCCTGGAACTACACCAAAAACGGGCTCTTTTCAGTTCGGTCAGCATATCATCTTCGGATGAGCCAGAATAGGGTGAGAGCCGGACGGCCGGAATCCTCATCATCTGTGGCAGATCACAAGTCCTGGTTGAGCCTGTGGGACACGGTAGCGCCAGGCATGGCGAAAATTCACATGTGGCGTCTGATACGGAACGGACTGGCAGTTGGTGCAGAGCTCCTTTGGAGGAAGATAAAGGCAGGTGTGTTATGTACAGCGTGCGGGCGCGAGGAAACGAATTTGCATAGATTTTGGGGTTGCTATCACTCACAGAAATTTTGGGCGATAATGCATTCGGAGTTGGGAGTACCGGTGGCGACCCCACCGGAGTCAATCTATTCCCAAAGTGCGTTGTCCAGGTGGCTACTATCGTGATTCGCGGATGCCTCGGATGATGAAAGGGCTGTTATGGTGCAGGGTACATATGCACTCTGGCTTGCCAGGAATAATGCTCGAGATGGACAGAGGATTGAAGAGCCGGAGCCGATCGCGCAAAGGGTGTTTACTTTAATGTCAGAATGGCAGGCGATCCAAGGGCGCAAGAGCAAGCAGGATAGGCCGATTGTGAAGGAAAAATGGAGACCTCCGAATGAGGGCTGGATCAAACTCAACGTGGATGGTGCTACTAGCAAGGGCGGCGATATCGGTGGAGCTGGGATGATTTTCAGAAATCATGATGGAGCATATATGGGTGGTGCATGCCACACCCTCCCAGTGGGGAGGGGTCCGGAGCGTTGTGAGCTCTTGGCATGTAGGAGAGCTATCCACATGGCGTACGATCTGCATGTTACAAAACTACACATTGAGATGGATTGCAAGTCGATTGTCAGCAAGCTCCAGAGTGAGCAGAAGGATCTCTCACCGGTAGGGCCAATCATCGAAGAAGTCCGGCAGCTGTTGGCCTTGATGGAAAGCTGGAGAATTGCTTGGGTGAGGCGAGAAGCTAATGGTGCTGCCCATCTGCTTGCTAAGGAAGCAGCATCGAATAATGTTTGCAAGGTGTGGCTGCATGTGCCCCCAGATTTTATTTTGCGTACTGTCTCAGACGAAATTCCCATGTGGGGGACCTAAATAAAGTTTTGAAGTGAGTTAAAAAAAAAGCTCAGAGCAGCGATCGTGACCGCTGCAGGAATTTTGACCGTACTGCCCTCAATTTTTTTTGACCATAGCCATCTCACACGCTACTCCACCGGCTATTGTTTTTCTGTGAATTACTCCACCGAGGCACCGAATGCTCTTCTCAGGTCTCAAGAAAAACGAAGTCAGCCAATAACTAGCAGCAATGCCAACAGCCGATTTCTTTCTAATAGAGAAAGAAAACTATCCAGAATCACCTGTTGGCCTATGTCTAAAGGGATGCATATGTTTATGTAAAGAAAAAAGATATTGCAATCAACACCAACACAAATTCAATGCATCGAGGTGAGTTATTCCATGCTTTTATGATTTAAGTGTAGCACTTCATACATTATATGGCTGATACTCTGGGGAATGTCTAATTGAAAGAGAGGGAAAGTGAGAATATTTAAGTGATGCGGCGAAATGTGATCGTGAGGCATTGGGTTAGAGCATGTGATTGTTTCTCCGGGTGCAAGGCACGGGCATGTTTGCTAGTTATCTCAAAGTATAACAAACAACTGTGTGTCGATTCAATATGATCATTCTTCTAATATTATACTCTCAAAGTACTTTTACGACTATTGTTACACTTAATGATACTATAAGATCCAAAAAACATGATCACAAACAACATTTGAGCTAGTCTTACTGGCGAGACTAGAAATCTTATTTTACCGTTATCATTCTACACGTGCATATGAATTTTTCACTGAATCGCACAATCCAGGATCATAGCAGTTATAACATAGAATATAAATTCTTAATTATGAATATGAAAATATAGTAATACAAGTATTATTGCCTGTAGGACATATTTCCAATAATTCACCGATGATTCATGAATACAGTCCGCGAGTGCAATATGACTCATGTCTGAGTGTAGAAAGTAAATGAATCATCGGTGGCTTCGAGACGCGCATCTGCGGTCGTGGTTGTTTCGCAACTCCGCCGGCGAGTCCGGTCCGAGGTTGCGGAGAGAGAGCGAGCGTCGTAGACGAAGTAGTCGAACACGCGAAAGTAAATGACACAGAGAGATATGGAGGAGACCGGCTTTATTAATCAATGATCAGGTGTTACAATGATGGCTCCTCGTTGCTTTATATAGGGGTAGGGGGTCAAGGGATAAGTATCCACTTAATGTAAAGAGGGGAAACGGGAGGGGCTAGCCCGTGCGCTTTTCACGCGGCCGCCGCCACCCTCCCGGGTGGCCCGGTTTCCCAACTCTCCCCCTTGGGTAATTATCCATATATCCATGCCTCAAAACTCCAAAAAACCTAGTCACTACGTACTAGGAAAAGGCCTACTAATGGCGCACCAGTTTTGCCTACTAATGGCGCACTACTGGTGCGCAATTAGTATCACGCCACTAGTATTTTTTACTAATGGCGCACCACTGGTGCGCCATTAGTATCTGGTATACTAATGGCGCACCACGCAGTGCGCCATTAGTATAGAACACCAAGCGCCATTAGTATGCCTCCCAGGGGGCCATATTTAACCATGTGCTTTGTCATACTAATGGCGCACTGTGGGGTGATGCGCCATTAGTATCCTTCGGCATAATAATGGCGCACCTTGAGGTGATGCGCCATTAGTATGAATATTAGGTTTTTTTTTACTTTTCTGATTTTTGCACAGGTTACAAAATATATTATTGGACAGAATATAGACAACATCACACAACAACAGCAGATTCATCAAATACAGTAGAAGATTAGTCTCTAAATACAATTCATCATATTAGTCTCCGAATTCAAAAGACCGAACAAAGATAAAAAATTACAAGTCTCGAGACCGCGAGTATCAAGTTTGTCATCACATTACAAGTCGATATCGATCATCTAAACTACCATCACATAGAAGAGAGCTGCGGTCATCACGATGAGCATCATCGCGATGAAACTGGTCTTCATCCGGTTCCTCCAACGCTCCCTCCTCTCTCCCGCTAGATAGCGGGCGTATCTAGATTCCGCCTCCGCCCTAGTGGTGCACCCTTTGTAATTGTTACCGCTGAAACGGTGAACCTTTCTCCGGCACTCCTCCCAGTCGTCATAGACTCCGGGAACCTTACCCTTGTACACGACATACGACGGCATCTCTATGCACAAGCCAAACAACAGACAATACATAAGCAATATATAAGTATGCAACAAAAGGATCGGAAGAGAAAAGCAAGACATTAATAGCACGATTCATGGTCCTACTAATAAATAGCATCGATTACATCTAAGTTGAACGACTGTCCAAACCAAAGAGACATACAATTCATTAAAGTTTAATTACAACATGAGCCAATCAATGTTTCAGAACTACACATCACTACTTTCGACTCGACTCATGGGACAGGAGCGTGGATCAAGCCGCCGTCTGTCGTGATGGTCATGAAATCGCGGGTGTTGTCAGCCTGCATTTGTAGCGTTCCGTCTATCTCACTGTTGGACGGTTGATATCTGAGGAAGAACTGCCCCGAGGTATGAAGGACATCTTGATGGATGATGTTCGCAAACTCCGACTGGATGCGAAAGAATTCTTGTCTGATGTCCGCGTCCTAGATTGCCGACAAGCTCGCGGCCCAATCTTTGAGATTATCTGGTAGCAGAAGGTGATGATGGTCCCTTACGATCGCCCGCATGTGATGGAGGGCGTAGTAGGCATCCTTCTGACCGCCAGGCGGCTGCTTGAAGCAGCAGAACATCGTATTGTGGGCGAACATGTGCTTGCCGTACTTATGAACTGCCTTGGTGAAGGTGCCTCCAGATTTGGCGTAGCCGGGGAGAACATCATCAAGAACTTTCTTGATATTTGTGTAGTCTATCTTGGAGTCACGGTTCCGGTCGAAATACGTGGCCATGGAATATTTCGGGCTTAAGAGGATGAGTGTGTAATGTGTGTCACTGCACAGAACACAGAATGTTAGAAAAAAAAAGAACGATCGAAATCTAAGAAATCATATGTTACGGGGCGGTTAAGGGATGACTTACTCGGGAAAGTAAGCCACAAGGAAGTTATCCTTTTCTGGGTTTGCCAGAATGACGCCTTCGAGGTGTGAACTGGCGACTTGGCGGTCCCCAGCGCTGCTCAAGAGCTTGGCACACATGTAGAAGGGGTCGACTATCACGATGTCCGGGGTCTTGTCTCTAATGATCCGCATCTCCATACTCAGCGAAAACAGCCGAACGAAGGTGTAGTGCAGCGGATGAAGGTTAAACATAGCAAATATGTCATCAAACCGCAGGACGATCGTACCCCCGATGTCGCCATCCACAAAGCCCTTGCCCTCTGGCACCTTGGCCACGAAAACTGGGTATGCCATATCATTCTCTCTGAGACGCCGCTTCTCCAAAGAAAGAACACTGTCGTGCAGACTCCGCATAGCACCGGTTGCAGCATTGAGCATATTTGTCAGTTGCATCGCCCTACCTGCCACATGCACCCTCCTCGAGATATCCTTAGGTGAAGGTGGCCCGTCCTGAGCACGGATCGTACTCGGTGCCGGCTGGCTTGCACCGGCGCCCTTTTTAGTCTTTCGTTTTTGGCTCTTCTTCTTGATCTGCTGTAATGGGACCGAGTTCTGCTCACAAACCGCCTTCTTGAGCGTGTTGGGGCTGATAATATTTCGCACCTCAGCTATCTGAGGCTCGGTGAAGGCGGGAGCTGGAGGCATCTCCTGAGAACTGAACGCCAGACGATGCCTGTTGCAACTGCGTTTCTCTGTCGTACCAGCTAGATCGCGGTCGTCTTGGTTGGGTTCTTGAGAAGGAGGCCCGCAGAACTCGTCACCGTACCCATGTTCGGCAAAGTACTTATCGACGTTGGTAAATGTACCATCGTCGCTGTCGTCGTTGTCCGGATCCTGTGCCATATGCATGTCCGGATCCTGTGCCATAGGGATGTCCAGCAGGTCCGGTAGCGTTGCGGCGTTCTTGCCATGGCTTGGCGCCGGCACGACTGGCGGTCTTGTCTGTGGGGTGGTTGTAACACCCCGGAAGTAACTTTCCATATTTTTAACTCCAACTCTTGCCATTTTCGGCATTGTGATATGATATTCCCTCCGTGGTTGGGTTTTTTCTTCATTTTGCATTTTGTCCATGTCATGCATTTTATATCATGTCATCATGTGCATCGCATTTGCATACGTGTTCGTCTCATGATTCCGAGCATTTTTCCCGTTGTCCGTTTTGCAATTCGACACTCCTATCTCCCCCGGCGGCCCCTTTTACGTTTTTCCGTGAGCGGGTACTAAACCTTCTCGGAATGGATCGAGGTTTGTCAAGTGGCCTTGGTATACCACCCGTAGACCACCGGTCAAGTTTCGGGTCATTAGGAGCTCGTTTGGTACTCCAACTGTTAACCGCACTCTCGCAAAGGCCTCTTTTAAGTTGCAGCCCAACACCCCTTCAAAATAGTCCAATAACCCATCTAAGTCACTTTCATGCTCTCCGTCGTTCGATCACGATCGTGTGGGCGAAAACTACACCTCATTTGGACTCTCCTAGCTCCCTCTATGCCTATTTAAACACCTCCCGTCCAAATCCGGTCTTCTTCCCCGAAACCCTAAAATTCCTCCTCATACCCGACGGACACGTCCGCCGCCGCCCGGACGAAATCGCGGCCGCCCGCAGCCAGTGGCAGCAGCGCCACGTGGCCCGCCGCCGCCTCGCGCCCGCCAGCCGCCTGGGCCAGCCAGCGAGGCCCTCCTGCCGAGTGCGCGCGCCTCGCTTCGCCATGGGCGCCAGCCAGCGTGCCCGCAGCGCCTCCTCCGCCGCCTCGCCGCCCGGCCGCCCGGCCTCGCCGCCTCCCTCGCCAGCCAGCGCGCCGGATCTCCGCCGGCGCGCCACCACCGGACCTCCTCGCCGGGCACGCGCCGCGCCACCATCGCGCGCCACCGCCGTGTCGCCTCCTCCTCCGGCCACCGGCCCCAGCCTCCCTCTCCTCCTCCGGCGCTCCGCTGAGCAGCCAGCCCGCCGCGCGCCGCCTCCCCGATCCCGATCGGATCTAGCGAGCGAGGGTTGACTTTCTCTTCTCCCCCCCCTCTAATTCTTCTAAGTATTTTATCTCGTTGATATTTTGTGGCATTTTCAAGGTATCATAACTCTGTCATCGTTGCTCCGTTTTGCGCGTATAATATGTCAAAATGTTCGCCTCGAAGAGTAGATCATTTCATATCATTGCATCATTTTCATTTGAGCTCATCTTGGTGCCCGAAATGCAGTTGGTAGTGGGCTATGTGATGTTAGTTTCTGTTTCGTAACAGAACTTGCACTTTTGTTATTTTTGCTATGATTGATGTGTGCACCCTATGAATTTGAGTCCTACATGTGTTTTGTAATATGCCATGCCATCTTTCCAGGGGTGTATGCCATGTATTTTTGTGATCTATGTGGTGACTAGCACAAGCATGCAAAGTAGGTGTCCTGATGTTGCTGATTTCAGCTCTGTTTTGCTGATATTTTGATGCCATGTTAACTTGATGCTACCGAGAGATCCATGCATATTTTGAGATACTTCAGTAAGGATGTTTTGTTCTAAATGTCTTGCTCTATCCATCCATGCCTTTGTTTGCAATTATGGAGTGCCATAGCTTGAGTCAATCGAGCTCTACTTTTGCTATCAAATGTTTCCTGGCAGATTGTTTACATGTTATTCAATTTTGCCAAGGTTGTTGTGGTTGATCCGTATATGCTATGATGTTGTTCTTGCCATGTATATCTTCTATGCCATGTCTTCTTGATGTATGTATGCTTAGTTTATCATGAAAGGCTCTGTAGTGAGTGCATCGAGCTCTTAAACATGCCTACTTGTTATCAGTTTTTGACATGCTATGTTGCTGAATCTGTTAACGAAACTTGCGATATTGACATGGGTGTTACTATATTTTCTGATCCTTTTTGGCTTATGGTCAGTAAGGGACTTTTGTTCTATGCTTTGAGTAGATTCATGCCATGCCATGTTTTGCTATTATAAGTTCCTGTAGCATGTAGTTTTGTTGCTCTGAACATTGCTACCTGATGCTGTTTTTGCCATGTCCAGCCTGATATTTTGTGCACTTTTGCCATGCTTGTTTGAACCTGTTATGATGTGTTTTAGCCGTAGCTCAGTGCTCATCTTTTGTCAAGCATCTTGAGTAGATTACTGCCATATACTTTGTTGATACATTTGGGTGCAGTAGCTTAATTTATTGTTGCTTGCTAAGTGGCATCATGCTGTTAATGGCAGATTTGTGCCATTCTTGTTTTGCTTGTCATTTCCAAACCGTGCATCCGATTCCGGTGATCTTCATATCGATTTCTACCGAAATCATCTCATCTTTCCAGTGGCATGCTTGGTTTGCCAAGTTGATGCCTGGTTCATCATTTACCTTCCGGAGCGCGCATAAGCATTGCATATCACATCCCGCATATCATGTCATATTATGCATCATGTTGATTGTGCATTGCACCGTGATTTATTGTGGTTCCTTTGTTTGTGTTCTTGCTTTGGGTAGAGCCGGGAGACGAGTACGTGAACGAGGAACCTGTTGAGAACGCTTACGAGGATCAAGCTTTCGACAACTCTGAGAACATTGCAGGCTAGATGACCATACCCTCGAAATCACTTCTATCTTTGCTATGCTAGTTGCTCGCTCTTTTGCTATGCCTATGCTACGATGCCTATCACTTGCTTATCCTACCACCCATATTGCCATGTCAGCCCCTAACCATCCTTTTCCTAGCAAACCGTTGATTGGCTATGTTACCGCTTTGCTCAACCCCTCTTATAGCGTTGCTAGTTGCAGGTGAAGCGGAAGTTTGTTCCTTGTTGGAACATGGAGATGCTGTTCCTTATTGGAACATGTTTACTTGTTGGGGTTATCACAATATATATCTGCTATAATTAATGCATCTATATACTTGGTAAAGGGTGGAAGGCTCGGCCTTATGCCTGGTGTTTTGTTCCACTCTTGCCACCCTAGTTTCCGTCATACCGGTGTTATGTTCCTTGATTTTGCGTTCCTTACACGGTTGGGTGATTTATGGGACCCCCTTGACAGTTCGCTTTGAATAAGACTCGCCCAGAAGGCCCAACTTTGGTTTTACCATTTGCCACCTAAGCCTTTTTCCCCGGGTTTCGCGAGCCCGAGGGTCATCTTATTTTAAACCCCGGGCCAATGCTCCTCTGAGTGTTGGTCCAAACTAGAGCACCGTCTTGGGACCATTCCTTGGCAACTTGGATTACGTCGGTTCCATGACGCTTCGCTTATCCGGTGTGCCACGAGAACGAGATATGTGCAGCTACTATCGGGATTTGTCGGCACATTCGGGCGGCTTTGCTGGTCTTGTTTTATTGCTGTCGAAATGTCTTGTAGTCCGGGATTCCGAGATTGATCGGGTCTTCCCGGTAGATGGAATATCCTTCGTTGACCGTGAGAGCTTATAATGGGCTAAGTTGGAACACCCCTGCAGGGTATTATCTTTCGAAAGCCGTGCCTGCGGTTATGAGGCAGATGGGAATTTGTTAATGTCCGGTTGTAGAAAACCCGAAGTTGACCTCAAATAAAATACAACTCAACCGCGTGTGTAACCGTGATGGTCTCTTCTCGGCGGAGTCCGGGAAGTGAACACGGTGTTGGAGTTATGTTTGACGTAAGTAGTTCAGGATCACTTCTTGATCGCTACTAGCTTCACGTCCGTGCTTTGCTCCTCTTCTCGCTCTCTTTTGCGAATGTAGCCACCATATATGCTAGTCGCTTGCTGCAGCTCCACCTTACTACTCTGTCCTTCCTATAAGCTTAAATAGTCTTGATCTCATGGTGTGAGATTGCTGAGTCCCGTGACTCACAGATTCTACCAAAACAGTTGCGAGTTCCGGCGATGCGGTGCAGGTGGCGAACCGAGCTCAAGTGGGAGTTCGACGAGGAACGTGGTCGTTACTATGTGTCTTTCCTGATGATCAGTAGTGGTGCCCAGTTGGGACGATCGGGATCTGTGTAGCATTTGGGGTATCTTCTTTTATTTTGGTTCCGTAGTCGGACCTTGAGTGTACTCTGAATGATGAATGTTTATTTATGCATTGTGTGAAGTGGCATTGTAAGCCAACTATGTATCTCTTTCCTTATGTATTACATGGGTTGTGTGAAGATTACCTCACTTGCGACATTGCTTTCAATGCGGTTATGCCTCTAAGTCGTGCCTCGACACGTGGGAGATATAGCCGCATCGAGGCGTTCTGAGTTGGTAATCGAGCCTTCCCGACTTAGGAGCCCCTACTTGATTGTTTGTCTGGCGTTGTTGAGTCTAGAATGGAAAATGTTTTGATTCTTAGGATTATATATATATCGGAGAGTAGGATTCTTTTACTCCCCAGTCCCTAAATCGCTCTGTGAGGTATCGACGAGAGTTTTGACTCTCCTCTCCTCAAATTTCACTAAAAAAATTTAGGATCACGCGGGTATCTTGGGATCGTTCGATGGTTTTGTGACGAGAACATTGTTCTTGGTGCCTCGACATTTAGGGGTTGTGGCGGTGTCCGGGGAGTTGAGCTCCGAGGTGTTGTCGTCACAATTTTATCGTTGCAGATTCTGGAATACCTGAGTTTTACCGACATCGAAATCTCTTTTGTGCAGTTGTTGGTGAGATAACCCGATAACCCGAGATTGGGCGAGTTCGGGAGTATTGCCATGACTTGTATAACGGATGTTTTTGAAGGTCGAGGTACCACGATTTCGAGGATTTCTTGGTTATGTGTTGACGGATGGATACAAGCTGGATCTAGGTATTGTTAGTTTGGGTGATATATTTTGTGTCCCTGTATCCCCAACACCAGATTGCATAACCAGAAAGTTTCGGGAGTTTATAGGTGGGATTCAAGTAGCTCTTAGCAATTCTTCCCGCAGATATTTGGTTCGTGATTGGGTAATCCTTACCACTTATTTGTTCCAGTCGTACCTTGTTATTTTTCATGAACCTTTAATCAAGTGGCTTCTCACTTTAATGGACGTGTGATGTTAACTTTGGAATTCATTCGTTCATTCTTGTTCGAATGTTTATTGTGAAGACTATATGTTGCAATTTCTATCCGTTGATTCAACTTGACTATTTGTCTATCAAGTGCTAACGGATGTCACCCTCTTCAGGATGGCTCCGCCAACACGTCAGAATCCGGAACGGAATGAAGGGAATCAGTCGAACCCTCCACCTCCACCTCCGCCTCCGGAGGCCTGGCAAGCTATCATGGCAGCCACCAATGCCAATGCTCAGATGATTTTGCAGCTCTTGCAAGAACGTACTCAGGGGCAAGGCAATCAAGGAAATCAAGGTCAAGGTAACAATCAGCCGCACTTTGCTACTCTCAGTCAGTTCCTCGCTAATCAGCCGAAGTCTTTCAGTTTCTGTGTCGAGGCTACAGACGCTGACGATTGGCTTGTGGACATCTGCAAGCATTTTGAATGTAGCAATGTCAGACCTGAGGACTTTGTCAAGTTTGCATCGTTTCAACTCAAGGACCAAGCTCTTGAGTGGTACCAGCAATACAAAGATTCCAGAGGAGGTCGTGTCATTACAGGATGAGTTCCGCCGTGATTTGAGCTCACCACATTCGAAAAGTGTTGTTGAGAGCAAGCGTGAGGAGTTCCGCAATCTCAAGCAGGGCAACATGTCGTGTATCAATACAATATCCAGTTCGAAACTCGCTTCGTTTTGCTAAGAAAGACGCCCACGATGAAAAGAGTATGATCTATCAATTCAGAGGTGGTCGAGAGAAGATCTGCAATTAGCTCTTGTGCTTTTTGAGCCAGAAAAGTATGATGAATTCTACAACATGGCACTGAAGCAAGAAGCTGCCCAGCTCAAATGTGAGGTTTCTAAGAAGAGAATCAGGGATGCAGTTCAGTCTTCTTCTTCCTCTCAAGTGGCAGCTAAGCAGAAGTTCTACCTTCCTCCTCCTCCGTTCCGTCAGCCTTATCAGCAGAAGAACTCAGGTGGCCGTGGATCTTCCCACCGCCCAACCCAGCTATCGAGAACAAGTCTAATTCTCAAGCTCCAAGGTCAAATGCTCCTTACCACCGTCCGCTCTCGAGGTGACTTGCAACAAGTGTCACAGAAGGTCACTATGCGAACAAGTGCTTCAACCAGAGGCGCCTTCCGCCTCCTCCTCCTCTGAAATCTTCCAGCAATGCAGTGGTCAAGCATAATCCCAAGTTTGCAAAGGTCAATATGATGAATGCAGCTCAAGCAGAGGAATCTTCTGATGTGATAATGGGTAATCTCTCAGTTAATGATATTCCTGCAAAAGTCTTATTTGATACTGGTGCATCACATTGTTTCATGTCAAGATCGTTCTTTGCAAAGAATGATTTTTCGTGGTCTTACCTGGATAAACCTTTGGGTATTATTTCTCCGGCAAAGTCAATGAGAGCCAACTCAATAGTTCATGATGTCTCTATCAAGATGGGCGACTATAGATTTCTCTCTAAACCAATGGTTCTTGGTGACTCGGATAGTGATCTTATTCTCGGAATGGACTGGCTTTCTCAGCACAAAGCTCAGCTTGATTGTGCTGCCAGGGAAATTCAATTGACTCACTCTTCTATGCCGCTCGTGATGAAACCATTCGGTTGTTTTCTCTCAATGAGAAGGGTGAATTGGATGCTATCTATCAGATTCCAGTTGTTTGTGAGTACCAAGATGTCTTTCCCGAAGAGCTTCCGGGTATGCCTCCTCATCGGCCAGTTGAGTTCGTTATCGATCTTGAGCCTGGCACTGAACCCGTTTGCAAGCATCCATACAAGCTTGGACCTGATGAGCTGAAGGAATTGAAGAAGCAGCTCGATGAACAAGAGCGTCTGGGTTTGATCGGACGAGTTCATCTCCTTGGGGTTGTGGTGTTCTTTTTGTCCAGAAGAAGGATGGCACAGACCGACTTTGCGTCGATTACCGTCCATTGAATAAGAAGACAATCAAGAACAAGTATCCACTTCCCAACATCAATGAGCTTTTCGAGCAACTCAAAGGTGCTAAAGTGTTCTCCAAGCTTGACCTTCGTATGGGGTATCATCAGATTCGCATTCGTGAACAAGATATTCCCAAGACAGCATTCAGAACAAGCTTTGGTTCTTATGAATATACTGTCATGTCTTTCGGCCTTGTCAATGCTCCTCCAACATTCTCTCGGATGATGAACTTCATCTTCAACCCCTACACCAATGAATTCGTCTTGGTCTATCTTGATGATATTTTGGTCTTCTCCAAGAATAAGAAGGATCATGCCAAACATTTGCGATTGGTGCTAGACAAGCTCAGAGAGTATCAATTCTATCGAAGTTCTCCAAATGTGAATTTTGGCTTGATGAAGTGCTTTATCTTGGTCATATCCTCTCCGCCAAAGGGCATCGCTGTTAATCCGAGAAGGTGTCCGCAATTGTGAATTGGGAACCTCCTCGAATGTCAAGCAGCTCCATGATTTTCTTGGTCTTGCAAGCTATTGCCGAAGATTCGTTGAGAACTTCTACAAGATTGCAAAGCCTCTTTCCAACCTCCTCCAGAAGCATGTGAAGTATGTCTTGTCTCCTGAGTGTGATGTTGCTTTCAATACTCTCAAAGAGAAACTCGTCACAGCTCCTGTCTTGACTCCTCCTGATGAATCCAAGCCATTTGAAGTTTTCTGTGATGCTTCTCTTCAAGGTCTCGGTGCTGTGTTAATGCAAGAGAAGAGAGTTGTGGCTTATACCTCTCACCAGTTGAAGCCCAACGAAAAGAACTACCCCACTCATGATCTTGAGTTGGCGGCAGTTGTCCATGCATTGATAACGTGGAGACATCTCTTGTTGGGAAGGAAAGTGGACATTTTCACCGATCACAAGAGTCTCAAGTACATCTTCACTCAGCCCAACCTCAACCTCGAGGCAGACTCAATGGGTCGAAATGATTCAAGAGTACAACCCAAGTATTGAATATACTCCGGCAAGGCCAATGTCATTGCAGATGCTTTGAGCAGGAAGGCTTCTCGCAAGCAGTTTAATCCTCAAGCCCTTCCAGCGGATCTCTGTGAAGCTTTCCATAAGCTGAATCTTCAAGTTGTTCCTCAAGGCTTTCTTCCCAACCTCATAGTCTCTCCTACTTTGGAAGATCAGATTCGTGAGGCTCAACTTGGATACCATGGTGAAAAAGGTGAAGCGTGGTATCGACAAGGGCATTTCAAGTACAAGTGCTTCCACGTTGATGACAAAGATACTCTTTTCTTTGAGGACGGATTGTGGTTCCTAAGGGTGATCTCGAGAAAAGTCATTATGAGCGAGGCTCACAATTCACTTCTATCCATTCATCCTGGAAATGCGAAGATGTACCATGACCTCAAGCAGTCATATTGGTGGACTCGAATGAAGCGAGAAATTGCTCAATTCGTGAATGAGTGTGATGTCTGCAGAAGAGTGAAAGCAGAACACCAAAGACCAGCTGGTCTCCTCCAACCTCTTGCTATTCCAGAATGGAAGTTTGATCATATTGAAATGGACTTCGTGACTGGTTTTCCAAAGTCCAAGCGTGGAAATGATGCTATCTTCGTTGTCATTGACAAGCTTACTAAAGTGGCTCATTTTCTTCCTATCAAAGAATCTATCACAGCAGCTCAGTTGGCAGAGCTATACACCTCCAGGATTGTCTCCTTGCACGGCATTCCACAAGTGATCTCTTGTAACGCCCCGGACATTAACAAATTCCCATCTGCCTCATAACCGCGGGCACGGCTTTCGAAAGATATTACCCTGCAGGGGTGTCCCAACTTAGCCCATTATAAGCTCTCACGGTCAACGAAGGATATTCCTTCTACCGGGAAGACCCGATCAATCTCGGAATCCCGGACTACAAGACATTTCGACAGCAATAAAACAAGACCAGCAAAGCCACCCGAATGTGCCGACAAATCCCGATAGGAGCTACACATATCTCGTTCTCAGGGCACACCGGATGGGCAAGACGTCGGGTTGGCATAGACCTGGATTGCCAGGGGCGCGAACATCGCCAGTTGGGCCAGCACTCGAAGGAGCACTGGTCCGGGGGTTTAAAATAAGATGACCCTCGGGCTCGCGAAAACCCGGGGAAAAAGGCTTAGGTGGCAAATGGTAAAACCAAAGTTGGGCCTTCTGGAGGAGTCTTATTCAAAGCGAACTGTCAAGGGGTCCCATAAATCACCCAACCGTGTAAGGAACGCGAAATCAAGGAACATAACACGGTATGACGGAAACTAGGGTGGCAAGAGTGGAACAAAACACCAGGCATAAGGCCGAGCCTTCCACCCTTTACCAAGTATAAAGATGCATTAATTATAGCAGATATATATTGTGATATCCCCAACAAGTAAACATGTTCCAAAAGGAACAACATCTCCATGTTCAACAAGGAACAAACTTCACTTCACTGCAACTAGCAGCGCTATAAGAGGGGCTGAGTAAAGCGGTAACATAGCCAATCAACGGTTTGCTAGGAAAAGGATGGTTAGGGGCTGACATGGCAATATGGGTGGCATGATATAGCAAGTGGTAGGCATCGCAGCATAGGCATAGCAAAAGAACGAGCATCTAGCATAGCAAAGATAGAAGTGATTTCGAGGGTATGGTCATCTTGCCTGCAATGTTCTCAGAGTTGTCGAAAGCTTGATCCTCGAAAGCGTTCTCAACAGGTTCCTCATTCACGTACTCGTCTCCCGGCTCTACCCAAAGCAACAACACAAACAAAGGAACCACAATAAATCATGGTGCAATGCACAATCAACATGATGCAAAAACATGACATGATATGCGAGATGTGATATGCAATGCGTATGTGCGCTCCGGAAGGAAAATGATGATCCAAGCATCAACTTGGCAAACCAAGTATGCCACTGGAAAGATGAGATGATTTCGGTTCAAATCGATATAAAGATCACCGGAATCGGATGCACGGTTTGCAAATGACAAGCAAAACAAGAATGGCGCAAATCTGCCATTAACAGCATGATGCCACTTAGCAAGCAACAATTAATTAAGCTACTGCACCCAAACGTATCAACAAAGCACATGGCAGTGATCTACGCAAGATGCTCGACAAAAGATGAGCACTGAGCTACGGCTAGTTCACATCATAACAGGTTCAAACAAGCATGGCAAAAGTGCACAAAATATCAGGCTGGACATGGCAAAAACAGCATCAGGTTGCAATGTTCGGAGCAACAAAACTACATGCTACAGGAACTTACAATAGCAAAACAAGGCATGGCATGAATCTACTCAAAGCATAGAACAAAAATCCCTTACTGACCATAAGCCAAAAAGGATCAGAAAATATAGTAACACCCATGTCAATATTGAAAGTTTCGTTAACAGATTCAGCAACATGACATGTCAAAAACTGATAACAAGTAGGCATGTTTACAAGCTCAATGCACTCACTACAGAGCCTTAAATGATAAACTAAGCATACATACATCAAGAAGACATGCCATAGAAGACATACATGGCAAGAACAATAACATAGCATAAATGGATCACCCACAACAACCTAGGCAAAATTGAATAACATGTAAACAATCTGCCAGGAAACATTTGATAGAAAAAGTAGAGCTCGATTGACTCAACCTTTGGCACTCCATAATTGCAAACAAAGGCATGGATGGATAGAGCAAGACATGTTTAACAAAACATCCTTACTGAAGTATCTCAAAATATGCATGGATCTCTCGGTATCATCAAGTAAACATGGCATCAAAATATCAGCTAAACAGGTCTGAAAACAGCTACATCAGGACACCTACTTTGCATGCTTGTGCTAGTCACCACATAGATCACAAAAATACATGGCATACACCCCTGGAAAGATGGCATGGCATATTACAAAACACATGTAGGACTCAAGTTCATAGGGTGCACACATCAATCATGGCAAAAATAACAATAGTGCAAGTTCTGTTAAGAAACAGAAACTAACATCACATAGCCCTCTTCTAACAGCATTTCGGGCGTCAAGATGAGCTCAAATGAAAATGATGCAATGAGATGAAATGATCTACTCTTCGAGACGAACATTTCGATATATTATACGCGCAAAATGGACCTACAGATGCCAAGATATACCACGTTGAAAATGCTACAAAATGACAAAAGATGCAAAATAACTTAGAAGAAAATTAGGAGGGGGAAGAGAAGTCAACGGGCTCGGGCGCGCGAACCGAGGCCGGATCTGGATCGAGGCGACGGTGGCAAGGGCGGCGCCGGAGGGAGAGAGGCGGCCGGGCAGGGTCCGGCCGGGCGCTGGAGGAGGCGGCGCCGCGGGAACCGGCGGAGGTGGCGGCGCGCGGGCTCCGTGGAGGTGCGGCGACTCGGTGGAGGAGGAGGCGAGGCGACGGGCGGCGAGGGCGGGCGGCGGGCGGGCGGCGGCGAGGCTGCGGCGCGGGCGAGGCGGGCGGGGCGGGCGCCATGGCGAGGAAGGCGGGCGGAGGCGGCGGCGGGCGCGGGCGGCGTCATGGCAGCGAACGGACATGCGGGGCGGCTCGTGGCGGGGGCGGGCGGCGGAGGCGGCGGCGGGTGCCACGTGGCGTTCCTGCTTGGTTGGGCAGGCGGCGGGCGGACGTGTCCGCCCGATCGGACACGTCCCGGCGGGGAGAGGAGCGGGGCTAGGTAGGGGGAATTGATCCGGATTTTCGGGAGGTGTTTAAATAGGCATAGAGGAGCTAGGAGAGTCCAAATGAGGTGTAGTTTTCGCCCACACGATCGTGATCGAGCGACGGAGAGCATGGAAGTGACTTAGATGGGTTATTGGGCTGTTTTGAAGGGGTGTTGGGCTGCAACTCAAAAGAGGCCTTTGCGAGAGTGCGGTTAACCGTTGGAGTACCAAACGAGCTCCAAATTACGAAACTTGACCGGTGGTCACGGGTGGTATACCAAGGCCACTAGACAAACCTCGGTCCATTCGAGAAGGTTTAGTACCGCACGAAAAAAACGTAAAAGGGCCGCCGGGGAGATAGGAGTGCCGGATTGCAAAACGGACAACGGGAAAAATGCTCGGAATCATGAGACGAACACGTATGCAAATGCGATGCACATGATGACATCATATAAAATGCATGACATGGGCAAAATGCAAAATGAAGAAAAACCCAACCACGGAGGGAATATCATATCACAATGCCGAAAATGGCAAGAGTTGGAGTTACAAATATGGAAAGTTACTTCCGGGGTGTTACAACACTCCACCACTACAAGAGGATCTCGTCCCGAGATCTAGGACTGAAAGAACTCCGGATATTCGGAACGGAGGTGATCCTCGCGCTCCCAGGTAGCTTCTCGGTCGGAATGGTGTGACCACCTCACTTTCAGGAATTTGTTTGACTTGTTGCGAGTGTTGCGCTCGGTTTCTTCAAGAATAGCAACGGGGTGCTCATGATAAGAGAGATCTTCTTGAAGGTCAATCTCTTGAAGTTGATAGTGCGTTCAGAGTCTTGAAGCACTTGCGAAGCTGTGACATGTGAAACACATCGCACGTTTGCAAAGTTGAATGGAAGCTCAAGTTGATAGGCGAGATCGCCTCTTTTGCCAATGATCTTGAAAGGACCCACGTATCTAGGGGCAAGCTTCCTTTGATACCGGGCGGCGAGTGCCTTTCATTGGAGACGCGGAGGTAGACATGGTCTCCGATTTCAAAAGCCACATCACGGTGCTTATCATCATAATAGCTCTTCCGCGCGATTCGCGGCTTTGAGATTCTCACGAATGACCTTGCACATTTCTTACATACGTGATCAAGTCATTGCCAAGAAGTTGGCGTTCACTGTCTCGAGACCAATTGAGAGGAGTACGGCACTTTTCGCCATAGAGAATTTCGAATGGGGCCTTGCCCGAACTCGCTTGGAAGCTGTTGTTGTAGGAGAACTCGACATATGGAAGACAATCTTCCCACTTCATACCGAAAGAAATGACACAAGCCCCGAGCATATCTTCAAGGATTTGATTTACTCGCTCAACTTGGCCACTTGTTTGAGGATGGAAAGCTGTCTGAAACGAATGTTGGTGCCCATGGCCTTGAAAAGAATCCCAAAACTTGGAGGTAAAGATGCTGCCACGGTCAGAAGAGATCACTTGTGGAATGTCGTGCAAGGAGACAATCACGAGGTGTATAGCTCGCCAACCGAGCTGCTGTGATAGATTCTTTGATAGGAAGAAAATGAGCCACTTTAGTAAGCTTGTCAATGACAACGAAGATAGCATCATTTCCATGCTTGCACTTAGGAAAACCAGTCACGAAGTCCATCTCGATATGATCAAACTTCCACTCTGGAATAGCAAGAGGTTGAAGGAGACCAGCTGGTCGTTGGTGTTCTGCTTTCACTCTTCTGCAGACATCACATTCATTCACGAATTGAGCAATTTCTCGCTTCATTCGAGTCCACCAATATGACTGCTTGAGGTCATGGTACATCTTCGTACTTCCAGGATGAATGGATAGAAGCGAATTGTGAGCCTCGTTCATAATGACTTTTCTCAGATCACCCTTAGGAACCACAATCCGGTCCTCAAAGAAAAGAGTATCTTTGTCATCAATGTGGAAGCACTTGTACTTGGAAATGCCCTTGTCGATACCACGTTTCACCTTTTTCACCATGGTATCCGAAGTTGAGCCTCACGAATCTGATCTTCCAAAGTAGGAGAGACTATGAGGTTGGCAAGAAAGCCTTGAGGAACAACTTGAAGATTCAGCTTATGGAAAGCTTCACGGAGATCCGTTGGAAGGGCTTGAGGATTAGGCATTGCGATAAGCCTTCTGCTCAAAGCATCTGCAATGACATTGGCCTTGCCTGAGTATATTCAATACTTGGGTTGTACTCTTGAATCATTTCGACCCATCGAGTCTGCTCTGAGGTTGAGGTTGGGTTGAGTGAAGATGTACTTGAGACTCTTGTGATCGGTGAAAATGTCCACTTTCCTTCCCAACAAGAGATGTCTCCATGTTATCAATGCATGGACAACTGCCGCCAACTCAAGATCGTGAGTGGGGTAGTTCTTTTCGTTGGGCTTCAACTGGCGAGAGGTATAAGCCACAACTCTCTTCTCTTGCATTAACACAGCACCGAGACCTTGAAGAGAAGCATCACATAAACTTCAAATGGCTTGGATTCATCAGGAGGAGTCAAGACAGGAGCTGTGACGAGTTTCTCTTTGAGAGTATTGAAAGCAACATCACACTTAGCAGACCAGACATACTTCACATGCTTCTGGAGAAGGTTGGAAAGAGGCTTTGCAATCTTGGAGAAGTTCTCAACGAATCTTCGGCAATAACTTGCAAGACCAAGAAAACTGCGGAGCTGCTTGACATTCTGAGGAGGTTCCCAATTCACAATTGCGGACACCTTCTCGGGATTAACAGCGATGCCCTTGGCGGAGATGATATGACCAAGATAAAGCACTTCATCAAGCCAAAATTCACATTTGGAGAACTTAGCATAGAATTGATACTCTCCGAGCTTGTCTAGCACCAATCGCAAATGTTTGGCATGATCCTTCTTATTCTTGGAGAAGACCAAAATATCATCAAGATAGACCAAGACGAATTCATTGGTGTAGGGGTTGAAGATGAAGTTCATCATCCGAGAGAATGTTGGAGGAGCATTAACAAGGCGAAAGACATGATAGTATATTCATAAGAACCAAAGCTTGTTCGAATGCTGTCTTGGGAATATCTTGTTCACGAATGCGAATCTGATGATACCCCATACGAAGGTCAAGCTTGGAGAACACTTTAGCACCTTTGAGTTGCTCGAAAAGCTCATTGATGTTGGGAAGTGGATACTTGTTCTTGATAGTCTTCTTATTCAATGGACGGTAATCGACGCAAAAGTCGGTCCGTGCCATCCTTCTTCCGGACAAAAGAACACCACAACCCCAAGGAGATGAACTCGGTCCGATCAAACCCAGACGCTCTTGTTCATCGAGCTGCTTCTTCAATTCCTTCAGCTCATCAGGTCCAAGCTTGTATGGACGCTTGCAAACGGGTTCAGTGCCGGGCTCAAGATCGATAACGAACTCAACTGGCCGATGAGGAGGCATACCCGGAAGCTCTTCTGGAAAGACATCTTGGTACTCACAAACGACTGGAATCTGAGAGATAGCATTCAGTTCGCCCTTCTCATTTAGAGAAAACAACCGAATGGTTTCATCATGAGCGGCATAGATGATCACATCATTGGAAGAGTGAGTCAATTGAATTTCCCTGGCAGCACAATCAAGCTAAGCTTTGTGCTGAGAAAGCCAGTCCATTCCGAGAATAAGATCAATATCCGAGTCACCAAGAACCATTGGTTTAGCCAGAAATCTATAATCGCCCATCTTGATAGAAACATCCGGAGCCATCATTTTTGTATTCATGAACAAACCCGGAGAGGAAACCGCTATCGGCTTAGGCAGATCGACAGTATGCAAATTATTCATGGATGCAAAAGGTCTTGATATGAAAGAAATAGATGCACTAGAATCAAATAAGACTTTTGCAGGAATATCATTAACTGGAAGATTACCCATGATCACATCTGAAGATTCCTCCGCTTGAGCTGCATTCATCATGTTCACCTTTGCAGACTTGGAATTATGCTTGACCACTGCATTGCTGGAAGATTTCACAGGAGGAGGAGGCGGAAGGCGCCTCTGGTTGAAGCACTTGTTCGCATAGTGACCTTCTCACGACATTTGTTGCAAGTCACCTCGAGAGCGGACGGTGGTAAGGAGCACTTGACCTTGGAGCTTGAGAATTAGACTTGTTCGATAGCTTGGGTTGGGTGGGTGGGAAGATCCACGGCCACCTGAGTTCTTCTGGCGATAAGGCCGTGAACGGAGGAGGAGGAAGGTAGAACTTCTGCTGCTTAGCTGCCACTTGAGAGGAAGAAGAAGACTGCCTTGCATCCCTGATTCTCTTCTTAGAAGCCTCACATTTGAGCTGGGCAGCTTCTTGCTTGATGCCATGTTGTAGAATTCATCATACTTTTACGGCTCAAAAGCACAAGAGCTAATTGCAGATCTTCTCTCAGACCACCTCTGAATTGATAGATCATACTCTTTTCATCAGGCACGTCTTGCTTAGCAAAACGAGCGAGCTTCTGGAACTGGATATTGTATTGATAGACAGACATGTTGCCCTGCTTGAGATTGCGGAACTCCTCACGCTTGCTCTCAACAACACTTTTTGGAATGTGATGAGCTCTGAAATCACGGCGGAACTCATCCCAGGTAATGACACGACCTCCTCTGGAATCTTTGTATTGCTGGTACCACTCAGCAGGTTGGTCCTTGAGTTGAAACGATGCAAACTTGACAAAGTCCTCGAGGTCGACATTGCTACATTCAAAATGCTTCCAGATGTCCACTAACCAATCGTCGGCGTCGTGGCCTCGACTACGTAAACCGAAAGACTTCGGCTGATTAGCGAGGAACTGACTGAGAGTAGCAAAGTGCGGCTGATTGTTGCCTTGACCTTGATTTCCTTGATTGCCTTGCCCCTGAGTACGTTCTTGCAAGAGCTGCAAAATCATCGAGCATTGGCATTGGTGGCCGCCATGATAGCTTGCCGGGCCTCGGAGGCGGAGGTGGAGGTGGAGGTGGAGGTTGGTGATCCCCATCATTGCGATCCGGATTCGTACGTTGGCGGAGCCATCTGAAGAGGGTGACATCCGTTAGTCCTTTGATAGACAAATAGATAAGTAGAATCAACGGATAGAAATTGCAACATATAGTCTTCACAATAAAAATTCGAACAAGAATGAACGAATGAATTCCAAAATTAATCATCACACGTCCAATAAGGTGAGAAGCCACTTAGATAAAGATATGGAAACAATATCTGTCTTAGAAACAAATCGAATATCACGACTGAAAACAAAAGATTGGCTTCTAGAATGAGCCGGAACAAACACATGATAGAGATTTCACCCAAAGTGTTCGTGGTGGGGCCCACACGGACACGACGTATATGACGTCAAGAATGACAAACAAGGCGTCCCGAATCAGCATAGCCAAGGATTCTTTAAGGCGTCTCGTGACCATCAGAATCGACCGTGAATGGGCGGACCACTAGACGTTGAACCCCAATCTCAAATCATACATCCATCGGAAAGAATATCCCGTAAGCTACTAGAATTCCCACCTATAAACTCCGAAACTTTCTGGTTATGCAATCTGGTGTTGGGGATACAGGGGACACAAAATATATCACCCAAACTAACAATACCTAGTCCATTTGTATCCATCCGTCAACACATAACCAAGAAATCCTCGAAATCGTGTACCTCGACCTTGAAAAACATCCGTTATACAAGTCATGGCAATACTCCCTTTTCGCCTCGATCTTTGGGCTATCAGGGTTATCTCACCAACAACTGCACAAAAGAGATTTCGATGTCGGTAAAACTCAGGTATTCGAACTGCAGCGATAAAATTGTGGCGACAACACCTCGGAGCTCAACTCCCGGGACACCGCCACAACCCCTAAATGTCGGGAGGCACCAAGAACAAGGTTCTCGTCACAAAACCATCGAAACGATTCCAAGATACCCACGTGATCCTAAAAAAAAATTTTAGTGAAATTTGAGAAGAGGAGAGTCAAAACTCTACGTCAGGAGACCTCACAGAGCAACGAAGGGACTGGGAAGTAAAAAGAATCCTACTCTCCGATATATATAATCCTAAGACTCAAAACATTTTCCATTCTAGACTCAACAACGCCAGCAAACAATCAAGTAGGGGGCTCCTAAGTCGGGGAAGGCTCTGATTACCAACTTGTAACGCCCCGGACACACCCGCCGGTGGTCGTTACTCCTGGCGGGATCTAGACTGGCCCCACAGATCAATACTAGTCTTTTCTGCGCACTTTGTCCTCACTCGTGCGCACCCGGGAGCAACTTCCCGGTCGGTCACCCATCCTGAAACTACTCCAAGCTGAGCACGCTTAACTTTGGAGTTCTGTCCGAATGGGCTCCCGGAAAAGAAGGAATTCCTTATTGATATGAGTAGTCTATCATCCCTAATAAGCCAGGCTATTACATCTCTTCAGACCGTGGCAGCATCTTTACCTCCAAGTTATGGGATTCTTTTCAGAAGGCCATGGGCACCAACATTCGTTTCAGCACAGCTTTCCATCCAAAAACAAGTGGCAAAGTGGAGCGAGTAAATCAAATCCTTGAAGATATGCTCAGGGCTTGTGTCATTTCTTTCGGTATGAAGTGGGAAGATTGTCTTCCATATGCCGAGTTCTCCTACAACAACAGCTTCCAGCGAGTTCGGCAAGGCCCCATTCGAAATTCTCTATGGCGAAAGTGCCGTACTCCTCTCAATTGGTGCGAGACGGTGAGCGCCAACTTCTTGGTAATGACTTGATCACGAAGCGGAAGAAATGTGCAAAGTCATTCGTGAGAATCTCAAAGCAGCATAATCGCGCCCGGAAGAGCTATTATGATGATAAGCACCGTGATGTGGCTTTTGAAATCGGAGACCATGTCTACCTCGCGTCTCTCAATGAAAGGCACTCGCCAACCCGGTATCAAAGGGAAGCTTGCCCCTAGATCGTGGGTCCTTTCAAGATCATTGGCAAAGAGGCGATCTCGCCTATCAACTCGAGCTTCCTCCAACTTCGCAAATGTGCACGATGTGTTTCACGTGTCACAAGCTTCGCAAGTGCTTCAAGACTCTGAGCGTACTATCAACTTCGAAGAAATTGACCTTCAAGAAGATCTCTCTTATCTTGAGCACCCCGTTGCTATTCTTGAAGAAACCGAGCGCAAGACTCGCAACAAGTCAATCAAATTCCTGAAAGTGAAGTGGTCACACCATTCCGACCGAGAAGCCACCTGGGAGCGCGAGGATCACCTCCGTTCCGAATATCCAGAGTTCTTTCAGTCCTAGATCTCGGGACGAGATCCTCTTGTAGTGGTGGAGTGTTTTAACACCCCGGAAGTAACTTTCCATATTAGTAACTCCAACTCTTGCCATTTTCGGCATTGTGATATGATATTCCCTCCGTGGTTGGGTTTTTTCTTCATTTTGCATTTTGTCCATGTCATGCATTTTATATCATGTCATCATGTGCATCGCATTTGCATACGTGTTCGTCTCATGATTCCGAGCATTTTTCCCGTTGTCCGTTTTGCAATCCGACACTCCTATCTCCCCGGCGCCCTTTTACGTTTTTCCGTGGCGGGTACTAAACCTTCTCGAATGGACCGAGGTTTGTCAAGTGGCCTTGGTATACCACCCGTAGACCACCGGTCAAGTTTGGTCATTTGGAGCTCGTTTGGTACTCAACGGTTAACCGACTCTCGCAAAGGCCTCTTTTAAGTTGCAGCCCAACACCCCTTCAAAATAGTCCAATAACCCATCTAAGTCACTTTCATCCTCTCTGTCGTTCGATCACGATCGTGTGGGCAAAAACTACACCTCATTTGGACTCTCCTAGCTCCCTCTATGCCTATTTAAACACCTCCCCGTCCAAATCGGGTCTTCTTCCCCGAAACCCTAAAATTCCTCCCCGCTACCAGACGGACCGTCCGCCGCCGCCGGACGAAATCGCCGCCCGCCCGCAGCCAGTGGCAGCGCCACGTGGGCCGCCCGCCGCCGCCGCGCCTGCCGCCCGAGCCAGCAGGGCCCCCCGCCCGGGTCGCCCGCCCTTCGCGCCATGGCGCCCGAGCCAGCGCGCCTCCTCCGCCGCCTCGCCGCCCGGCCGGCCGGCCTCGCCGCCTCCCTCGCCGGCCAGCGCCGCCGGATCTCCGCCCGGGCGCGCCGCGCCACCACCGGACCTCCCTCCCGCCTTGGCCGCGCCACCGCCCATGCCACCGCCGCCGTGTCGCCTCCCTCCTCCGGCCACCGGGCCCCGGCCTCCCCTCTCCTCCTCCGGTGCTCCGGTGAGCAGCCAGCCGGCCGCGCCGCCGCCTCCCCCGATCCCGATCGGATCTAGCGAGCGAGGGTTGACTTTCTCTTCTCCCCCCCCCCTCTAATTCTTCCAAGTATTTTATCTCGTTGATATTTTGTGGCATTTTCAAGGTATCATAACTCTGTCATTGTTGCTCCGTTTTGCGCGTATAATATGTCAAAATGTTCGCCTCGAAGAGTAGATCATTTCTTCTCATTGCATCATTTTCATTTGAGCTCATCTTGATGCCCGAAATGCTGTTGGAAGAGGGCTATGTGATGTTAGTTTCTGTTTAAATAATGAACTTGCACTTTTGTTATTTTTGCTATGATTGATGTGTGCACCCTATGAATTTGAGTCCTACATGTGTTTTGTAATATGCCATGCCATCTTTCCAGGGGTGTATGCCATGTATTTTTGTGATCTATGTGGTGACTAGCACAAGCATGCAAAGTAGGTGTCCTGATGTTGCTGATTTCAGCTCTGTTTTCTTGATATTTTGATGCCATGTTAACTTGATGCTACCGAGAGATCCATGCATATTTTGAGATACTTCAGTAAGGATGTTTTGTTCTACATGTCTTGCTCTATCCATACATGCCTTTGTTTGCAATTATGGAGTGCCATAGCTTGAGTCAATCGAGCTCTACTTTTGCTATCAAATGTTTCCTGGAAGATTGTTTACATGTTATTCAATTTTGCCAAGGTTGTTGTGGTTGGTCCGTATATGCTATGATGTTGTTCTTGCCATGTATATCTTCTATGCCATGTCTTCTTGATGTATGTATGCTTAGTTTATCATGAAAGGCTCTGTAGTGAGTGCATCGAGCTCTTAAACATGCCTACTTGTTATCAGTTTTTGACATGCTATGTTGCTGAATCTGTTAACGAAACTTGCGATATTGACATGCTTGTTACTATATTTTCTGATCCTTTTTGGCTTATGGTCAGTAAGGGACTTTTGTTCTATGATTTGAGTAGATTCATGCCATGCCATGTTTTGCTATTATAAGTTCCTGTAGCATGTAGTTTTGTTGCTCTGAACATTGCTACCTGATGCTGTTTTTGCCATGTCCAGCCTGATATTTTGTGCACTTTTGCTATGCTTGTTTGAACCTGTTATGATGTGTTTTAGCCGTAGCTCAGTGCTCATCTTTTGTCAAGCATCTTGAGTAGATCACTGCCATATACTTTGTTGATACGTTTGGGTGCAGTAGCTTAATTTATTGTTGCTTGCTAAGTGGCATCATGCTGTTAATGGCAGATTTGTGCCATTCTTGTTTTGCTTGTCATTTCCAAACCGTGCATCCGATTCCGGTGATCTTCATATAGATTTCTACCGAAATCATCTCATCTTTCCAGTGGCATGCTTGGTTTGCCAAGTTGATGCCTGGTTCATCATTTACCTTCCGGAGCGCGCATAAGTATTGCATATGACATCCCGCATATCATGTCATATTATGCATCATGTTGATTGTGCATTGCACCGTGATTTATTGTGGTTCCTTTGTTTGTGTTCTTGCTTTGAGTAGAGCCGGAGGCGAGTGCGTGAGCGAGGAACCTGTTGAGAACGCTTACGAGGATCAAGCTTTCGACAACTCGAGAACATTGCAGGCAAGATGACCATACCCTCGAAATCACTTCTATCTTTGCTATGCTAGTTGCTCGCTCTTTTGCTATGCCTATGCTACGATGCCTATCACTTGCTTATCCTACCACCCATATTGCCATGTCAGCCCTAACCATCCTTTTCCTAGCAAACCGTTGATTGGCTATATTCTTTGCTTTGCTCAGCCCTCATATAGCGTTGCTAGTTGCGGTGAAGCGGAAGTTTGTTCCTTGTTGGAACATGGAGATGTTGTTCCTTATTGGAACATGTTTACTTGTTGGGGTTATCACAATATATATCTGCTATAATTAATGCATCTATATACTTGGTAAAGGGTGGAAGGCTCGGCCTTATGCCTGGTGTTTTGTTCCTCTTGCCACCCTAGTTTCCGTCATACGGTGTTATGTTCCTTGATTTTGCGTTCCTTACGGTTGGGTGATTTATGGGACCCCTTGACAGTTCGCTTTGAATAAGACTCGCCCAGCAAGGCCCAACTTTGGTTTTACCATTTGCCACCTAAGCCTTTTTCCCCCGGGTTTTCGCGAGCCCGAGGGTCATCTTATTTTAAACCCTCGGGCCAATGCTCCTTTGAGTGTTGGTCCAAACTAGAGCACCGTGCGGGACCATTCCTTGGCAACTTGGATTACGTCGGTTCCTGTACGCTTCGCTTATCCGGTGTGCCCTGAGAACGAGATATGTGCAGCTCCTATCGGGATTTGTCGGCACATTCGGGCGGCTTTGCTGGTCTTGTTTTATTGCTGTCGAAATGTCTTGTAGTCCGGGATTCCGAGATTGATCGGGTCTTCCTGGTAGAAGGAATATCCTTCGTTGACCGTGAGAGCTTATAATGGGCTAAGTTGGGACACCCCTGCAGGGTATTATCTTTCGAAAGCCGTGCCCGCGGTTATGAGGCAGATGGGAATTTGTTAATGTCCGGTTGTAGAAAACCCGAAGTTGACCTCAAATAAAATACACCTCAACCGCGTGTGTAACCGTGATGGTCTCTTCTCGGCGGAGTCCGGGAAGTGAACACGGTGTTGGAGTTATGTTTGACGTAAGTAGTTCAGGATCACTTCTTGATCGCTACTAGCTTCACGTCCGTGCTTTGCTCCTCTTCTCGCTCTCTTTTGCGAATGTAGCCACCATATATGCTAGTGGCTTGCTGCAGCTCCACCTTACTACTCTGTCCTTCCTATAAGCTTAAATAGTCTTGATCTCGCGGGTGTGAGATTGCTGAGTCCCCGTGACTCACAGATTCTACCAAAACAGTTGCAGAGTTCCGGCGATGCGGTGCAGGTGGCATAACCGAGCTCAAGTGGGAGTTCGACGAGGAGCGTCGTCGTTACTATGTGTCTTTTCTGATGATCGTAGTGGTGCCCAGTTGGGACGATCGGGGATCTGTGTAGCATTTGGGGTATCTTCTTTTATTTTGGTTCCGTAGTCGGACCTTGAGTGTACTCTGAATGATGAATGTTTATTTATGCATTGTGTGAAGTGGCATTGTAAGCCAACTATGTATCTCTTTCCTTATGTATTACATGGGTTGTGTGAAGATTACCTCACTTGCGACATTGCTTTCAATGCGGTTATGCCTCTAAGTCGTGCCTCGACACGTGGGAGATATAGCCGCATCGAGGCGTTCTGATGGTGTCCCCGCCCCAAACAAATCTGGCTCTTCGCCAGCGAGGGCCAGCTTACGCAGCGGCGAGGGTCATCTCATCTTCTTCGTCGGCCCCCGGTGGTCGAATCGGAGGTAACAACTTCGTCGCAGCCTGGCAGCACCGAACCACTTCAACCCTATACACTGTGGGTGGCATCGGATTACCGTGGAACACGGGTTGCCAGTTGAGCGATTCTTCCCTTGGCGACATCGACCAACTCGCCGCCGCGAAGTGCAGGAGAGTGCAAGGAGCGTCGGCGGCGCCTCTGAAAACATGTAGGGCGTCGAGGATGCTTGATCAAAGGCAAGGAGATGAAGTCATCGGCCGAGAGGCTTAGTTACCATGATGCCGTCGAGCTCGGCTAATGTCGAGCACCGCCAACGGCGGCGATGCAATCGACGGAGGGCCGCTTCTTTGGCGAGGTGTCGGCGGCGTACACCCGGTGCATTAAGCTCAATGCCCGTGCGGCGCCGGAGACACGAATACCGCCTCCGCCGGAGACACCAATAAGCGCTGCGGAGACACCAATGGCGCCACTGCTGCGCTGTGCGAAGTTGCTGGCCGTGAAGCTGGGAACGGGGAGGCCCTTGTTGGCCGCCCGCAATCACGTCGTCAGCCCATGAATCAACGTAGGCACCATGGCGTTGAGCCGTTCCCGATTGTTGTTCCACTTGCTCTTGGACAAGCTCCGGAATCTCGCCACTTGTGCCTTGAGTGCTTGAACCTCGCGTGGTGGCTTTCGAGCTGGTCTTTTCTCCTTTCGCCCACCAGCGGTATAGTATGACGACCATTTTGTGGACAAGCCTTTGCGGCCACCACGACTAGTGACGTCGGCTTCTTGAGCTTATCCTTGTTTTCATTACATTCAACGCCCTATTTAAATGGGTGTCGAAAGGGGAGCTCTGAGACGAACCCGAGCTACTGCTTTCTTTGTCCTGCGGAAGGAACGTGAACCATTTAGAAATATTGGGATTAATTAGAATGCAACCATATGGAGCTAATTATGCGGGGGTGTATTCCTTACCAGAACTAGCTCAAGCGCCCTGGTCTTCGGATCCGTGGTAAGCTCCTTTGTTATCGGGTCCTCCTTGTACTGGGCCCTGAGAAAGTTCATGGTCTGCTTGTCACGGTATTTCTTGAAGCGGGGCGGTAGACCTTGCTCGGCACGCTCCGCGTCCTCGTTGTCCCATATAGGCTCCGCCACTCTGTAACCACCGGGACCGAGTTGGTGGACCCCTAAGTTCAACTGCCACATTTCTTTCCCCCACTGACTTGATTCGGAGGTTGCGCTGCTCTCGCACTTGATCTTTAATTCCTTGTAGTCATCTTCGCTCATCAAAGGATATTTCGCCTTGATCTTGTCATAACTATCACCTTTTTCAATCATTACCTTCACCGTGCTTCTCCAAGTAGACAGGGCCGTGCTCATCCTCGTGAGGCGACCTTTGTTCACTTTATTCCACGAGGCGTGTGTTTGCAAACTCAGCGGGAACTTGTATCGTTCGTGCAACCGTGAAGAGGAGGCTGCATAAATTCCTCGGTCCTTATGCCTTAGGTTCTAGGTGTTGATCGAGACGGTGCTCCGGAGAATGCACCCGAGCTGAACCGAGTACCCCTTGACTACTTGTTTGGGCGCCGTCGGATGCCCGTCGGAGTTCACTTCAGTAAATTACTCCCTGACGGTTCCGAGCACGCTCGGGCGCCGGTCCTTCCGTTGCCTCTTCGGTTGGCTGCCATATGTGCATGCGCCGCCATCATCAGTGGTGGCATCCTCGGCGGCGCCATCAGTGATGTCATCCCCGACGCCACTAAGGGTTGTGTAGTCAGGATCGGTGTCTTCTGAAGCGTCCTCATAGCGGTGATGTTCTTCCTCGAACTCCTAGGACAGCTCCCAGAATTGCTTGCCGCCCGAACCGCCGGCCTCATCGTTGTGGGCCATGTTTCGCTCTAAATAGGAAAAAAGTTTGGTCAAAAAGGTTGTTATTGTCAAGGAACAAGATCATGGTCCCATCATTTAGGGTTTTCGACACCGAGGCATCCTAGGTTGGGCATAATCACTGGCACTAATCACTTGGCTCTATTGCCACCTATGTTGGGTTTATCATCTAGGGTATATCGATGCTAAGGAGAATTCTAAGTTGGGCCTAATCACTTGGCTCTATTGCCACCTATGGTTTAATGCAGCAAGAATGGCGGGGCAGTTGATCCTACTTAACTAAGTACTAAGATACCCCGGCCCATGCATTAGTCGCAAGTACCCCATATGTCTTATTTTTAACAAAGTCATGCTAAAATTCACGGAAAATTTCAGCATGACCTTTGCTGAAAATAGGACATATGGAATACCAATTGCGGAGCGGAAGTTAATCGACATTCCGACAAACTCAAGGGCCTCTCGGCGTACCTGCAAATTCATGGCGACACAATGGTGGGAGACAAAACCCAACAAACTAGCAAGATGATCATCATCTTTGCAAGACAGATAGCTCAAGTTTTTGACAGTAGCCTCTGAAGAAAACAACATTGCAACATTCAAGTTCAGACATACACCTTTGAACAGTTGACCGATTACCTCTCGAAGAAAAATATCGCTGACTATTGGATACAAAGAAAACAGCTATTGTAAACATTAAGTCATAGTAGTGTCTGCTGAAACAATTACAGTATAGGAACAACAACACAACAGTAGCTCAGTTACTAGAGGACTGTAAAAAACAAACACAAAAAACAAAGAACAGTCATTTCCTTGTGTGTGCTATACATATAGATGAAAATGGATTTGTTGCTACAGTAATTACAGTTCTAAGGAAAGGGAGTTACAGTTTAACATCATCAAGTAGTGTTACATAATATAGGTGCAAATTACAAAGGCTGACAGAGCGACAGATCATAGGATTAACAAAACTCAGAGACTACCAAATTTACGCCGACCTAAAAAGCAGAAATACATGTCCTCAGTAAGTGTAAGAGAAGTGTACTAGAGCTGTAAACAGACTTAAAAACCCAACTACTGGACACAGTAAATCATGGTCATTTTAACTGTAAAAAGAGTTCCACATGACAGTAGATGATGGAAAGAGCTCAAATACTAGTACAAAGATAAACTTGAAAGATGATCAACAACAGCCGCAGAGATACTATTGTGAAGCAAAATTTGAGGAAAAGAGGAAATTCAGAACATGAGAGACAAAACTCTATTTTCATGACAGAACATGCTCAGGGCTTCAATTTTAAATACTACTGGAAGATAACTAACTAAAAATATGTGGAAGTGGAGCATTACTACTCTACATAAAGATAACACAATGTAACAAAAGTGTAACTCTATCTATCTACAATGAGTGGAAATGGCTAAGCCTAAACAACTTACTACTTAACCAATTCTTAGGCAGGCCATACACAACACGGTGGCTCATAACGCACCAACCAGTCAGATAACAAGAGGAGTTTAGCACCACTGATACAGTGCTCCAGCTACCAAACCAAACAAGTAAATCAATTACCACACTAGCAAAACCATCTGCGACTTACCGTGGTCGATGCACGAAATTCGGTTGTAGCTGAGGTTGAGCACGCGAAGCTTCGTCAGTTCCCGAAGCGCCTCGACATTGGCGATCTTGTCCAGCGATAGATCCAGCGAGTGCAGGCCCTTCGGCAGCGATCCGGGGGAGATATGAACTGCATGACGAACAGAACAACCCAAATTCAGTTACTGAATGTCTGAAGATGCTACTAGGGTTCGCGAATGTCTGATTCATAGGATACTGGATGGTAGAGTTCGCGAGAAATCTGCCTTTGCTATATGTTTGAATTCTTAATTCCCACTTGGTTGTTTTAACTGAATCTACTATTTTCATCAGGCCGGAGACTGGCAATAAGAAGCAGCAGCCGCGTGACGGCGGCGGCGGCAACGCGTGAGCACGTGGGGCCCGGCGTCCGCGCCTGCCAGCAGGAAAAGCGTCGCAAGAAGCAGCAGCGGCGGCACGACGGGCGGCGGCGCGAGCTCCTGCTCCTAACCCTAGGTCGCCGCCCGTGAAACATGGGGATGAGCGGGGAGAGAGGAGGAGGGAGAGACTAACCAGGCAGCGCGAGGAGGATTGCGCCGCCGTCGAGCGCGTCCAGCGAGGCTAACCGCCCGTCGAGGGGCAGCTCCGACGAGAGAGATTTGGTGGTGGCGGGCGGACGACGGAGGGCGGAGACAGCGAGCTTGGGGAGGAGGGATAGGCACGGGAGGTCGCGGGCTTCTAGGGTTTCGAGGGAGGCGAGGGAGGCGGCGCTCGGGGGGAGGTGGCACTCGAGGGGGAGGAAGGGAGAGGAGGCGGGCGCGTGGGCGACTCTGGCAGTGATGGGTCGGGCAGCGGCGGCGGCGGCGCGGTGGAGGGAGGGACGAGGGAGGGAGCGGCGCGGTGGATCGAGGGAGAGGGATCTGGCGAGGGAGAGGGAAGGGCGATCGGGCGAAGGGGTATCCAGCTAGACACTATAGCAATGGCGCACCACCCACTGGTGCGCCATTAGTAGTTTTTCTTCTGATAGCAATGGCGCACCCTCCTCTGGTGCGCCATTAGTAACTTTTTTTTTTCTGATAGCAATGGCGCACCCTCCTCTGGTGCGCCATTAGTAACTTTTTTTTTCATTATTTCTTGTTGCATCTAGTAATTTGTTTTTTTATCAAATTTGTTATTTTCATGAGGACTAGAACAGAAGATATCATCAAATATCATTAAATTTTATTTTTTTGAAAATATCATCAATTTTTTTAATTGAAAATATCATCAAATTTTTTATTTGAAAATATCATCAAATTTCTTATTTGCAAATATCATCAAATATGTTATTTAAAAATATCATCAAAAAGTGTGGGAGGGTGCGGGGTGTCGGCGGCGGCGCTGGAGCGGGGGAGGGTGCGGGGGGTTGTCGGCGGTGGTGGAGCGGGGGGAGGGTGCGGGGGAGGGGGTGCTCGGCGGCGAGGGAGATCTGGCGAGGGGGATAGCTATCAAGAGGGAGGGGGATCGAGATCGAGTGTCCTCATGAATATTCAATATTTTTTCATATTGAATATGAAAAAATATCATCAAATTTGAAAAATATTCATGAATTCAAAAAGTGCCCATGAAATTTAAAAATATTCATGATATCAAAAAGTGCCCGAGAAATGAAGACTACGATTTAAATACAATCGATCTTAGCTACCTATCTGTTCACAATCTACTTGCCCTTCTTTTTCGCAAATGGAGTTCTTCTGTGGAACGGTCGCCCTTTAGGTAGGGCGGTCCTGCTTCTTCTTGTGGTGTATGCTGCTACTTCATCGTCGTCATCATGTTCGATCTTCGGGTCGCCGTACTTCTCGAAGTCTTGCTCATTGGCTACTCCATCCATTCCGATGATCTTCCTTTTGCCTCTCCTCACGACAACACGACTGGGCTTTGGCAGGTCGGTAATGAAGAAGCATTGGTCCACTTGGGAAGCCAGTACCCATGGCTCATTTTTTGCGGTGGCGTTTGCGCCCATGATCTTGGATTTGGCCGGGTATAACCATGGTGATGAAATACCGGTCTTCTTTAGGGCGCTCTTGGCCCATCGACACGGAACATGGGACCTTCTCTCGGCAGTAGCTCAGCTCCCAGATCTCGTCGATCCTTCCGTAGTATCTGTCCTTATCGTTACGGTGTAGGATTTCATCGTTACCCGGAGTTCGATAACCATCGCTCTTCATGTCCTTGTCCTCGGTGTAGAATGTGTAGCCGTTGATATCGTCGCCTCATAGATCATCAGGTTGTGCTCGGCGCCCTGTGACAAAGGCGAATATGAGTTGTTCTTCCGCGGAAGAATCCTCATGTAAAGTGCGACGAAGCTTCTGCTTGAACCAACGCGTGAAACATGAGTTGTGCTCTTTGATTATATCTCCGTCCGTCCTCTGTTGGCCTCGGTCACTGTACGTCTTCTCAATAAAGGTTTTGTGCTCTACCACCCAAGGATCGACCACGTCTATGTTTTGTAGCGCGACTAGGTTTGCTCTTTCAAAGTCGGCGAGTCGACCCTCGAAGTCGACATGCATTTCGCAGCGACCCTCACGGTGACCCCATCCAGCGAGCTTGCCGAGGTGCCTGTTGACGGGCAGACCAACAGGGTTCTCGATGCCTAGATAATTTGTGCAGTAGGAGATGCACTCTTTGGTCAGAAAGCCCCTGGCTATACTTCCCTCCGGACGTGACATGTTGCGAACGTATCATTTGATGACACCATTCATCCTTTCGAACGGCATCATGCTGTGCAGGAACGTCGGCCCGAGTTGGATGATATCCTCCACGATATGGACCAGCAGATGCACCATAACGTCGAAGAATGCGGGCGGAAGTACATCTCAAGCTCGCATAGTATCACCACGATCTCTTCCTGTAGCCTTCGAGTTGCCTCCGCCAACCGACTTCCGAGATGGCGTCGAAAAAGTTGCATAGGCCAAATAGCGTTTCACGGACGTGCTGGCGTCCATGATCCCCATGGATTGCAACCGGAAGTATATCGTCATCAACGCGTGACAGTCATGAGACTTCATCCGCTGAACCGCTTAGCTGGGTCTAGGTATCTCGCTTATCTTCCCAGCGTAACCATAAGGAAGTTTTACTCCCACGAGGCAGGTGAAAAACTGCTCGATCTCCTCGACTTAGAGTGAAGCATGCGGGAGGGTAGTCATTTCCGGTCTTCTTGGCCTTTTTGCCTTTGCGATGACTTTCTGTGTCCTGCTTCGCCTCATCATCATCTCTTCATCATCATCATCATTAGCGTGAAGCTCCTGCCTGATGCCCATTGATTTCAAGTCTGCCCTTGCTTTCGGCCCATCTTTGGTCCTCTCTGGCATGTTGAGCAGGGTACCAAGCAGACTCTCGCACACGTTCTTCGTGATATGCATGGTGAGGGAGTCCTGGATTACGGGGTGTCCGGATAGCCGAACTATAACCTTTGCCCGGACTCCTGGACTATGAAGATACAAGATTGAAGACTTCGTCCTGTGTCCGGATGGGACTTTCCTTGGCGTGGAAGGCAAGCTTGGCAATACGGATATGTAGATCTCCTCCCATTGTAACCGACTCTGTGTAACCCTAGCCCTCTCCGGTGTCTATATAAACTGGAGAGTTTTAGTCCGTAGGACGAACAACAACCATACCATAGGCTAGCTTTTAGGGTTTAGCCTCTCTGGTCTCGTGGTAGATCTACTCTTGTACTACCCATATCATCAATATTAATCAAGAAGGAGTAGGGTTTTACCTCAATCGAGAGGGCCCGAACCTGGGTAAAAACATCGTGTCCCTTGTCTCTTGTTACCATCCGCCTAGACGCACAGTTCGGGACCCCCTACCCGAGATTCGCCGGTTTTGACACCGACATTGGTGCTTTCATTGAGAGTTCCTGCGTATGCGTCATCTTTAGGCCCGATGGCTCCTTCGATCATCAACAACGATGCGGTCCAGGTGAGACTTTTCTCCCGGACAGATCTTCGATTCGGCGGCTTTGCACTGCGGGCCAATTAAGCAGCCATCCGAGAAGATCAGCTTCGCCCCAGCCATCAGGTCAGATTTGGAAGTTTGAACTACGGACCGGCGTCGCGGAGACTTGATCTTGACGGGTTGAGCCACCCGAAGCGCCGCCTTTATCACGATGGGCATGATCTAGCTCTGCCGCGAGCGAGTGCCACGGAGGCCGCACCCGTGTCCGCTCCGACCCCTAGCTCGGAGCCGATTGCGCCAATGGAGGACGGGTGGTTGGACACCGCCTCGGGGGCTGCAATCTCTACGGCGATCGAGCCGAACACCAACCTTGTCCTCGGTGAAGCTCGTGACTCCAAGGTGCCGGACTCCGAACCTTCCGCGCCCCTGCCGATCGATTCCGATTGGGCGCCGATCATGGAGTTCGCCGCCCGCGGACATCTTTCAGCACTTCGCCCTTGGCGACATTCTGAATTCACTAAAGTCTCTCTCTTTATCGGAGATCCCTGGCGGACTATGGTCAACAAGGTTGGGATGCGGATGGCGAAGAAATTCAAAGCCCACCCACCACCCACTTCATAGCCCGCGCCGATGATTTAACCGACATGCTCGACTTCGACTCGAAGACATCGGCGGTATGGACGACGATGTAGGAGACGAACAGGAACCAGCGCCTATAGGACACTGGACAACCACCTCATCTCACGATGTATACATGGTGGACACACCTAAACGAAACGATGACGAGGAACAAAGGGACGCAACGAGGGATCGTTCCCTCGAAAAGCAGTCAAAGTGGCGGTGTAAGCGCCGCTCCAAACCCCACCTCGACAGAGACTGCGGCCATACAGACCCAGCCACAGAGCAGGGCGAACCGGCGGACGACGAACATGCCATTGAGCAACCGTCCGAACAGGGCAACTTGGATAAACAAACCGAACAACCCGTCGCCGGCGAAGATAACAGTCAGGACGACCTCACGCCGGACAAGTTGCTGGAGCAGAAGAACCTCCACAAAAGGCTCGTCGCCACTGCGCGTAGCCTGAAAAAGCAGAAGCGGAAGCTCAAAACAGCGGAAGATGCACTCAGAATTAGATGGAGCAAATTACTCAACACCGCAGACAAATACAGCGACAGTTGCCACACAAAGAGCTATCCGAAGCGAAAATTACTGCCGGAATTTGATGAGGAGGCTTTAGAGCCCCCGCAATCAAAAAATAAGGAAGCCACCCGGTCGGATAAACAACCACATTGCCAACATAGAGCGGCAAATGGCGCCGCACACAAGCTGGCACGCGACCCACACAAGGATTCACATCAAAAAGATGGCCCAGCCAGATCTATCTACGGGCCAAGAAAGCAAGCTCTAGTAAGCAATGCAACGCAACAAGTATCCGAACATCATGGCACACCCAAATATGGGGTGCACACACTATGTTTCACCGATGAGGTCTTTGGACCATGAATTTCCAGCGGGATTCAAGCCCGTAAACATAGAGGCATCTGACAGAACAACAGACCACAGAGTCTGGATTGAGGATTATATCCTCCACATACACATGGCTAGAGGAGATAACCTCCACGCCATAAAATACTTACCCCTCAAGTTCAAAGGGCCAGCCCGGCATTGGCTTAAAAGCCTTCCCGAAAACACCATTGGAAGTTGGGAAGAGCTCGAGGATGCTTTTCGGGCAAATTTTCAAGGGACCTATGTCCGATCTCCGGATGCAGACGATTTAAGTCATATAACTCAACAACCCGGAGAGTCAGCCCGGAAATTTTGGAACAGATTTCTTACTAAAAAGAACCAGATAGTCGACTGTCCGGACGCCGAAGCCTTAGCAGCTTTCAAACACAGAGTTCGAGACAAATAGCTCGCCAGGCACCTCGGCCAAGAAAAGCAAGAACAATGGCCGCATTAACAAGCCTCATGGCCCGCTTTTGCGCAGGAGAGGATAGCTGGGTGGCAAGATGCAGTACCAGCGACCCAAGTACATCTGAAGTTAGGGATGGAAACAGGAAACCGCGATGCACCAAGGACCAGCACAGGACCAAGGGAAACAGCCCGAAGAGCACGACAGTCAACGCCGGATTCAAAACCTCTCGGCAGAATCAGAAAAAGCTGCCCCTCAAGGATAACAGGGACGAGCTATCTAACCTAAACAAAATCTTGGACAAGATATGCCAAATCCACAGTACTCCCGGGAAGCCTGCAAACCATACCCACAGAGATTGTTGGGTCTTCAAGCAATCCGGCAAACTCAACGCCAAACACACAAGGGGCTCGACACACCAAGCGAGGACGATGATGAACCCCACAAGCAGAGCACCGGAAAACAAAAGAATTTCCCACAAGAAGTCAAAACAGTAAACTCACTTCATGTGACAAAAGGGAAAAACAGAGTGGCGCCTATAGAGATACGCGCCATACGGCCTATCCCAGAGGAGTCCCGCCACTGGTTGTCAAAACCAATCATCTTCGACCATCAGGATTACTCTAGAAGTATCCGGAACGCAGGCTGGACTGCCTTGATATTAGATCCGATAATTGACGGACTCCACTTTACACAAGTCCTAATGGATGGCGGCAGTGATCTAAACCTGCTATATCAGGACACAATCCGCAAAATGGGGATAGACCCAACAAAAATTCGCCATAGCAACACTTCCTTTCAAGGGGTAACGCCAGGCCCAAATGCCCATTGTACGGGTTCTCTCCTGCTAGAAGTTATGTTCGGCTCCCCCGACAACTTCTGCCGCGAAAAGCTAACCTTCCACATTGCTCCATTTGCAAGTAGCTATCAAGCACTACTGGGACGCGAAGCTTTCGCCCGCTTTAACGCAATACCGCATTATGCATCTCTTACGCTTAAAATGCCCGGTCCGCGAGGCATCATCTCATTAAAGGGAAATATTGAGTGTTCCTCTAGCGCGGAAGACTGTGCGGCTGCCTTGACACCCACACACTAAACCGGCTTCACTAATCAAAGCACCTAAACAGGTCGTTCAGACCCCGGACATGGCTAGACGAGTCCGGCGTAAACATACAAGGGCTTACTAGCCGCATACCCCAGTACAAGGGGCTCCGCACATGTACAAGAAGAGACAATAAAGCTCGATTTTACCCTTTTTTTGAATTATACTTTGTTTATTTAATATAACATACATTTTCGCACGATCTTTTTCAACTAAGTTCCTCTCTTTTACGAGATGAACACCGTGCTACACCCATCAAGATACGGCTGGCGGAGACACATGTGCGGAGCGTGCATGAGGGACCCGTTCAAGGATTATTTTTAGATTAAGACCCTCGTAAACCTTTTTACTTTCACTTGTTGATACATCCCGGTTTTTGGTATAACCGAGGAGGAGGCTGGCCTTGGCATGTGGCCACGTCAGAATTTTGCGTACACTGGACACGGGGCTTATTACCAAGGGCGTCGTTCAGCCCATTTTCATAAAGATCGAATACCTTAGGGAGTGTTCGGCGTCGCCAGTGTGGCCTTATATGCATCAGCTCCGAATCATGTCTTTGGTCAAATGTTGGGTTTGCCCGGTGATGAAGCCATGTACCTAGGGTAGGGTCATGGACCTGTCCAAGATACCCTCCCCAAGGACATATCTTGAAGAAACCACCTTTCAGTCGACCTGGAAGGATTCCACTCGACGGACACGAAGACACTCGATCATGAAGCCAACCACTCGACCACCGGAGATCTCTGATCGATCTGCGCATAAGCGGTCGGTCATTAAGTGGCTTTATGGTCATCATAGCACTTTATGTGGGGCGTTACCGAGTAATTCCCTATCTTAATGTACCTTAATCCCTACATAGCGAGGTGGAGGGTGCAGCGAACTCTATAAGCCACCCCTCCTCGGTGTAAAGGGTTCGCACCCTTGTAACTCATCGCACATAATCTGATCCACCGCCTCCGGGCTCCGAGGCGTGGGGCTGTTACTTCCTCGAGAAGGGCCTGAACTTCGTAAACATCTTGCGTATACAACTACTCCATAGCTAGGATCTTGCCTCTCCATTCCTACCCCCATTCTCTTGTCAAACTTAGAACCACGACGGTTGGCACCCACCATGGGGCAGGTGTCTTAGCGACTTGTTGGAGAAGTTGCAGTTTTCGATCTCCTTCATCATGGTTTGGTGGAGTTTTGGTTGAGGGCGCGAGATCCGTCTCGGCGGCGCTCACGTTCATCGCCGGCGACTCCGCTTGGTTGCGGAGGCTCCACTCGGCGTCGGCAGCGCTCCCGTCCATGAGGCGCGCGCACTTTCGCGCGTCGTCCGCGGCGTCCTCCTGCGGCAACCGTCGACCCGATGTCGGTCGGCTCTGTGCCGTCCTCCCTCGATCTCTCGCCCGGCGCAAGCGCTCCGGTCGGTCGAGGCTTCAGCGGTGGGTGAGGCATGCGGTGGCCCTTGATCGGCCACTCCCAAGTCGCGACAATCGAGCCCGCGAATCTCTCTACGGGCTGTTCGATCGTCGGCGGCCCGCGAAGCGCATCCGAGTGCGACAGCATGATCCAGCGGCGGAAGTTACGATGGTCGATGGGCCACGTAGTCCACTGGCTTTCCCCACCGGCGGTGGCGGCGGCGGGCGATCCGGCGCAAGCCCATGAAAGTACTCAGCGAGCCCCTCACTTTGCTGCGAGAGGAGGAGCTTCGCCGCCGGAACATGGATCGCTTCACACTCCTATCGTTGGAGAAACCCCGAGGCCCGTGCCTTAGAAGGCAGCGCGTTTGGCCAACTTGGCTGGCGCCTTTCATTGGAAAATCTCCAGCTAGTGCTCGGCGAGCAAGCGCGACAACGGGTCCCGTCGTCGATCGATGTCAACTCTTTCCACAACCGACTCAGGTATACCGAACTCCAATTCAGAATCTAGCAGCTGCAGCCCGTATAGCAGAGTCCATTCAGCCTTCCCTGTCAAAGGCTGGCTCCAGATCAGAGATTTACTCCAGGCAGCAGGAGATCAAAATTCAGCTGTATCGTAGTCGCGGAATAGGATTCACAGCAGATCCGTCGCTGCGAATACAATCCAGTCGGCTCATAGCCCAAGATCGCCCCCGAGGCGTGAGGGACATGGAGGCCGACTGATCAGTATGAGGACCGATTCGATCGTGATGATCGACGTCGAGTACCCACTCCTCCCCCAAGGGGTGGGTCATACGCGCCTCGACAGCAGGATGACGGACGCCATCACAGTGTTGGGTGAAGGATTCCATTCGACCCTAGGGAACCAGGCTTTGATGCGAGATCCATTATCGTTCAAGGTTTGGTCGACAGGAACAGAGCTCACTGAGAAGGTCATGACAGAGATGTGCCCACCAGCAGCAGAGTACACATCTCGGGACGAGTGTTTTAGCGAGCCATCGAGGCGCGGTGATTCCTCCCAACTTCAGGTTGGCGGCTGAGTCGATAAGTTCTTTGGTGAGTCTAAGCGGATACTTGGCTTGAGGACTACCGAGTGGCTATTCAGATTGGTGGCGGCAGCGATGAAGTGGCCATGAAACACATGCCTCTTATGTTGGAGGCTCGGCGAGCATGGTTGAATCGAGTTAGCACCAGCAGCATTTACACTTGGGAAGATCTTGCGAGTGTTTGTCGGGACATTTGAAGGAACTTGCAAGCGGCCAGCGGGGTTGTGAGTTGCGATCGTGTGTGCGAAGTCGAATGAAACTCGAGGATTACATCGAGAGATGGATCACATTGCATCACATAGTAGAGAATGTATCGATCATCAGGCGATCTGTGCCTTCAAGGAAGGCGTTAAACGAGAGAGTTAAGTTTGAAATTGGTCGGACCGGAGACATGACCCTGAGTCGAATGATGGAGATTGCCACCAAATGCGCCAATGGTGAAGAAGAGGATCGGCTCGGAATGGCAAGTACAAGTCAGCCGCTAATGAAACCGGGAGGAACTCGATCGGAAGAAGAAGCGGAAAGCCGAGCGAGCTGCTCTGGAGAAGCCTTGGCGTGACTCGGGAAAGTTCAAGGGAAATCAAGGGACCTTGGAACCCCAAGAAGGTGAAAGACCAAGATGGAAATGATGTATTGGACTTGTCATGTCACATTCACACGAAGAAAGATGAAGATGGTAAACTCATTTACCCAAAGCATACCACTCGACAGTGTCGGCTCTTGATTCAGCAGTTCCAGGGGAAGCAGCTCATGGATAAGGAGAAGGAGTTGGACAAAGTTGAGGACAAGGAAGATAGTGACGGTGGATACCCCCAGGTCAATTCCACTCTGATGATTTTCTTGGCGTTGAAAGCAAAAGTCGATTGAAAGTTATCAACGAGAAGTGAATATGGTCGCTCTGGCGACACCCAGTTATCTAAAATGGTGCAGACCGCCATCACGTTCGACCGGTCGATCACCCGACACAGATAGCCACCCATGGGAGGCAAGCTTTGGTGGTCGACCCGATCGTCGAAGGCACTCGACTAACTAAAGTTTTGATGGATGGTGGCGATGGCCTGAACATCTGTATCGAGAGGCGTTGAAAGGGATGGGCATTCCGATGTCGGACTCGGCACCGACAACATGAGCTTCCATGGAGTCATTCACGGAAAGAAGGCTGAGTCACTCGGCCAAATTGCTCTCGATGTGGTTTTGGTGATTCCAAGAATTTTCGTAAAGAAAAGTTGACCTTTGAGGTCGTGGATTTCGAGCGCTTATCACGCTATTACGGGAAGGCGGCGTATATGCGTTCATGGCTCGACCATGTTATGTATACCTCAAACTGAAGATGCGGGCCCCAAAGGTGTGATCACATCGCGGCAATCGGAAGAAAGCGAAGAGTGTTTTCGAAAGGCTCTAAGATCGTCGATGCTCGGATGGCGGTGGTAGAGCTGCAAGAATACGAAAACTGCAGACCGAGTGATTTGTTGCGAGCCAAGAAGCCCGCCATACGGAGTCGACATTTCGATCGTCGGTGAGGCGAAACCGATTCACATTCACCGACTGATCCCAATGCTGCTCGACTCACATCTCAACAACACTCGACTCCAAATAGGAAGAAGCGCTCATCCGGTTCCTCCGTGAGAAGCTGGGACATCTTCGCATGGAAGCCTGCTGACATGCGGGTGTTCGAGGGGTTGGCTGAGCATCGTCTCTGAGTCGACTCAAAAGTTAAACCTGTCAAAGAACATCTTGACGGTTCGCCGTCCGAAGAGAAAGGCCATTGGCGAGGAGGTGGCTCGGCTCTTAGCAGCAGAGTTTATCGAGAGATTTACCACTCAGTGGCTCGCCAATGTTGTCATGGTCCCTAAGAAGGACAAGTCACCGCATGTGCATCGACTTCAAACATATCAATCGGGCCTGCCGAAAGATCATTTTCCTCTCCCGCATCGACCAAATAGTCGACTCATTGCGGGATGTGGCGGTTGTCTTTCTTAGGCGCCTATTCGGTTACCATCAGATCCGTCTGTATGGACCCGGCGAGATCAAAACAGCTTTCATCACTCCATTTGGGTGCTACATTATGTCACCATGCCATTCGGCCTCAAGAATGCGAGCCACGTTCATGAGGATGATTGAAGTGTTTGCTCACTCAAATCAATCGGAATGTGGAAGCATACATGGATGATATTGTGGTCAAGTCACGGAAGGTTCCGACCTGTTGGTGACCTTGCTGAAACATTGCCAATCTCGGGAGGTATGATATCAAGCTTAATCCATCAAAGTGCACATTCGGAGTTCTGGCGGAAAGTTACTCGGTTTTCGTTTCGAACGAGGAATCGGCGCCAACCAGAAAAAGTTGGCACTATACTCGAATGAAAGCATACATGCGTGTGCACGATGTCGAAGCTTCTTGGATGCTTGGCGCTTTAAGTCGATTCATCTCGTCTCGGTGAAAAGGCATTGCCTCTTTACCGGTGATGAAGAAGTCGGACAAGTTGAGTGGACTCCGAAGCTGATGCAGCGTTTGCGAGCTAAAGCTCGCTCTCCACCAACCGGTGCTTGCTACCCCAATCAGCAAAGAGCCTTTGCTACTTTACATTGCAGCCACAGGACAAGTCGTCAGTACAGTACTTACGGTCGAGCGGGAAGAAGAAGGAAAAGCCTTCAAAGTTCAGCGCCCAGTATATTATCTTTCTGAAGTATTGACCCCATCAAAGCAAAGATACCCTCATTATCAGAAGCTTGTTTATGGGATTTATATGACCACGAAGAAGGTTGCTCATTACTTCTCTGACCATTCCATTACAGTCGTCAGCGACGCCCCATTGTCAGAGATTCTGCACAATAGAGATGCAACTGGTCGAGTGGCGAAATGGGCGATTGAACTCCTTCCCCTTGATATCAAGTTTGAGGCAAAGAAAGCCATCAAGTCCCAAGCAATAGCAGATTTCATCGCCGAGTGGATTGAACAGCACTGCCGACTCAAGTTCACTCGAACCTTTGGACCATGTTCTTTGATGGTTCCAAGATGCTGAATGGTTCGGTCTTTGGGGTAGTGTTGGTTTCCCCGAGGAGATAAGCTCGGATATGTGCTCTAGATTCACTTTGATTCTTCCAACAATGAAGCAGAATCTGAAGCACTTGTTGTATGGGTTGCGTATGGCCATTTCACTCGGCGTCCGTCGCCTCATGGTCTATGGCGACTCAGATCTAGTGGTTAATCGGTGATGAAGGAGTGGGATGTCGAAGTCCAGCCATGACTGGTTATTGCAATGCAGTGAGGAAGCTAGAGAAGAAGTTTGAGGGTTAGAGCTTCATCATGTACCCCATTGAAAAATCAAGCTCTTGATGATTTGGCGAAAATAGGGTCAAGAGGAAGCCATTCCGGTGATGTGTTTTGGAGCACATCCACACACCGTCAATTCAAGAGGATCCTTTCACGAAGAAGCCCCACAGCCAAAAAGTGCCACCGATCCGGTGAAGTTGAGGTCCCGGTGTGGTCGACCTGATCATGGAAGTCGTGGTCATCACTCCCATTGGACGATGCCGTACATCGCGTATATCCTAAGGAAAGAGCTCCGGAGAAGCGAAGAAGAGGCTCGACGGATCGTCCGCCGATCCAAGGCCTTCTTGTGATCAAGGGACAGGTTATCGAGAGAAAGCTTGTTGGAGTCGGCGGAAATGCATAACACGAAGAAGAAGGTTAGATAATTCTTGATGATATCCACTCGGGGACTGTGGTCATCATCGTCCTCTCGGACCATTGTGGCTAAAGCATACCGGCGGGATTTTCTTGGCCAAAAGCAAATGAAATGGCAAAGGAAATAGTCGACAAGTGTGAAGGATGTCGGTTCTATTCAATATGTCACACAAACCGCCTCAGCCTTGAAGACCATTCCACTCGTCGGCCCTTCGCTGTTTGGGGATTGGATATGATTGGACCCGAGAAGCTGGCGAAGCGGCTTCACTCACTTGCTAGTGGCGATCGACAAGTTTACTAAGTGGATCGAAGCTAAGCCTATCAAGAATCTCGTCGTGCCTTGCTATCGGTTTCATCGGAGAGTTGATATTCAGATATGGAGTTCGCATAGCATCATCGCGACAATGGGTCAAACTTGATTCCGACAAGTTCAAAGCCTTTTAGCCTCTCAAGGCCTTGAGTCGACTATGCTTGATTGCTCACCCCAGTCGAATGGACAAGTAGAGCGAGCAAGCGGTCTAATTCTCAAAGGACTGAAACCCGGCTGATCGTGATCTCAAGCATGCAGCGGGAGCGTGGGTCGACGAACTTCCATCAGTTCTTTGGGGATTGAGGACCACTCCTAATCGGTCATTGGGAGAACTCCATTCTTTACGGTCTATGGAGCTGAAGCAGTTCTGCGAGTGACCTGCTTCACAATGCACCTCGAGTCGAACTCTACTCACGAAGATGAAGCGGAGCAAGCCCGGCAAGATGCGATCGACCTCCTAGAAGAGAGAGAGAGATGGCCCTGATCCGCTCGACCATCTATCAGCAGGACTTGCGTCGATTCCATGCTAGAAATGTGAAGAGTCGAACCTTCCAAGAAGGAGACTTGGTCCTCGAGTGGATCAACAGAAACCACACAAGCTCGCTCCCACTTGGGAAGGTCCTTCATCGTCACGAGTTCTCCACAATGGAGCATACCATCTTTACAACGTCGATCGCCAGATTGATGAGCCTCGAGCTTGGAATGCGGAGCTGCTCCGCCCCTTTTATACTTAAGTACTCACTCGGGTGAGATGTAATAAAAGTACCTCTGTAGTTTGTTTATCAAAGACAAGAATGTTATAATTTTCCCAGTGATTGTTATTACTTTTTGTTTACATGAGAAATTTCCCCCCCAGTGGGTGGCTTAGCTGCGAACCCGTTTCGCCTAAGTTTGTAAAAAAAATCCCTGCCGAGTGGAGAGCCAGCCTCCCACTCGGGGGCTTAGCTGTGAATCCGTTTCGCCTAAGTACTTGAAAATCCTACCGAGTGGTGAGCCAGCCTCCCACTCGGGGGCTTAGCTGCAGTCCAAGTACTCGCCTAAGTGTTTAAAATCCTACCGAGTGGTGAGCCAGCCTCCCACTCGGGGGCTTAGCTGCAGTCCAAGTACTCGCCTAAGTGTTTAAAATCCTACCGAGTGGTGAGCCAGCCTCCCACTCGGGGGCTTAGCTGCAGTCAAGTACTCGCCTAAGTGTTTAAAATCCTACCGAGTGGTGAGCCAGCCTCCCACTCGGGGCTTAGCTGCAGTCAAGTACTCGCCTAAGTATTTAATACAATGTGCTCTTTGCAAAGGCCGACGAGGTACAGGTCATTGTTGCCTTCCCCTTGAGCTACGACACAAAAAATCCTCCCACTCGGAGGCTTAGCCTGCATCCGAGTACTGCCTAAGTTTGAAAAATCCTACCGAGTGGAGAGCAAACCTCCCACTCGGGGGCTTAGCAGCAGTCCAATACTTGCCTAAGTTTGAAAAATCCTACCGAGTGGAGAGCAAACCTCCCACTCGGGGGGCTTAGCAGCAGTCTAGTACTCGCCTAAGTTTGAAAAATCCTACCGAGTGGAGAGCGAACCTCCCATTCGGGGGCTTAGCTGCAGTCCAGTACTCGCCTAAGTATCTGAAAATCCTACCGAGTGGAGAGCGAACCTCCCACTCGGGGGCTTAGCTGCAGTCCAGTACTCGCCTAAGTATCTGAAAATCCTACCGAGTGGAGAGCGAACCTCCCACTCGGGGGCTTAGCTGCAGTCCAGTACTCGCCTAAGTATCTGAAAATCCTACCGAGTGGAGAGCGAACCTCCCACTCGGGGGCTTAGCTGCAGTCCAGTACTCGCCTAAGTATCTGAAAATCCTACCGAGTGGAGAGCAACCCTCCCACTCGGAGGCTTAGCTGCAGTCCAGTACTCGCCTAAGTATGAAATCCATTCCGATCCACAAGGACGACGAGGTGCAGGTCATTGTTACCTTCTCCTTGAACTGCGCCACAAGTACAACGTGCGCTCCATCCCGATCCATAAGGGCGACGAGGTGCAAGTCATTGCTACCTTCTCCTTCGGAGCTGCGCCACAAGTACAACGTGCGCTCCATTCCGATCCACAAGGACGATGAGGTGCAGGTCGACTGTTACCTTCTCCTTCGGAGCTGCGCCACAAGTACAATCTGTGCTCCATCCCTACCTGCAAGAACAATGAAGTGCAGGTCGATTGGATTTTCACCTCGAGCTGCATCTCAAGCTGAAGTATATTCAGTGAAGAACAAAGTTCGCTCGAAGGCAAATGAAAGCATATTCGATGATAAGCCAAGTTCAGATAACATCCTACGGATTCATAAGTACTCAGGCGTCAAGCCTGTTATAGTTTATCGGTTACAAGACCACTCGGCATTCTGAGGCAAATTTAAGACGAAGCATAGAAGTTTTTTACTCCTCAGGTGGAGGACTGGAAAGCGCGACAAACTGGTCGGTCGATCCGTCGGTGATCCGGGTGGCAGCAGCAATGAAAGTCTCCATGAAAGATTGGAAGTCGTACTTCTTGGTATTGGCAACTTTGATGGACGCCAGCTTTTCCTCTCGCGCCTCCTTGCAGTGAAGACTAGGGACAAAGCAACATCGGCACCACACCTGGCAGAAGACTTTTTCCATTCCTGCACTCGATTTGGAACGTCATTCAGTCGAGTCATTAAAGGCTCGAGGTCATTTTGAAGCGTCTCGCCTGGCCAGAGTGTCGAGTCGATTCGCGACACCGCAACCTTTAGTCGAGCAAGGTAGTCCACCACAGCAGCGACACGAGACTCCAGTCGGAGCACATTCATAGCGGCTTCATCCTTCATAGGAGAGTTAATGGGGTCTAGGCTGGTCTCCACTCGACTAGTATCCTCCTTGAAGTTCTGGCAGAATTATGCAAACGGAACTCAAGTTCAAGCTAATGGTTCTATGATGAGTCGGTGATAACAAGTCAGTCGGGTAGGAGGGATTACCTTCAAGCATGAGGAATAACTTCTTGGCGAGCCCTCCCAGATAAGCCTCGGATCGTTCCTCTTCCCTTGATTCGCCCGACCTTGTCACTCGAGCTATCTTGTCATTCTTGATCGGCTAACCTCCTTGTTGGCGCGTCGAGAGCAACTTTCAGATTGGCGTTCTCTTCTTCAAGTTTACCGGTGAAGACAGCTTTTCTTCCATGAGCTTTGTTTTGTCCAAAGCCGCTTTCTGCGCCTCGGCAAGGTCATGATCCTTCTTCTTCAGAGCCTCCTCCATTTTATCTGCAAAATGACAATGAGATCAGAATTAGGAATGGGCAGAAAGACAAAGACAGTCGTCAAGTTCTCACCAGCCATACCTTTTGTTTTCGTCTCTGCATACGCAAGTTCTCTGAGCAAGCTTCAAGTCAAGGTTGAGCTGGATCTGTTTGTTTTCCAATTTAGTATAGCGAGCCACAAGCTTGCAGGATTTCTGCGAAGAGTCAATCGACAGACATCAAAGATAGGTTACTTCCGAGTGACTAAGAAAAATCGTTGCGTTTCTAAGACTACAGCCGAATCAAAATATTCATCAGTAGTCTCGGGGACTACACCCAGTGGGTGCACTTAGCGTGCCCCCACTGGTTCTACCGACTTCGGTTCGATCAGTCGACCGAAAGAGACAAAAGGTTATGATCCTAAACCATAGCTAGCTGTCGTGATCAGCCTCGGTATCATCATGATCTAAAAAAGTTCTTCAGACTACGATTCATTGCGGTGATCCACCATAGTCTCGGGGACTACACCCAGTGGGTGCACTCAGCGTGCCCCCAACGGTTTCAAGATTCCATTCGACATGGTCCGACCAGACCGAGTGAAGAAGTTAACAAAGAAATTCAAAGTATAAAGACTACGATCGATTGCCGGCGATCCACCATAGTCTCGGGGACTACACCGGTGGGTGCACTCAGCGTGCCCCACCAATCCAAAAATTCAATCGACACACCCGGTGGGTGTCTGAGATATGAATATCTTGAAGAAGAGTTTTCGGGTAGCATATCCTAACAGAACAAGTGGTGACCAACTAACTTTGGGCGTTGCTACGAAGAGCTGAGCTGGCATCATAGGCGCTGGCTGGCCTCCGGACCACCTTCACTTGCTCCATCATGATCCCCGCTGGCGTATAGCTTCCTTAGCAGCACCACTTGGTCCTCTGGGGCGTGGTGTGTGGCGAAAAGGAGGAGGATCAGCGATCGGCGATGAAGGCGGATACTCGTCGGTGACACAGCGAAAGACACGAAGTCAGTGATGTTGCCACCCTCATGAACCAGCGTCTCGAGCGATACAACTGGCGATCTTGCGGCAGGCGCCTTTTATTCCTCCTGCGCCTCAGCGGCGCCTCATCGTCATCATCAGGGAGATCAATGACATGAGGAGGGACTACAGGAAAGATTCAAATTTAAAAATGGAAATCCAATCGACCAAAAGTGAAACTACGGCATTCATACCAAGGTTAGAGGTAGCAGCATCTTCCATTTCCTGGTCTTTGTTCCTGGCTGAGGTCTCGAGGTAGCAGCATTGCAGATTTCAGAATCAGTTGATCAGTCAACAAGTCGACCAAAAGTATGTCCATGCTAAACAAGAAAACACAAGTTCTGCTGTACCCGGAAATGGTGGGAATGGCCATCTTCATCTTGGGCAAAGCCTTAAATCGGCTTTGATGGCGTCGCTTCGGGGTTGCTTGGCGCTTTTTCGATCGGCGCGGAGAGGTCGTCGAGGCGTTTCGTCGACTGCCCGACAGGCGCGATAGCCTTGCCACGCTCGACCGCGGGGTCATGGGTGAGCTTGGATCGCCTTTCCATGCGAGGATGGTCGACTTCTTCCTCCTCTTCCTCCTCCTCCTCTTCGCTGGAGCTGTCGTCGTCTTCGTCCTCCTCACCATCAGATTGCCATTCCTCCTGGCTTTCACCTCCGCTCCCTTCCTCCTCCTCGACTGGTTCTTGCGCCCCGTTGGGCATCGAGTACATCTCAGTGGTGGCCTGGAAGACAACAAACAAGACAAAAGTCAATCGACCGATTTTAAGCAAACAAGATGGAGAAAGCGGGATCACAGTCAAAGATGCAGGAATGGACCTTGTCTACTTCGTATGACTGGTCGAGTGGAGGGATCCTCCTGGCTCCTCGAGGGTTGTCCTTGTTTCCTGTGATGCCCGCAAGACACCTTTCTAGCATGGCATCCTCGACCTCCTCCGGGTGGATCCGAGTGGTGTCCTCAGTGCCAGAGTACAACCACATCGGATGGTCTCGGGCTTGAAGCGGCTGGATGCGTCGTCGAAGGAAGACCTCCAAGAGATCCATGCCAGTCACCCCGTCTCGGATGAGCTGGACAACACGTTCGACCAACACCTTCACCTGCGCCTTCTCTTCCGGGATCACCTTCAAAGAAGATGGCTTGCTCACTCGGTCCATGGAAAAACGAGGGAGTCCAGTCGACTGCCCTGGCGTTGGCTGGTCCTTGCAGTAGAACCAAGTCATTGCCATCCACGGATGACTTCGGGTAAGATCATGGCGGAAAAGAACTTTCCTCTCATTTGAACCCCAAGACCCCCACATCTGAATCACTTGAGTTCTCTCGTCACTCGGATTGGCCTTTTCACCGTCTGGGGCGACAAGTGAAAATGTGCTTGAAAAGACCCCAATGAGGCCGGCAACCCAAGAAATTCTCGCACAAAGACACGAAAGCAGCGAGATACACGATGGAGTTAGGAGTGAAGTGGTGAAGTTGTGCCCCAAAAGTTCAGAAATCCCGAAAGAAAGGGTGGCGGCGAGAGAAAACCGTGGTCGACATGGGTGGCCAAGAGAACACACTCACCCTCCTGAGGTTGTGGCTCCGACTCCTTCCCCGGGAGCCGCGCTGATCCATGGGGGATCCATCCCTCATTGGCCATGTCGTCGAGATCCTTCTGATGGATCGTCGAGCGGATCCAGTCGCCTGGATCCAGCCCTGCGGCAAGCCGGCCCTTGACGAAGATCCGCCCCGACTGGTCGCTCTTCCCTTCGCCTTCGCCGTCACCTTCTTCGCCCGCTCCAAAGCCGCCGTCTTCTCCTTCACCATTGTCGCCGGCAAAACAGCGCACAGAGCAGCAGCGCTGAGGTGGAATCGCACGCGGCGGATGAATCTGGGGAAGGGAGGAGGAAAGGGGAACGCACTGTTCAAAAACCCCCGTCCGGGGCCTTATATGAGGTTGCTTCAAGTGGTATTGGTAGGCCAGGCGATCTGTCAAATCCATAGCGATCGCCCGCGCGATACATGGCGAAAAAGGTGGCGCGGAGATCGAGGCGTCCCTGCCTTATCCCATCCGATTACTGCGGCTTCCTTCCCCCCGCTCACTTCTCGAAATTCGAATCCCGCTAAATCTGCGCGCCATAGAGCAAATCATCAGACAGAAGATTTCCTCCGTCCTGTCATTCGGAGTTCTCCAAGTATGAAAAACACACTCGACGGATACAAAGAATGGATCAAGGCGACTGAAGAAGAAGTTGAAGCCGTCACCTAAGCTCATTGATCTAGAACAGGACGTGCTCATCGCACGAAAAGTGGGTCAGAAGAGTTCTCAACTCCTTCCCCACTCAAACCTCGATCCATTCGGGGGCTACTGATGAAGCCATGTACCTAGGGTAGGGTCATGGACCTGTCCAAGATACCCTTCCCAAGGACATCTCTTGAAGAAACCACCTTCGATCGACTGGAAGGATTCCACTCGACGGACACGAAGACACTCGACCATGAAGCCAACCACTTTCGACCACCGGAGATCTCTGATCGATCTGCACGCATAAGCGGTCGGTCATTAAGTGGCTTTATGGTCATCATAGCACTTTATGTGGGGCGTTACTAGTAACTCCCTATCTTAATGTACCTTAATCCCTACATAGCGAGGGCTGGAGGGTGCAGCGAACTCTATTTAAGCCACCCCCTCCTCGGTGTAAAGGGTTCGCACCCCGTAACTCATACGCACATAATACTGATCGACCGCCTCCGGGCTCCGAGGCGTGGGGCTGTTACTTCCTCGAGAAGGGCTGAACTTCGTAAACATCTTGCGTATACAACTACTCCATAGCTAGGATCTTGCCTCTCCATTCCTACCCCCATTCTCTTGTCGGACTTAGAACCACGACAATATCCTTGAGCACTTGCGTCTCTATTAAGCAGCGCCTGCAGAACTTCACGAAAATAGTGCTCGGCGGTACTCGGCTCCCATCTGAATCTTGGGATGCAACAGCGCTGGCATTCATCTCCGCTCAGTATGTTTTGACACGGGCAAGAGACATCCGCGCACCCTCTATGCACGCTGACCTCTTCATTGCATTGATATGCGGCACCGCACCAAGGAACTGCTGCACCAAGCTAAAATAACTCTTCGGCTCGGGCCTTTCCGGCCACTGATGACTCACGACATACTTCATGGCGAGTCCGGATAACCTATTCAGCTCCGCCCATGCGTAAGCGATCGGTTAATGGGCGGGTGCTCGGATTGTGGGCTGCGACCAAAAAGCTTTTCCGCCGTGATCCTTTGATCTCGGAAGTGTTGGCGCGTCCGCGGCATTTTCGCCGCCAAGTCGAGATAAGTATCCGCCGCACTCAACAGCCGGTCCAGCGGAGCATATTTAGGATCCCGAACTTCATCCGCAGCATAAAGGGCTTTCCGACCGCGATATCTCGACTGGCGTAGCTCCTCCTTCATAGCTCTCATCGCGAGCGAGTATCCTTAGCCTCGATAGTGGCCTTCTCCGAATCCTTCTGTTCGCCCGATCTTCTTTTTCAAGAAGCTTGCGGTGGTCAGCAGCATTCTTCAACTTCACAGCCATCTAGGCCATTTCCTTTTGCTTGGCGGTGAGCAGCCTCTTGACTTTCAGCTCTTGACCGCCTTTAAGGTAGCGCATCGCTTTTCTGGCCTGCTCCTTGGCTCGGGCAAGTTTGGCCGAAGGTTCTCCATGGCAGCGGCACCATCTGCATCAAGCATACATGTTGTGAATCACGGGCATCAAGCTCATCTTACCGGTGTCTTGGAGAAATTACATACCTTGTGCCTCGTCAAGCCGCTTGTTGATAAGCGCGATGTCGGCATCTGCCACGTCAAGTTGTCGCCTTAGCTCGGCAAATCCATCGGTCCGGCTAGCCACGAACGCCGCCACCTACATAGGAAGGCGACATATTATACCAGGATTATGATCCTCGGCGCGCCGTCATTTTTGACAACGCGTAGAGTCTCAGAACTACTATCTACAGGGCATCTTATATATGCGGAACTGTCAAAAGGTACACCATTTCGCGTACCTCAAAACCTGTCAGTAAACTCCTGACGGCCTCGTACAACCCGCTCTCCGCGGATGAAATCCTTTCAATCACCGTACCCATCAACGCACGGTATTCTTCTGAGATAGACGTTCGCCCGAGCAGATCCTTCAGCTCCTCCGACCGTGCACCGGACGGTGCCGGAGTCGTCCAATGGCCTTTTTCGAAGGCCGAACACGGAGGGCTTTGGGGGCCATATGGCTGCCTTCCGGCCCTGCCGGATTCGGAGAAACCCTCCGCGACGACACCTTAGGGTCGCCCGCCTCGCAAGGCGGTACAGCAGGGGCTGGCGTTCCGCTCTCCATCATCTCTGAACGAAGATCCCCTGAAGATGAGCTCTGCTGAGAAGGGCTGAGATCCGAACTACAAGGTAAAATTTCGGTTATCTTCCTCAGAAATAGAACAGGGATGTCCCTCATTTTAAAACTCCCCTCTCTACTTACGGCTCGGTGGAGGGCTGATCCCCTTGGGGGCACAATGCGGCCGAGGCATCTCCCGGCGCGGGACCCTCTGACGAAGATTTCTTCCCCCGCTTTGAGACATGGTCTCCGGGTCTTCAGAGGCGGTCCTCTTCTTCCCCTGGATAGATGAATTCTCGATTCCTCCTTCCCTGACAGCCTCCTTCGGGGAGGCGGTAGCTTCCTTGTTCCCCCCTTCGCCTTCTTCCAAATGCGCAACCTCCAGCATCCTGGTTAACATGGGATCCGGCGTGGTCTCAGGGACGGGGGCCGGACACCTGATTAGCTTTGTTTTCGCTATCCACTCCTGTTTAAGGGACAGCTCTTTTAAAGGCAATTTTATGATAAGTATATGGATAGCGTGTCCGGATACAGGGCTACTTACTTGAGTATCCGGACGATTGCAGCTCAGACCTGCATCCTCGGTCGAGTCCGGACACATTGCTTGTGATCCGAAGAACAATTTGTACATCTCCATGGGCGTCGCGCCCGTAAAATGTTGGAGGGCTCGTGGTCCCTCCGGATTAAACTCCCACAGGCGGAGGGGGTGACGTTTGCAGGGCTGGGTGAGGCGAATCAACATGACCTGCGTCACTACGACCAGATTGATGTCTCTTTCTAGGAGATCTCGAATGTGGCCCTGCAGCAAGGGCACGTCCTTGGACGGCCCGCAGTTAAACCCTTTGTTGACCCACGACGCTAGCTGTGGTGGGGGACCCGAGCGAAAGGCAGGTGGCGCCACCCACTTGGTGCCCCTGGGAGCTGTGATATAAAACCACTCTCGTTGCCATAAGCTGAACTCCTCTTAAAAAGATCCCTCGGGCCATGGAGTGTCATCATTCTTGCTTATAACAGCACCTCCGCACTCTGCATGCTGCCCCTCGATCATCTTTGGCTCTACCTTGAAGGTCTGAAGCCACAATCCGAAGTGAGGAGTAATATGGAGGAAGGCTTCGCACACGACAATGAATGATGAGATGTGGAGGATGGACTCCGGAGCCAAGTCGTGAAATTCCAGCCCATAATAAAACAGGAGCCCCCCTCACGAAGGGGTGCTGTCGGGAAGCCTAGCCCCGAAGGAAATGAGGCGAACACCACGCTCTCGCCGGGCTTGGGAGTGGGAATAACCTGCCCTTGAGCAGGCAGCCTATCTGGATTTCGCGGTTAGATACAGCATCTCTTAGCTTTAGCACGTCTTCTTCCGTAGCGGAGGAAGGCATCCACCGACCTTGAAGGTCGTGGCGGACATCATCGAAGGTCAGGCGCTGAATCTGGAGCTTTGGGTGTTGGAACTTCGGCGAGAGGCGGATTCGATTGAGATTGAAAGAAAGGAGTAGAGCCTTGGTCTCTTTATAAAGAGGTTGAATACCAAGAGCCCTCCCGTGACCGTTTGGGACTCGCCTTTGATTGAGGAGACATACCAGCAGACGCGGTTGGTTACCTACGCCCGTATTGATGAGAATCCGAAATAAGTGGACCACGATCTCTGCTTCGACAAGGCGTGCCAAGGAAACCGCCTCGCTAAGTGCTTGAGGTGGGACGGTAAAAACAATTGAATAAAGGCTTGGCCGTGGTGTGATGTCACGCTGCGGAATCGTCGTGATTGGATTTGTGTAAATATTATTCTCTCTACGGTGGTATGTGGAACTTATTTTGTAGAGCGGACACTATCCTTGTGTTCAAAATCTTCTATGAAGTATTGGAGGAGGAACCCGCCTTGCAATGCGAAGACAATCTGCGCGCGCGGACTAAATCGTCATTGAAGCTGGTTCGAGAGACTCTTGAGGAGTCTGGATTAGGGGTGTCCGGATAGCGGACTATAACCTTTGGCGGACTCTGGACTATGAAGATACAAGATTGAAGACTTCGTCCCGTTTCCGGATGGGACTTTCCTTGGCGTGGAAGGCAAGCTTGGAAATACGGATATGTAGATCTCCTCCCATTGTAACCGACTCTGTGTAACCCTAGCCCTCTCCGGTGTCTATATAAACCGGAGAGTTTTAGTCCGTAGGACGAACAACAATCATACCATAGGCTAGCTTTTAGGGTTTAGCCTCTCTGATCTCGTGGTAGATCTACTCTTGTACTACCCATATCATCAATATTAATCAAGCAGGAGTAGGGTTTTACCTCCATCGAGAGGGCCCGAACCTGGGTAAAAACATCGTGTCCCTTGTCTCCTGTTACCATCCGCCTAGACGCACAGTTCGGGACCCCCTACCCGAGATCCGCCGGTTTTGACACCAACACATGGCATCAAGGCTGTGAGGCACACAGTGGATCTTCCAGTACAGCAAGTCCCAGAAAACAGACCTCGTTTTCCATACCTTTAGAAGCGGCTCTGGCGCCTTTCGCTTCTTTCCCGGCTCTGGCGCCTTTTGCTTCTTTCTCGGCAGTGGGCAATCTTTCCAATTTTTCAACAGCTCGTCTATTTCCTCGCTGCTCCTCATACGCGGGCGCCTTTGGGGTTCGGTTTCACCATCGAACAGATCCTTGTGTTTCCTCCACGAGTCATCGTAGCGAAGCCACCTTCGATGTCCCATGAGCACGGTTTTCGAAGACCCGGGATCTCTATCTAGCTGGCGATACGTTGTGTCATCCATGCACCTTACGCATCCAGAAAATCCGTGGACCACCTACCCCGCGAGATATCCGTAACCGAGATAGTCGTGCACCGTTGTGAGCAGTGCGGCTCTCATAGGGAAATATTCTTTCTCTGCGGTGTCCCACTTATTGGCTGGCATTTTCCACAGCGTGTCTAGCTCCTCTTTCAGCAGCCCCAGATACAGATTGATGTCGTTCCCTGGTTGTTTCGGCCTTTCAATTAGCATACTCATGTGAATGTACTTCCTCTTCATGCACAACCAGGGGGGAAGGTTGTACATCCACACAAACACAGGCCAGGTGCTATGTGTGCTTCTCGGCTGCCAAGCGGATTGACTCCATCGGTGCTCGCGCCCAGTATGATGTTCCTTGGATCCTTCAAAATTCTGGGTCTTGAAGTTCAACGCTTGCCAGCGGCTCGCATCCTTAGGGTGACTCAGCATTTTGTCTTTTTATTTATCTCCGGATCATTTCCGTCATCTTCCTTCTTCTCCTCCCTATCTGCGTGCCAGCGCAGGAGCTTCTACCTTAGGGTCCGTGAAATACCGCTGCAGGCGAGGTGATCGGAAAGTACCACACCGATTTTCGAGGAGCTTTCTTCCTCTTCTTGTATCGAGTGGCGCCGCTTTACGGACATATGGTAGACTCAGCGTGCTCGTCCCAATAAATGATGCAATTGTTCATGCACACATGGTATTTCACGTGCGGTAAATCCAGAGGACACACGATTTTCTTCGCCTCCTCGAAACTGGTGGGCACTTGTTCCCCTTGGGAAGGCGTTCGTGCGAATGACATGTTCTCGTCGAAGCATCGTCGGTCATTTGTGTTTACCTTCATCTCGAGCCAGGGCGTTACTTTCGGCGGGTATCCTCGGGCCTGCATCCTTCATACAATGGAGTAACCGCGTCTATCTCCAGTTGATCCAGCTTGGCTTTCTTTCGGGCGGCAGCTCTTGCGTTATCTATATGCTTGAGAAGCAGCTCTTGAATATGAGGGTCCTGCACCCAGCCTCCATCGTCGTCTGCTCCGGCATCTTCATCTTCATGATCATGCCCTTCGTCTTGATCTTCCTCATCATCATGTCCGGCATCTTCTACATGATGACTGTGTACAGCATCACCGTCGTGATCATGTCCTAGAGATTCTTCGTCTTCTCGCCCGCCCTCGCCGCGGTGGTTGTCTTGCTGCCCTTCCTCATTTCTTGCCTGGCCCCCATGGACGACTTCATAGTCATCTTCATCACCTTGCCACCGATAACCATCCATGAAACCACGCAAGAAGCAGGTGATCCCGCACCTGCGGAATCGGGTCCGCAATAAGGCTCTTGACTTGCATCTTCGACACGGACATCTTATCTCCGTCTCGTTCTTTTGAAGCATCTCGGCCTTGCGAGCTCAAAAACCTATTCATGATGCCTTCGGTCATCGTGCGGACCATAATTAAACTGCGGGTGAAACAAAAGCGATATTTTAGAAACAAGAAAAAATTTGGCATGACTTTCCCTAAAAATAGGACCAAAAAGAATGCATAGTGCCAAAATTCTCGCCGAAACGGAAATGAATGAACATTCCGGCAAAATATTGGCAACTATCGCATTTCAAATACCGGTACCTGCAAACACAAACATATATGCAACACCACAAACATATGCAACACCACAAACATACATAGATCTAGCTAGGCCACAAAAAGTGCATGTGCACATTGTTGGAGCGAGCTAGGGAGAAAAAAAGTAGATCTACAACATGAAGATAGCTTTCCCCTTACTTACCTATTAAAAAAAGGTAATTTCACCACTTAATTTTCATGAATCTATGGTGCAAATGAGGTGAGGAGGAGGAGGCAGCCGACAAGCTTGGAGAAGGAGGTGGAGGGAATGAAGTGGGGAAAGTGAGTGTGTAGGTGTGGCTGTCCAAAATATCTAGCTGGTCCCAGGTTACTAATGGCGAACCACACAGCCATGCGCCATTAGTAACACAACATGCTAATGGCGCACCACATAGCCGTGAGCCATTAGTAGTTTTGCAAAAAAGTAAAAAATAATATATATATATATATATATATATATATATATATATATATATATATATATATATATATATATATACACTAATGTCGCACCATTGCATAGTGCGTCATTACTAGTTTAAACTAGTAATGGCGCACTTTGCCACGGTGCGCCATTAGTAGTTTTGCAGAAAAAAAATACAGTACTGGCGCGTTCTGTGGCTGGTGCGCCATTACTAGTTGGCGCACTTTGCCTAGATGTGCCATTAGTATGTTTGAAAAAATGAAAAAAAAAACTGTTACTAGTGGCGCACCTTGTGTCTGGTGCGCCGTTAGTGTATTCCACACTAATGGCGCATCACCACATGGTGCGCCATTAGTATATAGTAGTGGCGCACCACTTCTCTGGTGCGCCATTAGTGTCAATTTCATCATAGCCCTTTTCCTAGTAGTGAGTGGGAAAAAATATGGAGAAAGAGCACACAATATACGTTGTTGTATTGCATGAATTGCCTCGTCAAAAACCTCGTGTGAGAAACATCAGGAAAACTCACTCAAGGGAAAAAGAGTACAATCAACTCAACCATCAAGTTGAGTACTCGATCATCAGGATTGAGATTTTAGCGACGAGTTTGTGAAGTTTCTCCCCCTGAACCTTGCATCTCTCTAAGTCTCATCATACCGATTCCACGCACACACCTCTGTAAGGTTGATGCCGGTAATGATTTAGTGAACATATCAGCAGGATTGTCACAGGACTTAGTATGCAAAACTCTCACCTCGTTCAACTGCTGCAGCTCATGTGCATAGAAGAACTTGAGACTAATATGCTTTGTGAGGTTACTCTTCACATAACCCATCTGGACTTATGCAACACAAGCAACATTATCTTCATAGATAATGGTAGGGGTTTGTACAGTGTTCAGCCCACATGTCTGCTGAATGTGGCCGATCATCCGCCGAAGCGATACACATTCTTTTGATGCTTCGAAGAGTGCCATGATTTCCGAGTGGTTCATGGAAGTCGACACAAGAGTTTGCTTGGACGATTTCCAGGAAAACGCAGTTCCACCACAAACGAAAACATATCCAGTCTGTGATTTGCAATCATGATTTGCAATCATGCGAGTCCGATAGGTACCCAGCATCGGCATAGCCTATAATAGATAGGTCTTGATTCCTTCTATAAAACAGGCCAAGATCTTTGGTCCCTTGCAGGTAACGGAAGACGTCCTTGACACCTTTCCAATGTCTTTTGGTAGGTTTAGAACTGTACCTCGCAAGCAAACTGACGGCGAACACAATGTCTGGCCGTGTACAGTGTGCGAGATACATGAGTGCTCCAATTGCACTCAGGTAAGGAACCTCTGGTCCCGAGTTTCCTCCCCTCTTCCTTTAGCCTGAGCGGGTCCTTATGCGGCTGTAAAGATCTCCCGACCATCGGGGTCTTAGAAGGATATGCCTTATCAAATCCAAATCTTTCCAACACCTTACAGGTGTAGGCCGATTGGTGCACTAGAATCCCATCAGGGGAATGTTCAAGTTGCAGACCTACACAAAACTTGGTTTTACCCAAATCCTTCATCTCGAATTCCGACATCAGGTAGGAACTCGCTTCCTCAATATCCTCAGGTGTACCGATTATGTTTAAATCGTCCACGTACTACACCGAGATTATACAGAATCCATCTTGGGATCTCCGTATGAAAACACATGGGCAATCTTTATTGCACGTGTAGCCCTTCTGATGAAGGAAATCGCTTAAGCGATTGTACCACATTCTACCGGTATGCGAGTCCGTGACAGTGCATTTTGAAGTTGAACACTGTGTAGACCCCTGTTTGCTCTATCATGGTTCGGAACAGGGATACCTTCTGGAACCTTCATGTATATGTTCGAATCCAAGTTACCATACAGGTAAGCAGTGACAACATCCATTAGTTTCATTTTCAAGCCCATGTTTACTGCCATCGAGATCAAGTATCTAAAGGTAACTCCATCCATAACCGAGGAATAAGTCTCCTCAAAACCGACACCTGGTCGTTGAGTGAACCCTTGAGCGACGAGCCTTGCTTTGTACCGTACTACCTTATTATTTTCATCTCTATGTCGAACAAAAACCCACCTATGGCCAACAGGGCGAATGTGGGGAGGAGTTCGAGAAACTGGTTCGAACACCTTCCTTTTGTTGAGAGATAATAATTCAGCAGTAATTGCCTGCTGCCAATCTTTCCAATCCGACCTTTTCTTGCAATCAGTGAGCGTGTTAGGCTCAGGGTCAAGATCTATGATTGAGGCAATTTTTGTAGCAAAGTTAATGTCGACAATCACCGTTGCTCGGTTCAGGGACTCCCCCGTATAAATATAATTTATGGCCATTTCGTCATGGAGCGCATCCGGCGCAAACACGTGCTCTACCAAATTTCCCATTATGGGAGCAAGGTCCTTTAGATTTCCTGCGCCGATGTGTGCGCTCACATCTCCGCTGGGTGTTTCCCCTATGGGAAAGTTTAAGTCCGGAATTTCGTGCACTGAATTTTCCGTACTTGTGCAGTCTCGGCTGGCTCCCGTTTCAATTTGGGGTACTTTGGCGACAGGCTGTAATAAATCTCTCTTATCCTTTTTCGTCAGGCGTCCCCGAGTACTTGGGATTTGAGAAGCCGGATTTCTCGTCCTTTTAGGCCTTTGGACGGGAGAGGGTATACCATCATTTTTCTTCGGTGTTTCAACCCTTTCCGGTGCATTGCGCGCGTGCACATGCGATTTTGTCACAGTTTTTAAGTCACTAAAGTGGTCACGTAGTTGATTTGCTAAAGACTGCAAATCTATTATCTTTAGGACTTCTCTCTCAGTCTCAGCAGTGCGCGGGTCATGAGCGTGGATCCCCATGGCTTGCCACGTGATTTCTCGACTTTTAGCATCAAGGGGTTGATTCTCTCCCCCTAAAGCCGGGAAAAATCCTCGTCAAAAATGCAATCAGCAAAACGAGCCGTGTGACAGTCACCTGTCATGGGGTCCAGATACCTAATTATGGACACAGTCTCATAACCACCGTATATCCCCGACTTACGGAGCGGGCCCATCGCCGATCGCTGAGGGGGTGGTATTGGTACATATACCTGGCAACCGAACCTACGAAGGTGGGAAATTTTCGGGGCCGACCCTTGTGCAAGTTGAACAGGAGAGTGGATGTTGTAGGCCGACGGTCGAAAGTTGATGAGATTAGCCGCGTGTAACACCGTGTGGCCCCAACATGTAGTTGGTAAATTACAACCCTGAAGGAGAGGTCGGGCAATGAATTTAATTCTTTTAATCAATGCATCGGCAAGTCCATTTTGTGTACGAACATGTAGTACCGAGTGCTCAACTTTGATTCCCATTGCCATGCAATAATCATCGAACGCCTTTGAAGTAAATTCTCCGACGTTGTCCATTCGAATAGACTTTATACGATAACCCGGGAAATTATTCCTCATTTGTATGATCTGAGAGACCAACTTTGCAAAGGCATGGTTCCGTCTTGACAGCAGGCAAACATTGGACCATTTAGAGGAAGCATCAATGAGCACCATGAAGTACCGAAACGGCCCCGTGAGGGGCTGAATTGGACCGCATATGTCCCCTTGGATACGTTCCAAGAACGCGGGGATTTCATCCCTCACCTTGAGGGACGATGGCCTAATGACTAACTTCCCCTTAGCGCATGCGGAGCACACGAAATCATCGGGATTCGGAAAGTTCTTCACGTTAATATTGTGGACATGCGAGTTGTTAATTATATTTCTCATCATCCTAAGTCCGGGGTGGCCTAACCTATCCTGCCAGAGGCAAAAGAGTTCAGATCTTCTAAAGACGGTCTTGAGGGTAGTGTACATGGGCGGTGCTACTATCTTAGTGTAGTATAGCCCTGCGTCAAACAAAGGAAGACTTTCGATAACATGTTTACCACCTCCATCCCGCTTTGTGATGAGTAGGCACTCCTTGTCGTTTTCATCATCGGTCTCAACATGGAAACCATTAGCGCGGATGTCTGTAAAGCTCAAAAGAGTACGAGTCCGGGTACAATAACGCATCATTAATGATCAAAGTTGTTCCCATAGGGAGTATAATAGTGGCTCGTCCGGAGCCAACTATGTTAGAACCGCAACCGGCTATTGTCATAATACTTCCTGAAGATTTTTTTAATGGACTCAAAGTACTTAGTTTCTCGTAAAATGGTATGAGTGGTGGCGCTATCGGCAAGGCACGTTTCCTCCATTCAGGCGCACACATGCGTCCTCCGCGGGATCGACGAAAGCCTGTGTGATGCAGGCGTGACGGAGAGTTGATGGAGCGAAGCGTGCTGATAACGTGTTCCGCAACTCCGCCAGCGAGCCCGGTCCGAGGTTGCGGAGCGAGAGCGAGCGTCGTAGACAAAGTAATCGAACACGCGAAAATAAATGACACAGAGAGATATGGAAAAGACCATCTTTATTAATCAATAATCAGGTGTTACAATGATGACTCCTTGTTACTTTATATAGGGATAGGGGGTCAAGGGATAAATACGCACTAAACGTAAAAAAGGAAAACAGGAGGGGCTAGCCCGTGCGCTTTGCACGCGGCCGCCGCCACCCTCCCGGGTGGCCCGGTTTCCCAACAGTGGTAACCCAGATTAGAACATGCAAAGAAGACCCCTCTATATGCTGCCTGCCCGTTCCTCTTTGCATGATTGCATCACGCGCCGCCATGACATGCGCTGGCAACATCAAATATATTCAACATATACGAGGGAACACAATAGAGTCAAGAACTAGCCACACGTTTCCTTCCCCATGGTCAAGCACTTACCAGCAACCGTGCATCTATGAATAGAAATTGCACGAGCAAAATGGTGTCCCTAAGGAAAAAGAAAAGAGGGGGCAGATACGGTGGGGCATCGATACAGAAACAAACCGATGGAAATGGAAAAACAGAAACAGAAGACGATGGGCTATATGTAATGGAAAAAATATTTAGTTTTCCTAAAGCATCACATCATAAGTAGGCTGGTTGTAATGGGGAGTATCATGTACTAGTATCATGCGCATGATACTAGTGTATGATACTACCTCTTTAATGCTTCGTATTCTATATTAATATTATGTAGTACTTTATCTATTGTCATGCATGACACATAGTGGCATAGCATTTATTATGATACGGTATCATGATATGATACTTAACTTTCTCTTTTTTCATTTAATTCCCGGACACCTCATTAAAATTGCCTAGTTGACATGCATGATACTAGCTATGATACTGCCACTAGGCTGGTCATAGTGGGGAGTAACTTAGACTAGTGTCATGCATATGACACTAGTCTAAGTTACTACCTTCATAGTGCAAAGTAACATAGTAGTAGTGTCATAGAGGACTTCATTAATTAGCTTTTAGACTCATTTTGTCTTGAAAAGCGCTATGTTACAATAACATATTATGTTACCACTTCTCATTAACTACATGCCACATAAGCGAAAAATTCTTGAAGTGCGCTATGTTACTTGCTAAGTTACTCACACTATGACTAGCCTTACAACCAGCTGTATTGCAAATCTAAGTATGCCATTAATCGTACGCGGAGATTCGTATGGGTATTTTTTCTTTTCTTTTTTTCATGCTTGATTGAGTCATGCAATAATGAGCTTTGCTACACTTACGGAAGTTTTTAACGAAGAGTTACGTGCGAACCAATCTGTGGTTGGATGGTTAGAGGGACTGTGGTATGCCCAGCCCACCAGAGTTCAAATCCTGGTGCTCGCATTTATTCCTGGATTTATTTTAGGATTTCCGGCGACACGCATTCAGTGGGAGGAGACGTTCCCGTCGACGACGAGGCGCCTACGGTGACTTCGTAAATCTCAAGATGATATGCCGGCTCAGTCTTTCGGAGGTGCTCATAAGGATAGGGTGTCCGTGTGTGCGTTCCTAGAGATGAGTGTATGCGCGTGTATATGAGCACTTGTGTCTGTACTAATGTTAAAAAAAACGAAAGGTTACGTAAAGGATGACGTGGCTTTGTTTAGTTGGATAGCACACTCCCACACCCTGAAAATAAGGGGGGGATTGGTTAGGATTGGGGAAGGAGATAACGTTTTTACGTAAGATTACGTAGTATTTTTCGTAGGTGTAGCATTTTTGTGCAATAATAGTATATTGGTGGGAGGGGTACCGTCGATCGGAAGGGAAAACCAGAATGGGAAACGAAGGGACGTACGACCTTCCATCTTCCGAAACTGAGCAAATGAGCGTAAATACTTGGAACTCGCCATCATCGTCGCCCTTCATAAATATGGCAGCTGCCTGAAGCTGAAGCACTTACCATCGCTCCGCACTACGTAGAGTCGATCAACAGCATGGCCTCTTCAGGCTCTCTCCTTCCCACCCTGCTGGTGTTGCTCCTGCTCCAGGTCGCCGCCACGGCGTCAGCGGCGACTATGACGACGTTCGTCCGGGCGACCGACCTCGCCGAGCGGCTGGAGGGGCCGGTGTCGCAGCAGTGCTGGGAGACGCTGCTGCACATCAAGTCGTGCACGGGGGAGATCATCCTCTTCTTCCTAAACGGCGAGGCGTACCTGGGGCCCGGCTGCTGCCGCGCCATCCGCGTCATCGAGCAGCGCTGCTGGGCCGCCGACCTCTTGCTGTCCGTCATCGGGTTCACCCCGGAGGAGGGGGACATGCTCAAGGGCTACTGCGACGCTGGCGACGACAACGATAACGGGCCTCACCATAGCGTCTGCGGATCATCTCCGGCCCCGCTGCCTAATCGTGCTCTTGGCGCCGACGGCGTTGCAAGTGGCGGTACCGTGGCCGCCGCGGCGGGAAGGAAAGGGCTCGGTTCGCCGTTAGGCTGAGTAGTACGAGTAGTATGCAGTGTGCGTCCCCGTCCTTCCACAGTTCCACGTAGGTTCTCGTGGGTCCTGCCATGCTTGTTGCGAAGCTGGAAGGCGAGTGGTTTCTCTGGGTTTTGTTCAGGTAACCAAATCGAGTTGCCTATTGCTAACCCCAGCAAATTAAGATCCAATAATAATGATGTAATAAAAAGGTGTACTGTTAGTACTTAGTACTAGTTTACATCATATTACTGTATTGATTTTCCCTTGAACTAACATTTCGAGCAACAAAATTTTGATTTCAAACGTGACACCCAATCAAAATCACGGACTTGACACGGTAAAAATTAGAGTAAGTCGCTGGGCAAAGCACGTTCAGTTGTTCAAACCAAGCCGTGCATACTCTACACAAGTCTAGTAGAACGGGCCCGCACTGTCTCTGTCACGCTCAATTTACCTAGCCGGGGAAAGGGTTGTGTGTGTGTGTGTGTGTGTGTTGTTGGGGGCGGGGGTGGAATAGGTAGGGGCATAGGAGCCGTCGGTTTAGTTCTTCCTAGATCCCCAATCCATTGTCGCTTCAATTTATTCTTCCTTCATCTCAATCCATCGAAGCTTCGATTTATGTAGTCACCTAGGTGGTGTCACGGAAGAGTGTGGAGAGTCGTGCCATTCTTCTCTTGGTGTTTTGTAGTTAGGCCTAGGCACCTCCCTCCTTCAAAAGTGACTTCCCACCCTTAGAGAGAAAAACTCTCTCCCGACGTCCTCATGTAGGTGACGCGGGGGCGACCGAGAGTTCACCATGCAATGTTGAATCTCAATGTAATCATCATGGCTGATTAATGAAAAGTTCAAGTGTGTTTGGTTTATGCCCAACGTTACCCCACCAAAGCATTGAATAGCCAAAATTTTGGTTGAGGTTTGGTCAACATTGGCAAAAAAAAATGAACTAGAGCTGGCATGCCAAAAAAATTGACAACAATCCAAACAAAGACCAAAGGAAGGTAATTTAGGTCTCTTACATGCATGGACATGGTTTCCATAAGGAAGGTAATTTTTTTACAACAGACGTGGAAAGAGGAGATTGTGGACACATCTAGATAGCAATCTGTTGCTAATTAGGTCTCCCAAGCCCACACATAAAAGGAAAAAATATACTATTTTTTGTGTCCGCCTAAAAAGTAAACTAGTCGTCACGCCTAGCCCATGATCACCTAGCCCGCCGCCATGTGAATGTTTTAATCCATCCCCAAACACATGGCGATGTCATGCCGTTTAATTACTTTTTTGATTTTTCAAAAGCAATTACTTCTAAACCGCTTAATGGAATTAATATTCATTTCCGCCATTGGACCTCTCACGAAGAGCTCCTCGAAACTAGATCATTTGTGGATATGTTTTGAAAAACTTTTTGTCTGTGTAACTTGAGTGCCACAAGAACCAACTCCCTTCTTGGTTCGCCTTCCATGATGCCAGTTGTCCTAATGCCGTCGTAAGTTGGCTACCATGACCGTAAAGTAGGCTAATATTATCCTTAAATTTCGTACTATTAATAGTGAGTAGCTCAACATTATCCAAAGTTGCCTCTACAATTCTTTCTAACTAGGAAACTTAGTTTTCGAGGTAGCCAACTTAGGAACAACGATATACAACTTCCAAAGTAATATTGACAACGAAGCATCACTAAGGTAGACAATCTCATAGTGAAGTGTACACCTCAGATTTCGAGGTAGCCAACTTAGGCTAGTCATAGTGGGAGTAACTTAGCTAGTAACATAGCGCACTTCAAATTTATGTGGCAAGTATTTAATGAGAGGTGGTAACATAATATGTTACTGTAACATAGCACATCCCAAAACAAGATGAGTCTACAAGCTAATAAATGAAGCCATGTATGATACTACTATCATATTACTTTGCATTATGAAGGTAGTAACTTAGAAATCGTGGAAGGCAACATTGGAGTGCTGCCAACCAACTAATTAGCAAATGTATGCAACTTCATAACTTGTAACCAACTCTTTTTCCTGATGTGTGCAGCTTAAGAACCATGTTAGTCACCTTTTGCAGTATCCCAAATAACTAGTTAGCAGTTGTAGGCAACTTAATGCCAACGGTGTACCACTTTCAACAAGCAAGAAGGGTGGCTCATGTGACACGGAAGTTGGTTCTCGTAGCACTAAAGTTGGTCATGGTAGCCTTAACTTACCAGAGTGTCAAGACAACCAGTATCATGAAGGGGGGCCTAGTAGAAAGTTGGTTCTAGCGCTTAAGTTGGTTCTCATAGTATTAAAGTTGGTTCCCGTAGCACTAACATTGCTGAGGAAAAAACATCGTAAAAATGCATCAATATGAAATTTAGTTTTGAAGAGTTTGCCGTGAGAAACAAAATGGTAAAACGGATCTTAATTTACATGCATGGTTTAAAATTTATATCCTTTTGAATTTTCTTGTGTTGAAATTAACTGCGTGTGAAGCTACAATATTGTGACGTGTGCAAACTTGGACCAGAAACCAGCATGCACGCGGGCAAACTTGGACCACAATTCTGCATGCCGCCTCATGGGCACGTTAAAATTTTCCATCTTCACAAGTGTGTAGACACGGGCCAGAGGAATCTTTCCATTTACATGATGCAATTGGTGAATGGATTCATATTTAGGCGTGCGCTTAAACGTCCAAGAATTTAGCAGTTTGTTCTAGCGATAAGGAAACATGTGGGTTGGTATGGAAAGTGAAATGACACAAAGACAGCGAAGGATGACATACCAAACGAAACCGCGGTGGGTATCGATTAGGAGACAAACCGGTTGGCATGGAAAATGAAGAAACCGGAAACAAGGGACCCTCCCTCGGTGGAAGGCGTATCGTCTCGGTAAGGAAAAACCAGAATTGAAACGGAACCGACCCTCTACGTTCTGGAACTGAAGTAAAGCATTACTGCTCGCCATCACCGTCCTGTATAAATTGAACGTAGCGCGCACGCACGCACAGCCAGCACTAGGCGATGACTTCCTCCGGCTCTCTCCACCCCACCCTCCTCCTGCTGCTCCTGCTCACAGTCGCCGCCACCGCCACCGCGTCGACCACGACGACGTACGTCCGGGCGGGCGCTCCTCCGGCCGGCCTCGCGGAGCGGCTGCAGGGAGTGGGGCAACAGCAGTGCTGGGAGATTCTGATGGACATCAGGTCGTGCACGGGGGAGATCATCCTCTTCTTCCTCAACGGCGAGGCGTACCTGGGGCCCGGCTGCTGCCGCGCCATCCGCGCCATCGAGCAGCGCTGCTGGGCCGCCGACGCCATGCTGTCCGTCATCGGGTTCACCCCGGAGGAGGGGGACATGCTCAAGGGCTACTGCGACGCGGGCGACGCCGGCAACGCCGGCAAGGGACAGCGCCCTAGCGTGGCCGCTGTGGCGGTTGTCGCGGGAATGAAAGGGCTTGGTGCCCCATGAAGCTGAGAGTTTGAAGTGAAGTGTGTGTCCATCCACGTCCACGTCGTGTAGGTTGGTTCTCGATCGCGAGTCCTGACTCCTGAGATGCTTCACGAGTTCATGTGATCTTGTTGCGCGCGAAGCTGGGTGGCGAGCGGTTTCTCTGGGTTTCGTTCGTGTAACCCGAGTTGGCTATCGCTAGCTCCAACAAGGCTCGAATAATAGTTTCTCTGCCATATTACATTGATTTTCTCTTGAACTAACTTTATGAGCAAACGTGACATACAAATCCAATCAAAATCAAGGACTGGACACGGCATCAGAGTGGAATCGCAGGCGGGCGGTGCGCCGGCGCACGTTCCGGGAGGTTCAAGTTGTAGAGCGCGCCAACGCGCGCGTTCGACCGAGAGCTTGCAGGACCCGCCCCCGCTTTCCCCATCGTCGAGGCAGAGCAGGTCGACGCTCAAGGCCCCTGTGAAGGATAGATAGTTGTGGTCGGTCTATGCGCACTCGAACGCCACGCCATGCACGGGCACGCCGTCTTGCGGCTCACGTCAAGGCTGGCGGCGAGGGACGAAAGTTTGCAGGTGACCTGTTAAAGTATCCAATCGACTTTAGGACCGCCATATATTTCTATCTGAAACGGTAAAGCAAGAGGGTGGGGGAAGAAGAGAGGACAAAACCTAAATGCCACGTGGTAAGTTCCCTCCTCTAATATGGTGTCGGACGAAAGTTATCCAGTTTTGAGATTGAGGAGCTTAATTTCGACGAAAAAAATCTTAAAAGACCATATATAGGCTTCAGGTAAACATGATGGACCAAAAATATATGTTTCTCCTTTTATGATCACGTCTACCGAGTTGATGCATATGGCCAGAGATTTCTCCCATCATGAATGACCATGTAGTCTTTGGGTAGGACCTCCTGCACCTAGGCAACTTTTTATTTCCAGTTTATATAAAACAACGTTTTTTAAGTTCTTCATCTTGTCATGCAAAGGCTGGTTATTCGTACAATGTTACTATATCAACTTGATATAACATTTGAACGAGACACTGGTGCTGCCTTCTATGACTCTTCGCCGCTCCCTTCCGAACTCCGAAGGGTGGCACAGCCGGTGCCCCCAACCACGAGGGGGTAGCGGCCGGGACGGTCCCTTTTTCCGCAGCGGCTTTCTCCACGAGCTGCTGAGCTCATGGTGGCGGGCAGCGGCCGGCACGACGTCGCTCCTTTTGCGGTGGTGGGTGTGGTGAGGTGGGCTAGCTGGAGGCATGGGCGGCTTGGCGGCCGCCTCGGAGCATGCTCGATGGTAAAAGTTGGGGCGGCTTCCGCGAAGCATGCTCTGAGGGTAAAAGTCAGGGCGGCTCCCGATCTGAATACGACGATGGTCGTTAGGGCTGGGATTGCGATGGGACGGTCGGTGCTCAGATTGGCGGTTCGACGCGGAGGTGCACGGTAGGTACGGTGGCATGTGCGTGCAGTCGAGGTGGCGGTCCCAATCTAGGTCTTGATGGGTCGCGTCCGAGTTCTGCTTTCATGTGTGGGCTTCAGCGTTCGTGGCCAATGCAGAGCTCGGTTGTGGCGTGACGCTCGTTGGTGTTGGCTCGCCTCCATGGTGACGGTGTGAGTGAGGGCTCTCGGGCCGGCTGTCATGGTATGCTATTGCGAGTGTAGTGCAACTTCGGTCTGCTCTCTGTTGACTATAGTTGGGCCCCTCCTTGGGCCGGGGTAGGGGGAGGTGCTCTGGGCAAAGGTCTTGTTTCGATGGGGTTTATAGATATCGGGGACGATGGCACTATGGCGCCCTCGTTTTTTTGCAGTTGTCGGCAAAGTCTTGGCGGTCGAGTTTTGAGTTGGCCAATGTGGGCATTGTTGGTCTTTTGTTGTTGTTTTTTCTCTCTGTGTGGTTTTGGCCTAGTTTCCCTGATATATAGGGCCATTATATATTTTTGTTTTCCCTCTTAATGAATTTGGCATAGCTCCTACCTATCTATATCTATACCTACTAATACTAATCTATATCTATATCTATACCTAATAATAAAAGAAATAGGTATTCTTAGTCCGTTTTGCTCTTTCATAAAATACCCCCCAAATGTTTCTAACATTAAACCCGCAGTATATATCAAATGTTTTTTTAAATACTCATGTCTTCTAAAACGTAACTCCAAATTTAACATGTTATATATGAAATCTGATTAGAAAAATATAAAGAATCTGAATATGATCTTATTTTACATGTTAATTTTTTTGAAAAATACTATCTAGGCTGCAATGTTAATCAACAATGCATTATCCGTCTTTTTTTCATACTGATGCTGATTCAGATTGGAGATGAACACCTCAGCAAAATCAGGATTGAACACGAAATTGAAGATAAATTTACTAGAGACACCCAATAAATAAGGACATGCATGACAAGAAATAAAAGAAGGAACCAATAAAGATGGGATGTCCGCTATAAAAGAAAATGCAGAGGAGATCCAATACAGATGAGATGTTGCGCTATTCTCCTATATATAAGAAGAAGAAGAAGAAAAGAGGACATGCATGAAAAAAAAGTAAAAAGGAGGCATGCATGACAACAAAAAAATTAAAAGACAAGTTTGATAAGATATAAATAGTGATAAAACAGGGACCAATACCTATGAAATGTATGGCAAGAAATAGTGATAAAATAGGGGCGCAAGTACCTGCGTCCAAAGGAGACCATACAAAAATGTTCTTTTCCAAACAAAAAAAACATCTCTTTTTATGATTAAAAATCATGCATATTTTTAACAACCTTTTTAACAACTCTTCATGTATTTAAGAAAAATTTACGAAAAAAAGTGTTCAAGAGTTACCCTAAGTTGGTGATTCTTAAACTGAAAATTGTCATTGATGCACACATGTCTCTGTAGTGTGCTAATGTGTCATCGTAATTTTTTTCGTTTTTCTTTACTCGCCCGTAACAACACTCGATTCCGAACATGACATGAATAAATGCATGATCAATTGCCCGTTTTTTTGTACGGATTAAATCTACGTGCAAGCAGTGTTGAAATAGAACACCTGTTGAATCTTAAACTGCGCTTTTATAGGTTAAGATCATCTTTGTTTGGGCCGTAGCTACAAATACTCAGATTGTAGACCATTTTCTGTAAATTAAGAGTGTGTGGTTTTTTTTATCCGGTCGCAACGCACGGGCCTTTTTGCTAGTACTAGTACTAATACCAATACCAATACCAATACCAATACCAATAAAGTAAGGTGTGTTTCTCTGATTTTTTTTATTCCTTCACCCATATTATTAATTTTAATTGTTTCCTATGGATAAATTAAATTCGCCAGGGTCCATGCATGAGATTTTTTTTGAGGTGATACTAAACTGTATCAGCGTGAACCAACGATAATATGGGTTTGAGAGCCGCAAAAATAAATTGGCACTGCAACTGAACCTCTCCCATCGGCTGCGCCTACCTCAGCTATCATCTTTCACGTTAAATACTCCTACCTCACCTACACTATCTTAAAGTGGTTGCCACCGCTTAATATACTGACCACCCAGGGAATCGGCAAACACACAGTGAGAATAGAGGAGAGCAGCATCCTCATGTTTGGGGTGAGCCATAAATTGTGTGGGCTGAATACTATATTTGAACAGGTGTGACAATTAAAGGGGAGGATTTGTGGGCTAGATAGAATATTTAAATGGGTGGGATAATTAAAGGAGGGATTGAACAGAAATTGCTTTTGGATGTCGAGCTTCATGGAAGCTTCCGAATGCAAAATTTAAAATGCGTGAAAATTCGTATTTGTACATTTCAAAATATCTGAAAAAAATATAGACATACATGAAGGAATAATGCACAAGTGTGTAAAATTTCTGAACGAAATACGATGAAATGAGGGATGCGCAAAATGAACAAATCTTGGGTTTTTTAACAGACGATACTATTCATTCTTCTAGATCATGAATTCGTCTTTTTTGTACAGGTTGCATTTCAATGTATTTCATCCTGAAATTTTACATACATACACCTCACATCCTTGTTTACTTGTACAATTTTTTTCAGATCTCTTTGAAACCAAAACTTTTGAGTTTTGAATTTTTCAAAACTTCGGTTGCCATGAAGGCTGAGATCCAAAACGCCATACTGTCTTGAATGGCCACCACGAGAGTGCAAGAAGGTAAATAGCATGGGTGCAACTGTCGGGTGGTTACTATGGTCATACACGCATAGCTGGTTGAGGGATTTTGTTTTTCAGGATGCGCAAGCTAGCTGATTGAGAAGTTCTTCTGAGATAATTGATCTATGTGATGTCCTACTAACTGAAAACGTTGATAAGGATCTGAGTAGTACATGGACAATATTTGTGTGGTCTTCACGTGTATGGTGTGTGTGTCCACTCTCTTTTTCTGAGTCATAATGTTACACTACCAGAAAAACTTGTGTTGCCGACGGCCAAATCTATGCCGACGGCCCCCGTTTGCATAGATGGGCATAACCCGACAGCCCAGCTAAAGCCGTCGGCGTAGAAAGGCCATCGGCGTATGTCCATCTATGCCGTCGGGGGCCGTCGGCGTTGCTTCAAATATGCCTACGGCGGCCGGCGGCACAGGGTAGGCCGTCGACATATCACGTGGGCCCGTCTACCCGGGCGGCGGCGGCCGTTTGACAGCGTAAGGCTACGCCGACGGCCTAACGGTGGCCGTCGGCATAGCTATGCCGACGTCATAGATCCTCGGCGCCGCCACATCATCGATCCGCGTCGCTCGCCGGTCTCGTGGGGTGGCATATCTATGTCAACGGCCTTACCGTCGACATAGGCCTGGCCCATGGATTTTGCCACGTCACCGATCCCCGCCCTACGCCACGTCATCGATCCAAGCCTCTACCGTTCCGTGGCCGTAGCTATGCCGACGGCTTTGCCGTAGGCATAGATTTCTAATATTATTTTAATATATTTTTATTTTCTCTTTTTATTTTTATTTTTATTTTTTCCAAAACTAATTTCATTAACTTAAATGTACAGAAAACATATATCGATTGCCCCCCACACGGGCCTTGCTTCCGTCGTGTCACGAAGAGGTTAGACGGGACGGGGTACCTGTGGGGGGTAGCATTGCCGCCAGGTGTTGCGGTGGGCCCTCCTACGGTTATGAAAACGTGGTGGCAGACGTAGGCACCCGGCACGCGGCTCCGAGATGTGCCCCCCCCCCCCCCCAAGGGCGTCGCTGCCGCCGTGCCTCGGAGGGGGGAAACGGCCACGTCGCCGTCCGTGGGGTGGGGGGGGGGAGTGTTGGGGAACGTAGCAGAAATTCAAAATTTTCTATGCATCACCAAGATCAATCTATGGAGATTCTAGCAACAAGAGGGAAGGAGAGTGCATCTACATACCCTTGTAGATCGCTAAGCGGAAGCGTTCAAGTGAACAGGGTTGATGGAGTCGTACTCGTCGTGATTCAGATCACCGATGATCAAGTGCGAGCAGACGGCACCTCCGCGTTCAACACACGTACAGCCGGTGGCGTCTCCCACGCCTTGATCCAGCAAGGAGAGAGGAGAGGTTGAGGAAGACTCCATCCAGCAGCAGCACAACGGCATGGTGGTGATGGAGGCGTGGCAATCCCGCAGGCTTCGCCAAGCACCTAGGGAGAGGAGGAGGAGAGAGGGGCTGCGCTGGAGAGGGAGGCTCTCGTGTGTGATGGGCAGCCCCCAGGGCCTCATATATATAGGGGAAGGGGAGGGCTGCGCCCCCTCTAGGGTTCCCACCCCCTAGGGGGGCGGCCAGCCCTAGATGGGATCAAGGGGGGGCGGCCAAGAGGAGGGGAGAGGGGAGGCGCCCACTAGATGGGCCCTAGGGCCCATCTGCCCTAGGGTTTGCCCCCTCCCACTCATCCTTGCGCCTTGGGCCCCTTGTGGGGGGCGCACCAGCCCCTTTGGGGCTGGTTCCCTCCCACACTTGGCCCACGCAACCTCCTGGGGTTGGTGGCCCCACTTGGTGGACCCCCGGGACCCTCCCGGTGGTCCCGGTACATTACCGATTCGCCCGAAACTTTTCCGGTTACCAAAACAGGACTTCCCATATATAAATCTTTACCTCCGGACCATTCCGGAACTCCTCGTGACGTCCGGGATCTCATCCGGGACTCCGAACAACATTCGGTGACCACATACAAGCTTCCTATATAACCCTAGCGTCATCGAACCTTAAGTGTGTAGACCCTACGGGTTCGGGAGACATGAGACATGACCGAGGCGTTCTCCGGTCAATAACCAACAGCGGATCTGGATACCCATGTTGGCTCCCACATGTTCCACGATGATCTCATCGGATGAACCACGATGTCAAGGACTCAATCGATCCGTATACAATTCCCTTTGTCTAGCGGTATTGTACTTGCCGAGATTCGATCGTCGGTATCCCGATACCTTGTTCAATCTCGTTACCGGCAAGTCTCTTTACTCGTTCCGTAACACATCATCCGTGATCAACCCCTTGGTCACATTGTGCACATTATGATGATGTCCTACCGAGTGGGCCCAGAGATACCTCTCCGTTTACGGAGTGACAAATCCGATCTCGATCCATGTCAACCCAATGGTCACTTTCGGAGATACCTGTAGTGCACCTTTATAGTCACCCGATTACGTTGTGACGTTTGATACACCCAAAGCACTCCTACGGTATCCGGAATTGCACGATCTCATGGTCTAAGGAAAAGATACTTGACATTAGAAAAGCTTTAGCATACGAACTACGATCTTTGTGCTAGGCTTAGGATTGGGTCTTGTCCATCACATCATTCTCCTAATGATGTGATCCGTTATCAATGACATCCAATGTCCATGGTCAGGAAACCGTAACCATCTATTGATCAACGAGCTAGTTAACTAGAGGCTTACTAGGGACATGGTGTTGTCTATGTATCCACACATGTATCGCTGTTTCCGGTCAATACAATTATAGCATGAATAATAAACGATTATCATGAACAAGGAAATATAATAATAACTAATTTATTATTGCCTCTAGGGCATATTTCCAACAGGGAGGGGCACACCTCGAAGACGCGTGCCGCCTCTTCGGACATGCCACCACACCGGACGGCATGTATGAGGTCCCGGTGCGACGCTCCGGTGGCATTGCTTTTAGGAAATTAGACCGTGATAACGCCATAACATTTTTAGTTCCTGAATGGCCTTTTAGAAGTCCTTATCCTATTCTCGCATATGTCCCAATCTTCTTTTTATCTCTACCACATCTCCACAGCGTGATTATTAAGTCTTGCACCACGAGGGTGTGGCAATATGAGGATTTTTTCCTCTGTTGCAACGCACGGGTATTTGCACTAGTATATTTCTAAAATAATGAATGCAGATATATGAATTTTACCGGAAAGAGAAGGCTGTTCCGTTTCGACGTTAGGCGCGGGCCTACAGCTGTACTGGTGAGATCCATGTGGAGGGATCGCATTCTCTCTTGGATTCTTGGTCGATGGATGTGGATATGTACAGTCGACTTGTTCAACCATAGACTGATGTGATGTAAATATGTAATCATGCATGCTACTCCCTCCGTTCTCAAATAATTGTCTTTCTAGCCATCTCAAATGGACTATAACATACGGATGTATGTAGACATATTTTAGAGTGTAGATTCACTCATTTTGCTTCGTATGTAGTCATTTGTTGAAATCTCTAGAAAGACAATTATTTAGGAACGGAGGGAGTAGTATTACTTTGATCCTGCCGTCCCATGCATATTATACATAAACGCGCTCTGCAGGCTGCCCACATCACAAAGACTTGTTCCTACACCCAACCATGTATATCATCTCCCTATAAATACAGCCTTCTCCACTCCTTAAACATCACACAATTCAAGCAGCATAGCAACCAATTCCAAAGCTTGACTGCTTGCTAACTTACTCTAGCGAGGAGAAAACAAAGAGACATGGCCATTCGAGTGTTGCTCCTTGCAGGAGCTCTCCTGCTCCTTGCATGCTCGCATGGCGCCACGGCCTCCGACCCTAGCCTTCTCCAGGACTTCTGCGTTGCCGACAAGACTTCTCCAGGTACAACATGCACAACGATATACTCCATGGAATTGTAGCTAAGCAATCACCCATCTTGGTTATCTTATACGAATGCATTCACCTATGCAGTGCATCTCAACGGACTGGCTTGCAAAGCGGCGAAAGAGGTCGTCGTTGAGGACTTCTACTTCTCCGGTCTCCATGTGGCCGGCAATACAACCAACAAGCAGGGCTCTGCGGTGACCGCCGTTAACGTCGCGCAGATCGGTGGGCTGAACACCATGGGCGTCTCCCTCGTCCGCATAGACTACGCGCCGTTTGGCCTCAACCCTCCTCACACCCACCCGCGTTCCACCGAGATTCTGACCGTGCTGGAGGGCTGCCTGCACGTCGGGTTCGTGACGTCGAACCCCGAGAACAAGCACTTTGACAAGGTTTTGAACAAGGGAGATGTGTTCGTGTTTCCTAAGGGCCTCGTCCATTACCAGTACAATAACAGGACGAGTAACGCGGTGGCCATTGCGGCGCTGAGCAGCCAGAACCCTGGAGTGATCACGATAGCCAACGCGGTGTTCGGAGCAGAGCCTTCCATCCCAGCTGGTATTACTACCAAAGCCTTCCAGGTTGAGAAGAGCACGGTGGATTGGATCCAAGCACAGTTCTAAGTTGTGTTCCCCCCACCAGTGCGTTTGTTTGTCTATCGAGTCAATAGGTATATTTTGTGTAGTTTACACTATTCAATTTTGCATTGCATTATATTCTTTTTATAACACTGTAAGTCGAGGATATTGTGTCCTCAGGGATGTATGTTTTTTCCTGTTTATTGTTGATGTGTTGTGGGACACACCCCTATTGACTATTTTTTTCCATAGCTAAATTGTACTGTCTTGTGTATATTATTGATGTGTTGTGCGACACATCCCTATTGTTTATTTCAAAGGTAAATTGTTCTTCTCCTGTGTAACTAGCATAGTGGCACATTTTTTATTGTTATGAAATTGTTGAAAAATAATGTTTTTGATATTCTATTGCCAATGCTTAATTTAATATCATTAGAAAGCAAAATTATTAAAGGCCTCTATGGTATGCGGGATTTTAAAACCATGCAAGTTCAAATAGAGGACTAGAAGCACAATAATTTTGTAAACTTTTTTTGGGTTCGATAAATGTCTAGCCATAATAATAATAGTAGATTTTTAAAAATCTAGCTTTGTAAACTTTGACCTGAGTTTGTAGAAAAAATTGTCAACATCTAGAAACCAAATCATTACCATTAGATCATGAAATATATTTCATATGGTATACATTGGGTATTGTATATATTGGTCAAACTTTATGAAACTTGACTTTTTGAGAAAACGAAATCACATTATAGATTTTGTATGCCACTAAATACCTCAATATAATTTTTATTGTCCGTTATATTTTTTGAAATAAATATGACCGAACTAATGTGTATAGAAAGATGGATATTACATTGTCTGCTCTCGCATCATGTCATCACGTGTGCCTAGCTAGTACGTCGGACCCGCTAGAGAACCTTTTGAAATCCCTGATATTTTAGAAAGTAAATGGTGAAGCAAAGGTTTTCTTAGGATAATATTTTGGGTTCTTGATTTGGTCTTCCAACTACTAAACCAGATAATTTTATCCATCAACTCTTAATACTCTGTCTGTTTGTTTCCTCTAGTGGGTTTTAGTGTTTAATTTTTTTTACCAACGGCACCATTGTGTAAGCCACATCACACAACTTTTATTTTTTAAAATGTTTTTCAATATTAAAAAACAACTACATGTTCTTGAAATCATGAAAAGTATAAAAGAAATACAAATTCTACAAAATTCTCAAATGTGGTTTTCACTAAATCTCCAATTTTTAATTTATTCTGAATTTCTTATCATTTGCTTTACCTATCAGTAAGGATTTTGGTAAATAAGAAAAAAATATCAGTATTTGAAATATATATTTTTTTTAAAAATTTAAAATATTTTTTGAAGGAGACTTTTATGTGCGCACCACATAAGATAAAACTACCTTTGTAATAGTTAGATCCGCTTCGAGGAACTAATTTTTACAAAATGTTAGGAGTTGGGGAGATCAGATATATCTGCTTTAAGATGTTCGTCATGGAGCCTGCACTCGCCCAATAGTTGAGAGAATAAAATTATCATTTCCTTTAGAACAATCACCACATAAATATAGGAATATTTGGGTAGTTCAAATTCTAATTTGATCCATGGTCCAATAAGAGAGATATGTGGGTGAATAGTAGCTCATTTAATTGGGTTATGAATATGGGCAAACATCCCTTTCAACTTTCAATTTTTTTATTTTCTTTTATCTCTGCATTGAATTTTATTTAGAATGTGCCACAACTTTTATGGGGGTATTTCAAGGCAGTGAGTACTGGATGCAACCCGAATCAGGAGGTTTCTCGATCACATATATGTATTGTTTTGTTATTAAATTGGTAAATGCATGACATATATTTTGAGTAGTCAATCAAACAAATAAAATACTTCACATGTTATGCATTTAACAATGAGCCATAGAACACACATGATATTACGTAGACCAAAGAATTTTCTATGACATGAGCCTCCAATTCTTCTAAACACATATACACCTGGCATGTTCCACTTCTTCTCAAGCAGCACCACAAGAAAGGGAGAGACGAAGCTAGCTAGAAAATTAAAATATTTGGTTTGGAAGTTGCAGTGGCGCATGGAACTATGGAAGTACCATTCACATGGCTCTAGCTAGCAGTTCAGCCTCACATGTCAGTACCTTTTCTTGAATCGTGTATGACTATGGTAGGAAAAACTCATGTGAAAAATCTATGCATGCAACCAAGGAAGTGATGATCTGAATCACAGAAAGAGGAAATTGTGATCTCTCATTTCCGCGGTTCCTCGCTCTGAAGCACACAGCACCCACCAGGACCAGAAGTGAAGCCATGGCCGACCACGGGACAAAGATCATGGCATGTAGCTTGGCTTGTGCACATCAGATCTTGGTATTCATACCTAGAATTATGGAGAAACATCGAGCAAAAGCGAATAGGCAATGGCTCATATGAGTACACAATTCATATTAGATTGGTATGTTCAGTCAGGAGCGATGAATGTAAAGAATAACATTTTGTAATAAATTCAACCTTTTTAATACAATATTAAAACATATTCTAGGTCTAGTAGATTAATTATCCCGTTTGTATACTAACTCGGCAATCTTTCTATAGGATATGTGATATTAGCACCTTGAGTTTAAGTTTTGATCATGGTATTTTTAATTGGAATAAAATACTGCGATTTCCCTAGTCTGGTGATTACACTTGTTATTTGTAGATTGAGTCACCAATTAACTTGTGTGTGATGCTATATAAGGAATGCTGAATTAAGGTTTTTAATTGTGGCATCTTTTTCCAATGAAATAAAAGGCTACATTTTTTAAAAATAGTTACTTATTTGGAGTAATGTTATATTACAATTGTGGCATCTTTCTCCAATGAAATAAAAGGCTACATTTTTTAAAAATAGTTACTTATTTGGAGTAATGTTATATTAGGACGCTGACTTACAGTTCTAATTTTATTGTGTCCTGATTAGTCATCTGCGTATAACATTCCTAAAAAAGGTTTCATATAATCACATGTATATGTAACAATAAGCATTAATTTATTTTATTTATGTCGATGATGATGCTAAACGCCATTGATGGATTTGTGAGCAGATGCGGAGATCATGCTAGACCAATCAGAGTTCTTGTCGAGCACAAATTGTTTTTAGTCTACATGAGAAGTAGTACTCAATTATTATATTCCGGATAAGTAGTACTCAATTTAGCTAATAGCGTTCTTTCTTTAGGGTCAAGTGTGTCTTCCCTAATTAATCATTGTAGTTCAGATACATGAGATGCAACTAAAAGAGAGATACGTGAGATGTAGTAGTTTTTTTAGTTTTCTTTGGAAGGGACGTGAGACCTAGTAGTTTTTTCTTTTGTTTTTAAGGGACACATAGATTGATGTAAGGTGCATACGACAAGATCAATCGGCTCAGTCGTAGTATTTTCTTCTATTACTTTTTATGTACAGGTATTTTTTTCCTTTTAGCTAATTGAGTCATACATGTAGAGTACATTTCCTATCTAATTGTGAGTTTGGGGTCCAGTAGTGTAGTTACATAAATCACTTTATTGGCCTACCAAATTAATGGTCGGATATCTCTATTTTTTGTGGGATTTTCTAGCCTATTTTTCTTTTTCCTGGTTAACAAGCCTAGTACTTTTAATATAGAAGATGTGTTGGCACGAAGGAGCCCACAAACGCCCATCCGATAAGCCCCTTGTACATGCATCTAAAAATAAGAAATAAGAAGAAGAAGGATGATGATGTAGCAACCTTATTTGTGCTAACAAATAAGACCGCCTATTTAATTATAGGATAATGCATTATCAATATACCGAAATGCAAAAGTTGAAGAATAATCATAAGAAAATAATCTTGAGAGTCACTACCATTTAAAAACTTCAGAATCATTGTTTAGGAGAAGCTCACCGGCGAATGCTCTAATCCAAGTGTTTGGAGCCATCTTCTCTAACCAAGCATGAGCTTTTGGCAGCCAATCTTCATCTTCTCCATGTTCTTCTACCAAGTAGATACTGAAGTCGATATTTTTTCAAAAGATTGTTATTCATTGTCTCTCCCTTGTGTACCTTTTTTAGATTCTCGTGGAGATGTATATAACACAGAGTTTGTGCTATGAACACCAGCTAAGCAACATTAATCAGCCTTTGCATGCACATATATCATTACAACCTGATAACAAGTTGACAGGTGGAACAAAATAGCTACCAGTGACAGGCGCCGTGCCCACCACTGGCATTTAGATTAACAGTGGTGGGCATGGAGTACCGCCCAGCACTGGTATTCTAAATACCAATGGCAGATGATATTTTGGGCCCGCCATTGGTATTTTGGTTACCAATGGTGGGCGTAGTTTTGTGCCCGCCAATGTTAAGGTTTACTAGAACCCGCATTAAATCCCGATGGGCCAGGAAAGGCTGTACCCACCGGGCCGCCGCCGTCCATGTGTGTATGAGATGTCCTTGACTTAGCCAGCATAGCCTCATTATCATTGTAGTGGACGCCACTGACGATCCTGGCGTCGTTTTAGGCAGCCAGTGCCAACGAGCCCCGCTAGTTGTTGTCGGTGGTGTTCATAGCAGGATCCTATTTTTAGGGATGTCATGAACATCATATCAATTTCACATTCACAAAGAGTAATGTTTTGATTTCACATTTCATTTTGAAAACTAATACCATGTCCATTCACAGGGAACATGCAACGATAGCAAATATAGATCAAACAAATCCGTGTGGAGTTTGAAAACAAGTTCTGGATTAAATGAATTACTAGCAGCGGAAACCTAGCATCCATGTATTTCAAAAGAAAAAACTAAAAACTAGATGCAATTACATACCTTTCCCTTTAGATAGGACTTTGCCGTAGAGCGATGGCATGTTCTCTTGATATGTACAGGTGACTTGTTCAAGATCGATAGATTCATGTGATGTAACCATATATGCGATATATTAATTTGATCCTGCCGTCCCATGCATATTATACATACACACATGCGTCGCAGGCTGTCCAGATATAAACAAGCGCTCTGCAGGCTGCCCACATCACAAAGACTTGTTCCTACACCCAACCATGTGTATATAAACATACATATATGTACGGCAAGATCTCCCTATATATAGCCTCCTTCATTGCTTAGAGATCACAATACAAGCAGCATAGCAACCGATTCCAAAGCTCGACTGCTTGCTAATTTACTCTAGCGAGGAGAAAACAAAGATACATGGCCATTCGAGTGTTGCTCCTTGCAGGAGCTCTCCTGGTCCTTGCGTGCTCGCATGGCGCCACCGCCTCCGACCCCAGCCTTCTCCAGGACTTCTGCGTTGCCGACAAGATGTCTTCAGGTACAACATGCATACTACTCCCTCCGTCCGGAAATACTTGTCATCAAAATGAATAAAAAGGGATGTATCTAGATGTATTTTAGTTCTAGATACACCCCTTTTTGTCCATTTTGATGACAAGTTTTTCCGGACGGAGGGAGTACTATACAAACTCCATGGAATCGTACCTGAGCAACCACCCATCTCGGTTATCTTATACGAATGCATCTACCCACGCAGTGCGTGTCAACGGATTGGCTTGCAAGGCCGCGAAAGAGGTCGTCGCCGAGGACTTCTACTTCTCTGGCCTCCACGTGGCCGGCAACACGACCAACAAGCAGGGCTCCGCGGTGACTGCAGTCAACGTCGCACAGATCGGCGGGCTGAACACCATGGGCGTCTCCCTCGTCCGCATAGACTACGCCCCATTCGGCCTCAACCCTCCCCATACTCACCCGCGTTCCACTGAGATTCTGACCGTGCTGGAGGGCTGCTTGCACGTCGGGTTTGTGACGTCGAACCCTGAGAACAAACACTTTGAGAAGGTTCTCAACAAGGGAGATGTGTTTGTGTTTCCTAAGGGCCTCGTCCATTACCAGTACAATAACAGGACTACCGGTGCAGTAGCTATTGCGGCGCTGAGCAGCCAGAACCCTGGAGCGATCACGATAGCCAACGCGGTGTTTGGAGCCGAGCCTTCCATTCCGGCTGGTATTACTACCAAGGCCTTCCAGGTGGAGAAGAGCACGGTGGATTGGATCCAAGCACAGTTCTAAGTTGTGTTACCACGAGTGCGTTTGTTTGTTTGTAAGAATCGATCAGTACTATTTGGTGTTTAGATTATTCAAATTTGCATTGCATTACATTCTTTTTATAACATTGTAGGTCGAGGATATTGTGTCCTCATGGATGTATGTTTTTTTCCTGTTTAATGTTAATGTGTTATGGGACAGAACCCTATTGACTATTTTTTCCATAGGTAATTGTATGCTTTCTTGTGTAATGTTGATGTGTTCTGGGACCCATCCCTATTGTTTATTTCAAATATAAATTATTCTTTTCCTGTGTAACTAGCACAGTCGCCCTCGCAAACGTCTTTATTCTTTTGAAATTGTTGGAAAAATAATGTTTTTGATATTGTAGTGACAATGCTAAATTGAGTATCATAAGACAGCAAACTTATTAAAGGCCTCTTCGGTATATAGGATTTTGAAACATAAGAATTTGATGCAAGTTCAAATTGAGGACCGGAAAGAAAAATAATTATGTAAACTTTTTTTTGGTTCTATAAATGGCAGGCATAATAATAAGTACTCCATTTGTTCCGAAATATATTGCAAATCAGATTTTTGCAAAGCCTAACTTTGTAAACTTTGACCTAAGTTCGTACAAAAAATTGTCAACATCTACAATACCAAACCATTACCATTAGATCATGAAATATATCTGGTATTGTATATATATTGGTCAAACTTTATGAAACTTGACTTTTGAGAAAACCAAATCCCATTATATTATGGGATGGAGTAAGTACAATTATGATTTTCTTATGCCACTAAATACCTCAATACGATTTTTATTTTGCATTATATTTTTGAAATAAATATAACCAAACTAATGGATATCACATTTTCTGCTCTTGCATCATGTCTTTTCGTGCACCTAGTTTGTACATCAAACCCTCTAGAGAACCTTTTGAAATCCATGATCTTTTTAGAAATTAATGGTAAACCAAAGGTTTTGTTAATATATATTTTTTTGGTTCTCGATTTGTTCATCCAACTATTAAAGCGGATAATTGTATCCACCAACTCTCTTAATACTATGTATGTTTGTTTCCTCTAGTGGGTTTCATTATTTAAAAAAAAATTGACCGATGTAGCACCTTTCTGTTAGCTACATCACACAAATGTAAGTTTTAAAATGATTTTAAATATTAAAAAGAAACTATATGTTCTTGAAATCATGAAAATCATAAAAGAACATACAAATTTGATAAAATTCTCAAATGTGGTTTCCACTAAATCTCCTATTTTTAATTTATTGTAAATTTCTTATCATTTGCTTTACCTTTTGGTAGTTCAGTGTTGTGTTAAATAAGATTAAATATCAATATTTGAAGGAAACTTTTACGTGTGCACACCACATAAGCTAAAACTACCTTTGTACCAATTAAAGCCACTTTGAGGAACAGAGTTCACAAAATGTCATGAGTTGAGGGGTCAAATGTGTCTTATTTAAGATGTTCATCATGGAGCCTGCACTCGTGGACTCGCCCAATAGTTGAGATAATAAGACTATCATTTCTTTTAGAACAATCACCACATAAATATAGGAATATATGGGTAGTTCAAATTCTAATTTGATTCATGGTTTAATGAGAGATATATGTGGGTGAATAGTAGCTTTCTAATTAGGTTCTGAATATGGCCAAACATCCCTATCAACAATCAATTTGTCTTATTTAACTATTTACTTTGTCTCTTTATTGAATTCGACTTTGATATTGGTACACACACATATCTATATATATGATGATTTTATTTAGACTCTGACACAACTTTTATGGGGGTATTTCAAGGCAGTGAGTACTGGATGCAACCCGAATCAGGAGAGTTCTCGGTCACATATATGTTGCGGTTAAATTGGTAAATGTATGGCATGTATGATTTTTTGAGTGGTTAGTCAGAAAAATAAACTACTTGACGTGTTATACATTAACAATAAGCCATAGAATATACTCCCTCCGTCCGAAAATACTTGTCATCAAAATGAATAAAAGGGGATGTATCTAGATGTATTTTAGTTCTAGATGCATCCTTTTTTGTCCATTTTGATGACAAGTATTTTCGGACGGAGGGAGTACATGATATTTCATAAAGCAAAGAATTTTCCGTGACATGAGCCTCCAATTCTTATAAACACATATACACATGGCATGTTCCACTTTTTCTCAAGCAGCACCATGTTGGATCAAATCCTGGATCAACACACGCGAGGTGGACACACACATACACACCTGAACCTTGCCAAGTTCAGACGAAAAGAGAGAAAAGGAGACTCTACAAAAGAGCAGTTTTGCGATGCCTCAAATTGCGCCTTTTCTGTTTCCTTCCTTTTATTCTCAAGCGTAACAAACTCACAGCATGCACTGCCCACGATCCGTTTTACCCGCGCCATCCCACGGACAGAGTCGTGGCCAGCACGCCCATGATTACAACAGCAAAGAAAACGACTAAGTCTGAATAAAAAGGACTAGCCTGACACTAACCTGTCTAAACTGAACCTGACCGTGTAGGCGTGTACACTGCATTTTTCAGGATTATTCATAAAACTAGTAACTGAAAATGGAACAAGTGCAACTAGATTAACATGACATTTCACCTCCTTAAGCTTGTTGCACCAGTTTGACACTTTGTAGCCCAATCTTGTCCTTCATTTCCTGAAAGGTAGCTCTGGGTAGGGCCTTTGTAAGAATGTCAGCATGCTGCTCTTCTGTTCTGACGTGTTCCACAACAATCTTTCCTTCTTCGATGCAATTTCTCACAAAGTGATAGCGCACGTCGATATGTTTGCTTTTGTCGTGGAACACAGGATTCTTGCACAAGGCTGACTGATTGTCCACCTTGAGCGCTGATTTGTCAGGTTCACATCTAAGCAATTCTCCAACAAGTCTTACTAACCAAATACCCTGACATGCAGCCAAAGCAGCAGCTACATATTCTGCTTCACAAGAGGATTGAGCAACAATTTTCTGCTTGTGAGATGTCCCTGACACTGGACAATTTCCATAGTAGTACAACGCACCTGCAGTGCTCTTCCAGTCGTCCACATCACCGGCAAGGTCACTGTCACTGTAACCAACTAGGTGCGGCTCTCCTGTTGTTCTCTTGTAGTTACATCCAAGATTCAGTGTGCCCTTCACGTATCTCAGGATGTGTTTAACTGTTGTGAGATGTTCCTTTGTGGGCCTTTCCATGAACCTGCTCACAAAGCCTATTGAAAAACACAGATCGGGTCGGGTGTGTAGCAGATACCTCAAGCTTCCAACCACACTTCTGTAGTTAGTTGGATCTACTTCCTCTGCTTTGCTAGCTTTGCTCAGTTTTAGCCTTGGCTCCATGGGAATGTGAGTTGAATTGCAGTCAGACATGCCCATTTTCTCCAAGATTCTAGCTGCATACCCTGACTGACATAGAGTGATCCCTTCTGTTGATTGCCTTACTTCTATTCCAAGGTAATAGCTCAACAACCCCAAATCAGTCATACTGAATTTGGACCTCATTTGCTTCTTGAAGTCATCAATGGCCTTATCACTCCCTCCTGTAATGACAAGATCATCCACATACACTCCCACTATGAGTGTTGTCTTGCCCACTTGCTTTCTGTATAAGCCAGACTCTGATGGGCATCTCTCAAACCCAAGTTCTGAGAGTGTGGTGTCAAGCTTGAAATTCCATGCTCTTGGTGCTTGTCGGAGCCCGTACAATGCCTTGTTCAGCTTGTATACCTTGTTGTCATTCCCTTCTTTCTCAAACCCAGTTGGCTGGGTGACATACACTTCTTCACGCAGATCACCATTGAGAAATGCTGACTTGACATCCATCTGGTGTATTTTCCAACCAAATTGAGCTACAAGTGCTACAATCAACCGAACTGACTCAAGACGAGCCACTGGGGCAAAGACTTCCTCAAAATCTATGCCCTCTCGCTGCACATAACCTTTTGCAACCAGTCTCGCCTTGTGCTTGATTACTTCTCCATTCGAATCTTTCTTTAACTTGTAGACCCATTTCAGTCCAATCGGTCTATGTCCTCTAGGCAGATCACACAATTCCCAAGTATGGTTCTCTTCTATGGCTGTCAGCTCCTCTTTCATGGCCTTCTTCCAGGAAGCCTCTTCTAGTGCCTAAACATGACTTGCAGGCTCCCCCAAATCAAACAGACATAGCCCAGCATCTGCTTGCTTGATCTCCATCGTTTCGTCATAAACTTCTTCTAGTAGCCGCTTCCCTTGTGGCCCCTGCGAAGGCTCGGTGTACGGGGTGTTAGGAGAACCAGGAGCATAAGCAGGGGTCAACGGAGAGGCTTATAGATCCAGCGGGATGGCAGCCCCGTCGTTGGCACGTCTTGTTCTATGACCCTGCTGAGGCGCTGCCATGGTTGGGGTTCTGCTTGGTGAATCTGCTGCTGTGTCAATGGTTTCTGCTACCTCTCTGCTCTGGCTGTTCTGGGTAGCTAACAACAAATGAACTTCCATTGCTGCTTCCCTCTGAACCCAAGGAACTCCAATCCCAACACCTGTCTTCCTCAAACACTACATCTCGTGATACGACAAGTTTCTTGTGTTCAGGGTCATACATGCGATAGGCCTTCGAACCAGATTCATAGCCGATGAAGATCATCTGAGAGCTTCTATCTGATAGTTTGGACACTCCGGGTCCAACCTTCTTTACATGCACGATACAGCCGAATGTTCGGAGATGCTCGACTGATGGTTTTCTCTCGTGCCACGCTTCATATGGAGTTCTTCCCTTTACACTTTTGGTTGGGGATCTGTTCAACAAGTACACAGCAGTGGTCACCGCCTCACCCCAAAACTGTGCAGGTACTCACATGCTCTTCAGGAGGCTTCTAGCCATGCCAACCACAGTTTGGTTTCTCCTTTCGACTACGCCGTCCTGCTGCGGGGTGTAGGGTGCAGTCAAGAAGTGCTTCAGACCATGCCCGTCGCAATGCTCTGTGAATTCATTTGACATGAACTCACCACCTCTGTCAGTCCGAATGGCCTTCAATTTCAGTCCTGTTTCATTTTCAGCAGCTCTCTGAACTTTTTGCACTGCCTCTAGGGCCTCATCCTTGCTACGCAAATAGTACAATCCACATGTACCTCGAGTAATCATCAACCAAGAGAATAAAATAACTCTTCCCCCCTGGGGTTTCATGTGAAATTGGGCCACAAGGATCACCATGGATTAGCTGAAGCTGTTGTGTGGCACGGTATGCTGCTTGTGTAGGAAACGAAAGGCGTCGTTGCTTGTCAATCATGCAGCCATCACATACCTGATCGATCTACTCAATGTGCGGCATGCCTGTGACCATATTATCTGCAGCAAGGGAACGGAGGGAACGAAAATTCACATGTCCATATCTCATATGCCAAAGCCAGGCCTCATCCTTGGCATGAGCCAACAAGCACACATGCTCAGTTGGTTGGATGTTCAGAATGTTCATCCGGTTGCGAGTGCGCCTGACCTTTGCCAATACATTTCTTTGCCTGTCCCAAGATGATGATGTTACTCTTCAGTCGGGGTATGAAATACACCTCTGTAAGCACCCTGTGCTCTCCTATGTGACATCGCATCAGAACAGAACCACGCCCACATATATCTACACCTGTGCCATCCCCAAACCTGACCTTCCCCTTCACTGTGTGGTCAAGTTCAGCAAACATCTCTTGACACCCGGTCATGTGGTTGCTAGCTCCTGTATCCAAATACCAGGAGCGATCTTGGCTGTCACTTAGCTTTGGCTGCACCTTTTCTTCATTCAGAAAAACATGTTCAGAGGGGTTGAATTCAGATGGAACTAGCTCACATGCCTCGAGCATAAGGAGTCCAGGCTCGTCATCCTCTTCTACCTGTGCAAAGTTCGCCTTCTCGTGCTTCGGCTTTGGGCAGTCGGACTGAAAATGACCCATCTCATTACAATTGAAGCACCTGATCTTTGTGATGTCAAACTTGTGGTGCTTCTTCTGCTTCCTCGTGTCCTTGCTCTCACCACGCCCGGCTTGTCCATGGTCACCGCACCCACCGCGGCCACCGCCACGACTTCGACCACCTCCGCGGCCACGACCGGCGTTACTGCTGCCAGCTCCGGGTGACCCTGTTTTGCCCTTCATAAGCTGCTCAAGGGCCTGCGTCATCAGCATCAGTTGGTCCTCCTTCCCACCAGAGTGACGGCGCCGCCCACGTTGGTTCTCTTCAAACGCGGCGAGGCGACCGACTGCCTCCGACACGGTCATGGTAGTAAGGCCACCCCACTGCTCAATGGTGTTCACGATATCCCCAAACCGGCTCGGCACGGCGTTGAAGAGGACCTCAATGATCGACTCATCCGACACCGTCTCGCCCAACGACCGGATTTCTCCGACGAGCGTCATGAGCTTCTGCACGAACACACTTACTGACTCGCTGTCCGCCGTCTCCATACGATCGAGCTGGCACTTGAGCTGCTTCACTCGCGCCTTCTGGATGGCCTCCCAGGCGTCGTGAGCAGTCTCGCAGTTGGCCACCGCCATCATCACCGCGTCTGGGACGGACTGGGAGAGTGCGGCGAACGCCTCATCATCCTTTCCCTGATCAAACTCCGCAGTGCCCTCCAACGCCGACCAAACACCGAACGGGCGGAGCAGCACTCTCATCTTCACGGCCCAGAGACCGTAGTTGGAGTCGTTGAGCATTGGATATTGGATCGGGACGCCGCCGGTCCTCGTCGGCGCGCGCTGCACGACCACGGCACCCTCATCTCCAGGCCTCTTTGCTGGCGGCGTGTACTTTCCGCCGCCGCTGATCTGATCCTTCTTCGGCGACGTATCTCCCATTGCCGATCACCGCCGCCGCAACTCCTCCTCACTCCGCCGCCTTGCACCGCCTCCCGTGAACCAACGCTCTGAATACCAAATGTTGGATCAAATCCTGGATCAACACACGCGAGGTGGACACACACATACACACCTGAACCTTGCCAAGTTCAGACAGACGAACAAAGAAAAGAGGAGACTCTACAACAGAGCAGTTTTGCGACGCCTTAAATTGCGCCTTTTCTGTTTCCTTCCTTTTATTCTCAAGCGTAACAAACTCACAGCATGCACTGCCCACGATCCGTTTTACCCGCGCCATCCCACGGACAGAGTCGTGGCCAGCACGCCCATGATTACAACAGCAAAGAAAACGACTAAGTCTGAATAAAAAGGACTAGCCTGACACTAACCTGTCTAAACTGAACCTGACCGTGTAGGCGTGTACACTGCACGTTTCAGGATTATTCAGAAAACTAGTAACTGAAAATGGAACAAGTGCAACTAGATTAACATGACAGACCACAAGAAAGGAAGAGGCGAAGCTAGCTAGAAAAAAATTGGGGATGGAAGTTGCAGTGGTGCACAAGTGTGACTCCCGCTAGTGTTCCAGCCTCACGTGTGAGTACTTTAATCTGGAATCGTGTGTTACTATGGTAGGAAAAACTCATATGAAAAAGTCTATGCATTTCATGCATGCGACCAAGGAAATCATTATATGAATCACAGAAAGAGGAATTTGTGATCTCATTTCCACAGTTCCTCGCTATGAAGCACACAACAGCCACTAGTACCAAAAGTGGAGCCATGGCCGACGGCGGGAAAAAGATAGTGGCATGTAGCTTGGCATGTGCTAAATCATGGTATTCATACCTAGAAGTTTGGTCATACATCGAGCTCAGGCGAATAGGCAACGGCTCATATGAGACCACAATTCATATTCAATCGGTATGCTGATCGAGTAAGGACGAAGAATGTAAAGAATAACATATTGTAATGAATTCAGTCGTTTAAATATAATATTGAAAATATGTTCTAGGTCTAGTAGATTAATTATCCAGTTTGTATACTAACTCGGCAATTTTTCTATAGGATATCTGATATTGATCGTGGCATTTGTAATAATTGGAATAAAATACTACGATTTCCTTGGTCTGGAGATTAAATTTGTTATTTGTAGATTAAGTCAGCAATTAACTTGTGTGTGATGCTATACAAGGAATGTTGAGTTAACGTTTTTTAATTGTGGCATCTTTTTCCAATCAAATAAAAGTTTATATTTTTAAAATAGTTACTTTTTTGGAATAATATTATATTAGGGTTTGCGATGGGGCGATCAGTGCCCCGTCTAGTGGTTCGACGCGGAGGTGCACAATGGGTGCGGTGGCGCAGTTGAGGTGGCAGTACCAATCTAGGTCTGGATGGGTCGCGTATAGCTCGAAAGTACCATTCTACACCCAGGAGCAAATGCTCCTGGTGTGAACAGTAAAGTTAAAAAAATAAAAGAAAATTCAAAAAATTCTGAAATTTTTTGGTGACATACTTTCACAAGTGTTTCTTGTGCATAAAAATTTTCATCACGAAATCACATCCGTAGAAGTCGTGCCGAAAAAAACAAAATTAGAGATGCAAAATGCTTTTGTAAGTAACATTTTCAGAGCATTGATTTTGTTTTTTTTACCACACCTTCCACCAATGTGATTTCGCGACGAAATTTTACGTGCACAACAAACATTTGTATAAGTATGCCACAAAAAAAATTCAGAACTTTTTGACATTTTTTTTTAATTTTTTTATTCTACTATTCACACCAGGAGCATTTGCTCCTGGGTGTAGAAACTCCACGTCCCGTACAGCTTTGCTTTCCTGTGTGGACTTCAGCTTTCACGACGAATGTGGAGGTCGGTTGTGATGTGATGTTCGTTGGTGTTGGCTCGCCTCCATGGTGGCAGTGCGAGTCGGTCGAAGAGCTCAATTTTGAGTTCGCCGTGGGCATTGTTGTTTTTTTGTCGTTGTTATTTTTCTCTATGTGGTTTTGGCCTAGTTTCCCTGATACATCAGGCCATTATGTATTTTTGTTTTCCCTCTTAATGAATTCGGCATAGCTTCTGTCTATCTTATTTTATCTTATCTTACTTATTAATAAAGTCGTACGTCACACCATTTTACAAATAAACGCCTCAGTTTTCTGTAAATCAACCCGCAGTACACGTTTAAGTTACAACCGAACCGTTTTTTTTATTTTCTCAGAAAACCCCCTGAAGTTTTAGACAATCAACCCGCCGTCCTTAAGTCAGCTTAAACGTTTTTTATTTTAACAGAAAACCCCTTGACATTTCGGTTAATCAATCTACAGTTTATGTAAAATAAGATTATTCATATCTTTTAAACCGTAACTTAGATTTTAACATGTTATATATGAAACTTGATTAGAAAAATATGTAGAATCTAAATATAAAGTTATTTTTAACTGTTAAATATTTCTAAAATATAATTTTTGGTTCAAACTTAATATATAGTGTACGGTCTGTTTTTTTGTACCGTCGGTGATTCGAATTGCAAATAAACATCTATTAAAACCAGAGTTAGAGAAAAAACATCGAGAACCATGCATACACAACTATGAAAACCTTGCGGGAAAAAAACAACATACTTTTTATCTTATTCCAAGCGAGTGTGCTTTGCGTGCGACTGTAGAAAAAGAAGAGACGTTAAGACTAACCACATTCAAACGTGTTTTCATCATTGTGAAGACAGAGAGGTCATTGTCAAGAACACAAATGTGATGCCATGTGAAACTAAAAGACGTGGGCCTATTAATGTCTTGAGTCATGGTTATTGGGTTAAGAGTGTGTGTTATTTTCTTTCCCGTTGTAATGCACGGGCTTTTTTTTCGAGCGAGTGTGTGAGTACAGAGGAAATACAAATGTGATGCCATGTGAAACTAAAAGACACGGGCCTATTAAGGTCTTGAGTCATGGTTATTGGGTTAATAACGTGTGTTATTTTCTTTCCTGTTGCAACGCATGGTTTTTTTTTTGCTAGTTTATATCTATATGTATATCTATATCTCTCCCTAATAATAAACTAGCGATTGATTTCGGTTGTACGTTGTCGGCCTGTTTACAAAAAAGTCCCCCAGTTTCTGAGAAATTAACCCGCATTCCTACTTAAAGTGTGCTACTGATGGGTAACGTTTTGATTTTTTGCAAAAAAACCCTGCCACCACTGGCCACTTCCACCACTTATCCATTGCCTGCCTCCACTGAACCGCCAAGCATGCCCCGCCGCTTGCCGCCGACGTCGACGCCGAATAAGCCAAGGCAGGGGGATGCGTCACGGCACGCATCCGCGCCGCCCGAGCCCAGGAATGGGGCGAAGCGTCGCGGTAGGCGTTGTAGAGCGCGGCAGACCGAGGCGTAGCGACGGGCGTTGGAGGCGCGGCGGACCAAGGCGTTGCGGCGCGCCGGCGACACGCGAGGGCGTTGTTTGGCTGGTGTGGAGCACGCTGCGGCGGGGCGGCTTCAGGTTGTAGTGGTTGAACTGAAGTGCGCGCGCTACCGCAACGGCGAACTGGAGGAGAGGCTCCGACAGATGGCGGCAAAGGGCCGGGCGTGGCTTGGCATCGCCAAGAGCCACGAGGTCGTCGCCGCCGGCCTCCGCGCCACGCTGGACAAGCTACTGCAGCCCCCTGAGCGGGAGGACAGAGAGAGCCGATCTGAAGCATGTGTGTGCCCACATCTAGGAGGATCTGAAGAAAACTGAGACGGCTGCAGCCTGCATTCAGAAGAAAATAGAGATGTCAGCCTGCAGCCTAATAGAAAGGGGTTCCACCTAGGAGGAGAAACATAGTTGGCCGTCGGTGCTGGAGATGGAGCGACGGCGGCCTCGAGCGGGGGAGGAAAGACAGAGCTGACCTCAATGGCGGCCTCGAGCGGGCCGGAGCCAGCTCCTCTGGAGAAGAGCCCACCATGGCGAGCGGGTGTGTGCCCGCGCCATGGCCGGTGGAGCGGGGGGTTCGGCTGCGTGCGGGGGACGCGCGGAAGGAAGGATACCAGCGCGTTCGTCAAGCTGGTGGGCGGGATCCCGGCCGCGGTGGGCGGCAGGCGGCAGCGGCGGTCGTGGGGCGGCAGGCGGTAGCGGCGGCGTGTCCCGGGAGGTTGTGCGGTTGGGATATGGACATAACTTGGGGACAGCCAGCAAAACTGAGGAGACTAGTAAGTTGCACATGCAAAACAAAGATATTGTCAATCGATGTAGCTCTGAAATGTGCTTTTATAGGGAAGAAAACACAATCCAAGGTAAAACCAAAAGCAAATATGAATTGAAAATTGCAATAATTATTCGCAACTATCATGGCATTTTCTTTAACATTCTAGAAAACAAATAGTATGTGGAGCTATTGTATTTTTGTAATACTCCAACAATATATTTTGGATTGGGTGTGACTCAATTCGGGTGCGACCCATCCAGCTTCCTTCATGTCAGGCGAAATGTCCTAATAAGTGCGATGGCCTAGCAGCATGACACAATCAGGGTGTGATTGGATGACACTGGAGTGCGTCGCGTTGGTCGACATTTTTTTCCGATCACGTTCAGAAGTGGATTCTATGTCTATGGGGTTCAGACTCCAAGAGGAGCTTGTATGGATATGGCGTTCAGACCACCTATACACCAATTATCAACATCTACCGCCTGGTCGGTGGTCGCGTTTGGTCATTGTTGCTACAACATTCACTCCATACGTTTAGGGTACATTTTTATGGGCTAAAATTGAAGACATGCATTATTCACAGTAAGTCTGTTCTTTATATTCCTAACAAAATAAATTTTTTGAGGCAATCCTAACAAAGTACTTTTTTAGGCAATCCTAACAAAATACTTAACTGTGAGCATTATCACCAGTACAAATTTATTCGTGCGAAAGCCTAGTTTTTTTTGGAGTAAGGCACGGAAGCCCAGCTATACTACGTGTATGGGCTCAATCGGGGTGCAGGCTGCACTGGCCCAGTCAATATCTTGTTCAGTACGTTATCTCTTCTCTAATCTTCTACATACTTCCTCACTGTTTTAGGCTCCGTTAAGATCCAACACTAGTGGAAAAACAGGCTTCCGTCCAGCCCCATAAGTCATGGTTGTAGGAACCGCGACTAATGGGACCTTTAATCATGATTCGGAGGTGAACCGCGACCAAAACTGGGCCAGGCGCTCGGTGGCAGTGGTGCACGTGAGGGGCTTTAGTCATGGTTGGCAGGACAACCGCGACTAAAGGCCTTCGAACACCTTTAGTCACTGTTTGCCGTGCCAACCGCAACTAAAGCCCTCCCTATATATACCCATCCAGCAGCCAACACTTAGCCATTTGGAGCCATTCTCTTCACAAGTGGGTGTAGGTTTGCTTTTGGTTCCTCTTATGCACATAAGGTGTTTGATGAAATGCCCCAAGAGCATGAAACAAACATGACATGAAGTGTTGGAGCCACACTCTTCGATCGCGGTTGGCAACTTGATGAACCTTTGATGTGTCATTGATAAAATATGCATGTGTGTAGTTCATTGTTTAATTTATATTGTTTGTAGCTAGTTAGTTTAACAAATGCATGATGGTTAATTATATATTTTATATTATAATAATGCAGATGAATCGGCAATGGATGTACGGTAACCGACTCTCCGCGAGTTCACTACGGGTTTGAAAGATTTCCTCGTAGTGGCTAATGCGAACAAGCGGGGGTTTTGTTATCTGTCCATGTGTTATCTGTAAGAATGAGAAGGGTTACTCTTCCTCAAGAGTTGTTCACTTGCATCTGCTTGAAGGGTTTCATGCCAAGCTATAATTGTTGGACCAAGCATGGAGAAAGAGGGGTTATAATGGAAGAAGATGAAGAAGGGATGATTTCATCGATGAAAGCTATCTTGCTCATTTCGGTGATACTTTCATGGAGGATTTGAAGGTGAAGGGAAGGTGAAGAAGAGGCACGTGATGATCCCGTTGATGATCTTGGTCGGACCATTGCCGATGCACGGAGACGCCGCTAAACCGAAAAGGAGAGGAGAATTTGGATCGCATGTTAGAGGATCACAGAAAGCGCTGTACCCGGATGCGATGATGGTCGAAAAAGCTGGGCTGCTGCTGGATTTGTTGAAATGGAAGGCGAGGCAGGTGTAGCTGACTCGGCATTTGAAAACTTCTGAAAATGTTGAAGAATATGTTTCCAAAGGATAACGAGTTGCCCGCTTGATCGTCTGAAGCAAAGAAGGTTGTCGCCCTCTAGGTTTAGAGGTTACGAAGATACATGCATGCATCAACGATCGCATCCTCTACCGCTGTGAATACGAGAATTTGAATGAATGCCGGTATGCCTTTGCATTGCGTTATAAGATCGAGGCGATGACCACGGTGGCGATGTTGAGGGCGAAACCGGAAGAGGGTTCCGCCAAGGTGATGTGGTATGCTCCTATAATACCACGGTTGAAACGTCTGTTCGGGAACAAAGAGCATGCCAAGTTGTTGCGATGGCACAAAGAGGACCGTAAGTCGGACGGGAGTTGAGACACACCGCAGATGGAGCATAATGGAGAAAGATCGACGAGATGGTTCAAAGATTTTGCAGGTGGCGCAAGGAACATAAGATTTTCTCTAAGTACGGATGGCATGAATCCTTTTGGCGAGCGAGCTCCAGCCATAGCACTGGCCCGTGACTCTATGCATCTACAACCTTCCTCCTTGGTTGTGCATGAAGCGAAAGTTCATTATGATGCGGTGCTCATCCAAGGTCCGAAGCAACCCGCAACGACATCGATGTGTAGCTAAGGCCATTAGTTGATGAACTTTTACAGCTGTGGGGTGGTGTCCGTGTGGGATGAGCACAAACAAGAGGAATTTGACCTCTGGCGTTGCTTTTCGTAACCATCAACGATTGGCCTGCTCTTAGTAACCTTCGGGACTGTCAAATAAGGGATACAATGCATGCACGCTTTGCTTACATGAGACTGAAAGTGTACATTTGCCAAATTGTAAGAAGAACGTGTACCTTGGGCATCGTCGATTTCTTCGAAAATTCATCCGATGAAAGAAAGGCAAGCATTACAACGGCAAGGCAGATCACCGGCGAAGCTGCGGAACGACTTGGTGCCTGAGGTATTTGATATGGTCAAGGATTTGAAAGTCATCTTTGGAAAGGGTCTGGCGGACAATCAGTTCGAAGGAGCCGACGGGCACGCTGCCATGTGGAAGAAGAAATCTATATTCGGGAGCTAGAATATTGGAAAGTCCTAGATGTCCGCTCTGCAATCGGCGTGATGCACGTTACGAAGAATATTTGCGTGAACCTCCTAAGCTTCTTGGGCGTGTATGGGAAGACAAATGATACAAAGGAAGCACGGCGGGACCAGCAACGTTTGAAAGACCCTAATGACCGGCATCGGAATGGTTTCAAGGTCGTGCCAGCTACGCTCGACCAAAGAAGAGAAGGTCATCTTTTTGAATGCCCGAGCAGTATGAAGGTCCCGTCTGGATTCTCGTCCAATATAAAGGGAATAATAAACATGGCGGAGAAAAAGTTCCAAAACCTGAAGTCTCACGACGCCACGTGATTATGACGCAATTGCTTCCGATTGCTTTGAGGGGCTCTGCCGGAAAATGTTCGAGTAGCCATTGTGAAGCTATGTGCATTCCTCAATGCAATCTCTCGAAGGTAATCAATCCGAAGTTCTACCACGGTTCTGAGCGATGTGATCCAATGTCTTGTCGGTTCGAGTTGGTGTTCCCGCCATCCTTCTTCAATATTATGACGCACCTCCTGGTTCACCTAGTCGAAGAGATTTTCGTTCTCGGTCCTGTATTTCTACACAATATGTTCCCCTTGAGAGGTTCATGGGAGTATTAAAGAAATATGTTAAGTAACCGTGCTAGGCCAGAAGGAAGCATCGCCAAGGGCTATGGAAATGAGGAGGTAATTGAGTTTTGTGTTGACTTTGTTCCTGACCTTAAGCCGATTGGTCTTCCTCGATCATGCACGAGGGAGACTAAGTGGAAAAGGCACGATCGGAAGGAAATCAACGATATGTATGGACGGCCATTCTCGATGAAGCACACCACATTGTCTTGACCAATTCCAGCTTAGTGGCTCCGTACTTTGAGAAACACAAGAATATTTTACGTTCTGACAACCCGGGGAAGCCTGAATCCTGGATTAGGAAGGCCCACATGGAGACTTTCGGCAGTTGGTTGAGAAAACATTTAATGAATGACAATGATGTTGTAGATCAGCTGTACATGTTGGCCAAGACACCATCTTCGACTATAACGACTTTCCAAAAGTGCGAGATAAATGAGAATACATTTTACACGATCGCCCAAGATAAAAGAGCACCAACCAAAACAGTGGTGTCCGCTTTGATGCAGCAACCGAGAATGGGCATCGGGTCACATATTATGGTTACATAGAGGAGATATGGGAACTTGACTATGGACCCTCCTTTAAGGTCCCTTTGTTCCGTGCAAATGGTTCAAGCTAACAGGAGGTGGGGTAAAGGTGGACCAGCAATACGGAATGACAATGGTGGATTTCAACAATCTTGGTTACCTTGACGAACCATTCGTCCTAGCGAAAGATGTCGCTCAGGTTTTCTATGTGAAGGACATGAGTAGCAAACCGAGGAAGCGGAAAGATAAGAAAACGATCAATTACATCATGCGATGATTCAAAGCGCCACATTGTTCTTTCAGGGAAAAGAAACATCGTGGGAGTGGAGGACAAGACAGACATGTCAGAAGATTATAATATGTTTGCTGAAATTCCGCCCTTCAAAGTGAACACCGACCCAAGCATTAAGTTAAATGATGAGGATGCTCCATGGATACGGCACAATCGTAAGCAAGCAGGGACACAAGGGAAGAAATGATGTGTAATAATTTATTGTACCAAACTTTGTTGAATGGATCATGTGAATTATATTACCCGTGATGTGTTTGGTGTCCATTTTGAATGATTCGAGATACCACCGATGATACATGAAATTTGGAGTGATTTAGTCATACTCCTGCCTAGGCGTATAATATGCATACTCGTAGTCTTCATAGCCGCCGCCGTCGTCGTTGTATCTTGGTAGTCGCCGCCTTCTAAGTTGCCGCCGTAAATCGCTTCTTTGTCGTCATTGTCGTCGGCGGCGGCGCTCGTGGCTCGAATCGAGGGTAGCGCAGGTGGGGATATCGCCGCCGTGATGTAGTCCATGGCGCTCTGCAGAGTCCGCCATACCACCATAGCCGACGGCCGGCCTCGTGGAAGTTCCCGGAGGCGACCGTCCTCCTCATACTGGCGAGCGCCTCTCACGCCGATTGATGAAGAAGGCGTCCCAAGTATGCTAGTTATCGGGATGCCGCGGGATTCATCCGCTGCTCCGGCGTGAGGTCGAGGTAGTAGTGGTTCGTGATGGCCGCCCGTCGCGCAGTACCGAGGGACGGAGGGACGCACGCCGCCGGCGCTAGGCTCCGGCCGGTGGGGGCCTTGATAGCCCGGTGGACAAGGGTAGTTCGAGGCGCAAAGCTCCTCCACCGCTGGTAGGTTAGAGTGGGTGCGGTGGAAGCCATGAGAGAGTGATGAGAGATTGTAGAGATGTGATAATGCTGGCCAAGCCGGGCTACATATATGTAGTGAGAAATGGCGGGAAAAATGGGAGCGGGAAGACAGGAGGCGGGAAGAAAGTGGCGGGAAGACAGGGAAGATATGGCGGAAGAAGAGGAATCAGAGCTGGTCATCTAACTCTGTAGTCCCGGCTGGTTGGTGCAACCGGGACTAAAGGTTAGACAGATGCGTGGGTAGCGCATTTACGCCTGTCGGAGGAACAAGACAAAGCGAAGCGGCGCCGTGCCTATAAAAGGAGCATCGTCTGTGCCAAGATAGAGGCGTGAAGAAACCGCGGGAAGACACAAAGGGAAAGAATGGCGGGAAGATGGCGGGAAGAATGGCGGGAAGGCGGCCGGCGCCGTTAAGGCCCCCTGCCCATGACAATTGGGGCCCACGCCTAAACGATTTAAAAAAAAAGAGAAGAGAATTTAGAAAATAAATAAATAAATATATTAATTAATTAATCAGTTAATTAAATTAATTAACTTAATTAATTGTGTTTAGTAAACCTAATTAAATAACTAATCTAACTAATCTGTTAATTAATCTAATTAATTCTAAAATGATTTTCGATTTAATTAATTCTGTTAATTCTAAAAATGATATAAAACTTTAAAATTAATATAAAATAATCCGTAACTTCGGATGAAAATACTTTGTACATGAAAGTTGCTCGTAACGATGAGGCGGATCCGGACACGCAGCCCGTTCGTCCGCCACACATCCCTAGCATAGCAAACACGTAACTTTCCCTCCGGTTCATCTCGTCCAAAACGCGAATCACCGGGGATACTTTCCGGATGTTTCCCCTTTCGCCGATGCGACCTCTCGCGTTAGGGCACACCTAGCACCGCGTATTGCAGGTTACGCTTTGTGATGCTTTGATTGCTCTGTTATTTATTGTGTTCCCCTCCGTTACTTCTTTCGGTAGACCCCGAGACTGCCGGCGACCCCAAGTTCGACTACGGAGCACCCGTCTCGCGCTCTACCGCGACACCCTCTCCCACCCCTTCCTCGCCCCCTCCTTTTGCCACCGGCCTTTCGCCACCGCCACCGCCACCGCCCCTTCTTCACTTAATTAATTTGTTTTTACTACATGTTTTCAGGACTGACATAATGGCGGACGATAGAGCTGACCCGATTATGGACAACTATGATCCGGACGGTGAAGCACATATGTTCGGCATCATAAACGGCGATATTCAATATGTGCCGACCGGAGAAGAAGAAGATGATATCTCTTCTTATCTGAACCTTGACGGTGAAGATGAAGGGCGCCGTCAACAAGATGATGTCAAGAAACGTCGATAAGCAGCGATCTTCAAATGGAAGTAGCAACCACCTCCGGCCGAGGTATATATATACATTGAGCCTCGGTGATACAAACTAACTGATTTGAATAAATATGTGTGTACTAACGCGCGCGACTCTCTTTCTTATTTTAGCCCTCGGCCGGATCGTCGAAACAATCGAGTACGTCGTCAAAGCGTGGCGCAACCAAGACGATGAAACAAGGAGAAACATGCACCATCGAGGTTGTCGACAAGGCAACCGCAGGCCGCTGGAGCCCGCAAGAACGCCACCAAGTTTGTCAGCCAATGTGGAGCCATTGTTAGAGACAACGTCTCGATCACCGTCGAGAGTGGAATGAGCCAAAGAAGGCACGAATTGATGGTTTCACTTTTGTCGATAAGAGAACAAAAAAGATTGCTTCAAGAAGCTTATGGAACATTTCGTTCTACCTCCGAATACAACAAATTCGATGAGGAGGGTAACAAGATTGAGGAAAACAAGGAGAGGAGGAGGCTAGTCAAACAGTTCGCTCTTCATAAGATGGCCGGCGCATTCCGGAAATTCAAGCAAAATCTAGCCCGTGACTTTGTCAAGCAGAACAAGACTCGGATTTCAAAGGACAATATGAGAAACTGAAACATGATTGGCCAGAATTTGTGAAGCAAAAGAAATCGGAGCAGTTCATTGAAATATCGAAAAAATAAGGAAAATGCGGCTAAGAAGGAGTACAATCATGTTATGGGGCCAGGAGGGTATCGCATTTTGGTGCCTAGGTTGGAGAAGATGGAGAACGAGATGAGGCGCGAGGAATCCGTTCAGTACGGAGGATGGGACCCAAGGGCCAAAAGCTGGTGGTACGGGCATGGGGAACGCTGAACCGGAGACAGGGGAGTGTGTTTACCGGGCAAATTAATTAAACCCACCCAAGCCCTTATTGACGCAATGAAGGATGCTCAACAGGGAAGATCAAGTTCAACAGAGAGAACGGCGACCGACAAAAGCCCTCGGGAATCCTGAACACGGAGGGCGTGTACGAGGCATGGGGCACATTCCGTGGAAAATAGGGTTCCCCGAGCGATGACCCGTCGATTCTGAAGCCGTAAGAGAAAGATGGATCGGGAAGCAGATGTTGTGGCGCGGTTGGCATCGGAAATGGATGTGATGAAGAAAACCATGAGTGTACTAGTAGCGAAAGAGATGCAGCTCGGGTGCAGCATGAAGATCATCCGGCGGATCTCGGAAGCCAGCAGCGGAGAAGCAGCGTGGCTTCCACGGAGGCCCCACCGGCTGGTGCGGATGCACCGACGATCGAAATTACTGCACCGGAGCCTCGGTGGTCGAAATTACTGCACCGGAGGTCGAAATTACTGCACCGGAGCCTCCTCGCTACCCGTGGGCGATATAAAGGAGATGAAAGAATGTCATCTGTATTATCCTATCGGGAACATGTCCATGAAGGTAGCCATCGGCAGTGCTTTACCATGTTTACAGGAGCACTCCACCACAACAACCCCATTCAAGATGGCTATGCTCGTGTCACGGTGGAGGACATAGTCCAAGGGTTTGAGGACACGGAGATTGACATTGCTACACCAGAGGGGATAAAAGACTTGGAGATGTCAAGCGCCATTTCATTCTATCGCAAAATAAGTTTATCAAGTTTCAGCGAGGCGCCAAGGACAACAAGTCCACCCCCTACGGTGGTGGTGGTGGCGGTGGCGGTGGTGGTGGTGGTGGTGGTGGTGGCGGTTCACCTACACCTCCGCCACGTAAGCCGACGCCGCCCCGATCCTAACGTCCGGCGGGTGATCATCCGCCGCCCCAGTCCTCGTCCGGCGGGTGATCGAGGCGCCGCCCCAATCCACCTACGGCAAAGAGGCGAAGCAGTCTGGATTATTAACCCGGACCCTTATGTACCTAAGACCACAAAGGTACGGAGCCATCATGAAGCCTCTCCCCACAAGGCCTTGGGAGCGTAGTGCCGAGGAAGTCGGCGCTGCGCGGCTGCTGATTTGGAGAAATGGAAGGCGGACTGCAAGAAGAAAAGAGAGCCCGAGCCCAAGCCAGTATTTTCGATAAGCAAAAGAAGTGGGCTAAGTCATTTTGAGCACACCGTCCCAAGCATGAAGAATCTGCACGACGACTATGCACGTGAACTTGCAGGCAGGCACTCATGTTCAAGGAGAACAAAGAGCGGAGAAGGCGAAAGTAAAAAAGCGGAAACAAGTTGCCCAGCTCGGGAACAAAGTAAACAATCGATTGCCCGCTTATAGTGGAAGCCTTCGTCCGGATGACCCGAGATCATACAAGCTGCGGCAACACAGGGATTGAGTATAACGAGTGCGAGAACAAGCGCCAACTTAGGTATTACTCTTCGTGAACTGTTAGGCCTTGATGAGGCGCCATGAAGGAGGTAGTAATTACATATGTCAAGAATGGTCCTCTCGTCGAGCCTGCGCAGAAAATGATCTACGACCAAATGAAAGGTCTGCTGAATTGGTACAAGGGTTACATAAAAATAAAAACGCCAAAGAATATATTTATGCGGAAGTTAGACATGAGCATCACTTCAAACATTACTATGTACAAATTGCCTGAGTGAATTGTTCCAGCTTTTCAATCTGCTTGAGCTCGACAAATCTATCATCGGTTGCTACGTTACGTAAGTGATTTATTAATTTCTACCCCATCTCGTTCATATTGCCTGCACTATATATATGTCCTAACTATATTGTTGTGTCCGCTATTATACATGCAGAATGAAGATTAAGGAATGCAGAGTAAGGAACATCCATGATGTTGGGTTCATTGACCCACACATCGTTAATGGACATGTGTTGGAGCGTCACCCGCCGACGTGGAGGCAGACCTGTGGCAGTTTCTTACAAAGCAGGATCTCAAAAGTGATATTCTATTTCCTTACCATTTTGGGTGAGTGTTTCTGTCTTGAGCACATTCTCTTTTGTTTACTCCATGCATGGTATGTGGCCGGCTAATCGATGAGTTATGCATGACGTACTGTGCATGTATCGTGTCCGCAGGTTCCACTGGATTCTGCTAGTAATTAAAGTTAACACCTCAGAATGTCTCGTCCACGACTCTCTGAATATGGATCCAAAGCTTTGGGCCGACATGAGAAGAATGCTGCAGAAGTAATTATTTTCATTCATTTGCGCTCTATATCGATCGGCCTATTTCGTTCATTTCCTAATATCAAGTAACTAATAACTCTCTTGTTCATTTAATTTTCTTTGCCTCGTAGGGTTTGGAGACGGTTCGTAGATACAAAGGTCGGTGAATTCAAAAAAGAGCTAGAATTCAAAATGTTAAAGCCTAAGAATGCTGGGGATATTCAGCCACCGTTGAGCAATCTATGTGGATACTATGTTCGTGAGAGGATCCGAGATACACCTCTGGCGGGTTCCGAGTGATACCAATGCTCGGAGGAATAACCTCCGGATGATGCTTAGTCCGAAGCTCGCTTCCGACCACTTCAAGAGGAACTAGCTGGATGGTTCGAAGGAAGTCCTCCATCCTAAAGGAGAACACTATTACGAGGACGTAGAACTTTATATGGATTAAATCATGTATGGAAACTTGTTCAAAATTGTATATGGTCATCCGATGATATTGAATATATATTGTATATTCCTCTTGAATTCTTTTGGTTCTAATTTCAAATTTATTTGAAATTGTACATTCATATGCATGTATGTAGTACCGTAGAATATATGAAACTCCTTGAAAATTAAAATAAAGCACAAAAGAAATAAAACAATACAAATTAAACAGAAAACAGGTTTAGGGGGGGCTAAAACCTAAACCTGTGGCGGCCTTTAGTCATGGTTAGCGAAGAACCGCGACTAAAGGTCCTCCGCTCGACGGTCGATCTGGCGCCCACGTGGACGGGCCGTTAGTCGCGGTTCTTAAGCAGCCGCGACTAAAGGTGGGGGGCTTTAGTCGCGCTTATTTGGTCGCGGTTCGAATCGCCAGGTTGCGAACCGCGACCAAAGGCCTTTTTTCCACCAGTGCAAATGGACCAGTCTTCTCCAGCGTCCTAGAACTCTGTCTCTCACCCCGTCCCCATGGCCCGTAGTTGTTTTCCCTTGCGCTTCGGCCACCACGGCACAAGGCACGAGAGCACGCAGCTCTTGGTCCCCGTCATGTGCTCCCGTTGCTTGTTGGAGCTATTCCGTTGCTTGTTGGAGACTAAACGGAGGAATGGATCCATTTGTTAATGTTTTGAATGGAGCTCGCTTGATGAACTCCCATTCTGATCATGTTCTTAATTTCTCCCCATTCCCCTTTAACACCTTCTGCTTCTTCTAAATGATGATCCGTGTTTGTCAAACTTGCCGTTCAATTCTTGTCAGCTCCATTTGGTTGATGGTTTTTATCTCTCATTTTTAGCTGCAATTGGTGAAGATCTAGCAAGCTTGCTAGATTGTTATATACAGGGAAGCATAGAAGATTGTTATATACAGGGAAGCGTAGAAGATTGTTATATACAGTTCCATTTGGAGTGTATGTTGATGTCCTTGTTTGGTGGCCATGAAAAGGAGGTTCTAGAGAAATTAATGGAGAAGAGATTCCCACCTCTCACACTTAGGACGTTACTGTCCATACACGTGGGGAAATCCTGCACAACCAATGAGATGATCTAACAGCCAATAACGCTTGGATTTGCCACTTCTCAGCCGTCGGATGCTACAGATCGAATGGCTATTATTCAAACTTATTCATACACTATATAGTGGTATAGATAAGCTGCGACGATGCTTGAGTCTTGGTTTCTTCTAGACCACATGACATGTGTTATTTCTTTCTGAGAGTCACCTGATGCGTGTTAGCTAGCGCGCATGTTGTTGACCTTTAAAAATCTCCGAGTGCATTACGAGGACGTGCACATATATATGTTTGCTTCGAATCAGTTTTCCTTTTATGGTTCAATATGACTCATCTAAAATAAATTGTCACTAGCTACACATGCACGGTCATTTATTAACTCACTCATGCTTAAAAGACACTATGTTTTGGGATACCACAGTACAAAAAAAACTATTTAAACAAAAGAATATACTCCGTAAACAAAAATAACCTACTTTAGTGAACTAGCTTACTTTCTTAAACAAAGATAATTATAGAAGTTGTCATATCCTTTTTTTTAGAGAAAAGGCGTCAGCCGAGTCCGAGAAAAGCTCAAATTTAGCCCGACTTTGAATTAACAAAGCCATCAACCAGTCGGGATTACCGAGGCACAAAATTACAAGGAGTCGAAACAAGTAAAGCGGAAAGAAAGATACATGGCACAAGGTAGACAACACAGCGGCAGCACCATAGGGCCAAAGCACTAAGCAGTGATGCCGATGACCAACACTACGCCCACACCAACTAGCCAACTAAGGAGACGAAAGCCAGGCACCACCGTGCAACCATCGAGCGCCGGCTGCATCCACATACCAAACTTGGGCAACACTTGAGTTGTCTCCGCCGTCACAAAGGGCCACTACCCTTTCACCCAGGCTCAATGGGTGCCACACTGGCGATCGACAGAGTGGCTCCCACAAGAACCCAGCACAAGGTGACCGAGCTGCCATAGGAAAAGTAGGAGGAGCATACCCACGAACACGGATGACCAACCAAGCGAGCACCCTCACCGGCAGCGGCGGTGCGAAGCACCAGACGTGAGTTGTCGAGTGAAGGTACATCACCATGAAGAAGATCGAAGAGGCATCAGATAGCATCAGGCGAAGCCGAGCAGGATGCAGCAAGAAAGGCAGACCATCACGCAACGCCACCACGCCACCAGCAGCCCCGACACCAAGAGCAGTTCCCAGCCACCGCCTTCAAGAAGGAGCACGACACCACGGTGTCGTCGATGCCCAGATCGGAGGAACATTAGCTTTTTCCATAGCTCGAGGAGGAGGCGGGAGGGAGAGGATCCACCCCCAAAGCCTCCAGGAAGGGGATCGGGCGAAAGGCGTTGGCTTCGAGGAGGTCACCGAGTCGGCCAGAGGTTTCCCCCGGAACCACACCCACTCGTCAGATCAGCCCAACCAGCACCAAGGAACGACGACAGCAGCCGCTAGGGGCCGACGCCGACACGGATCGGGGCAGACCGGAGTGGGGCGGAGCTTCTTCAGGGAGCAATGACGGACTGCGAGGAGCCGCCACAACACCTTCGTCTGCAGCCTCCATGTCGCTCACACGCCGCCCGCACGCCTTGGGAGGCTGCCCACTAGGGCCTGCCGGCGCAGCATACCGCCCAAGCCGCATCGCCCCAGGGAGCCGAGGCCCTCCATCCAAGAGGAGGTGCCAGATCCTCGCCGCCACCCTCATCGAGGCCGCGCACCCATGCCGCGAAACCCCTCAGGCAGCGACAGAGGGAAGAGAGAGGGAGGAGGGAACGTGGCGACAACGCTAAGGTTGCGCCCGAGTCGCCTCAATGGAGGCGACGTGGGGGATGATTGGAAGACGTTAATAATTCTATGTATGATAGGATTAACTTTACTTAGTGATAATCATCTAAAAGGAGCTAGACAAAATGCCATTGTTGGCTAATATAAACTTAAAATGCAAGCCAAATTGGATGCTTATCAGTAGGCTAATTAAATTAATTTATGAGTAGCTATGGATGCTCTATTTATGATGCTGAATCTAATCAATTTCTTTTTTAATCAACAACAGATTCCTACATTACAGAAAACCTGCATAAAGCAATTTGGGTAGTAATCCCCAGTCATGGGTGCTAAGGAACAAAGAAGGAAAAGAGATAGAGAACGGTACACACGGACGACCAATGAATACAAATAGAAAAAACTAAAAAGGCATCGTGAAGCCTATCAGCAAAATATAAGAATTAAAGATACAACATAATTGCAAAAAAAACACAAGGAAGGAAAATATGCAAATATGGAGCCGCACAAAAGGCAAAAGAATTGCGCACGAGAAAGGCAGGAATATGCAAACATGGAGTAAAAAAGCTAGAATAGAGCAAATTACATGTAACTATGTATTGAGGCGCAACAAACTAAATAAAGATTCAATTGCAATGAAGAACCTGCATATATTGCAACATAGTCGGAAATTATTAGAACATCTATACCACAAGGACTTCACGGTTAGCACACATGACAGAAGCATGCATGCCTGGACGTTGAAGGAAGTATACCATATTTTTATTGTGTGATGTTGGTAACTCAAAATAAGCACTACATGTACAATATTTTTATTATTAATATGGTAATCTAAAGATAAGGTGGTTCACCCGATTAGTTGTCTAGGATTAACGTCTCAAGTTTCAAACTAGCGTCCCAGAGAATCCTATTATTAATTGATCCATCATTTTTTTTCTCATTATCATATTTATCCTCTACATTTCCAACCATATTAGTAATAATTGGTGTTTGCTTCATAGCGAAGCACATCAATTTTTATTCTCCTGTTGCAATGCATAGACATGTTTGCTATGAAATATAATTATCAAGATAAAACATGTTAGTCATAGAAAATGGTACCATTTTAGAAAATTATTTGAAATAAAAAATTATTTAAAAATTTCAAATAATTTTCTCAAAAATTACAAAAATATCCTTAAAAACATATTATTCCAAAAAATAAAATAAATAAATGAAAGGCTATTCCTTGCATTACTAAGTCGTCGTCGGATGAAAACGCGGAGCTGAAATACATCGTGACGAACAATGTTATGGAGGCCTCTTCACATTCGCACTTCATGGACTAAAAGGCGATACTCAGGATTACATTATTTTTGACATTCGTCAAAATTGTATATAATAAATATTGCGGAATGACAAATGGAGCATGTTCTATTAATTTTATTGCCCGTTGCAACGCATGGGCATTTGTACTAGTATATATCTACAAATAAAGTAAGGTGCGCTTCTCCGATTTTTTTTATCCCTTCACTCATATTATTAATTTTGCTTTTGCTTTTTTCTGTGGATAATTAAAATTTGTTGGTCAACAAATGAGATTTTCTTTTGAGGTGGTACTAAACTGTATCAGCATGAACCAACGATAGTATGGGTTGCGTGTCTAACCAGCCCATCGCTTTGCTGCCTCAGATAAGCCCAATGAAGTCATTTTATTTGCATGTAATAAAGGACTAAAAAAGATCATACATCCCCACACGCATACTGAAGTTCCCTAAGAGCATCTCTAGCAGACCCCGCATCCAGCCGGCCCGCAAAACGTGTTTGCAATTCGCGGTAAAACGGCATTGCAGGCCGGCGCGGACGGCCGCAGATGCAGACCCCACATAACAGACCCGTAAAAAGGATATTCGCGGAATATGCTCTTTTACGGGTCGGCTTTGCGGGTTCTGATCTGGCGCAGCTCTTCCCGGCCCGGAAAATCTAAATTTGCACCTTAATTTGATCCAACATAATGCATTTCTTTGCTTTTTCAACAGCATTGGATACATAAGACATTACCAAATCTTTGCTAGAATAGTAAGACCAAAGAAAACAAGAGCCACAAGTATGCATTTTAGAAGATTTCTAACTTCCATAACTGCTCCCACTAGTTGGACTAATATCTTCTCCATGCATTTGTTGTTGATATGTGGATTCTTGATTTTGCATTCTTCGTTCTTCATCTTTGGTTCGAAAGAAGTAGAAGTTGCTTCCCCTCTAGTTGCACATGCAACCGTATCATTGCCTTCGATTCCTCTGAGTGCGCCTTCCCAAAACCAAAATGAGCATCCATCTTCCTACAGACATGATGATGTTCGACATGAGCTACCGCGATTGAACGAAAGATTGAGCTACCAAAATGAGCCGAACGAAGACATCAGGTACCCCATCATTTTAGCATTTGAAGAACACCCATCCGGGGTGCATCGGCGTGCCCGAAGTTAGCCGCAACACTGTCCGCATGCAGTCCTCGCACTGTATGAGCGACATAGGCAAGCCACAGAGCCGCTGCGCGAGCGCCAAGCCCGGTGGACGGCCAGACGAATCCATGCACGCAAGCCGTCGGCGGCGGCGGGAGGACGAACCCGTACCTGCATGCGGCGATGCGACCTTGCCGGGGCTGCGGGAGATTCTCCCCGACCATTCCATCGCTTGGCGCAGCCACTGGCGGCCGGAAAAGCCAAGTCCGGCGGCCCGCGATGAAGGGCCACAGATCCGCAACTTTCCGCCCCGCTGACGTAGGAGGGGGGAGAGGGGAGGCCTCGTGCGTGTGGCGGCCTTTCGGCGTGCTCCCGCCGGCTGCTTTCGCCGGAAACTTGGGCGGCGGCCCGGCGGCGGGGCGAGGGGGAGAGGGGAGGTGGTTGGTGGGAAAAACGCGGGCTGAAATGTCGCCCCACCCCCCACCAACCGCCTCCGCTTATATACAGGGCACCGCAAGGGCAAGGGGAAAACCCGCGTATTCACGGGTTGAGGCTGAGATTTTGCCGCGCCCCTCAAAAAAATTTACGGGCCGGCCGCGTTTGTAGGGTCTGTTGGGGCAGGATTATCCGTGCCGACCCTCATTTTAACGGTTATTTTAAGAATCGGGGCTTTTTGCGGGGTCTGCTAGAGATGCTCTAAATAGCCATCCCACACTGGGCCATGTTGCTTTGCGCTGTAGGGACTACACTTATGGGTTGCCAGTCAGGCAACTGGTCTTTTGAGAGCCGCAGAAATAAAATTGATGCTATGGGAATCAACTCAGGACCTCTTCTTCGCAAAAAAAAAGAGAGAGAAACTCAGAACCTCTCCCATCGGCTGCTACTACCAACTCGGATAACATTTTTCACATTAAATACTCCCACCTCGCTATTTTAAAGTGGTTGCCACCGGTTAATATATAAACACCCAGGGAATCGGCAAACGCATAGTGAGAATAGAGGAAAACAGCATCCTCTTGTTTGCGGCGAGACAGAGATTGAGTGGGCTAGATATGATACTTAAACGGGTGGGATAATTGAAGGGAAGGATTGTGGGCTGGATAGAATATTTAAATGGCTGGGATAATTAAGGTAATTAAATAGCACGGGTGCGACCTGAGGCCCCTCCCAATGCTCCACCCTGTGCAGGTGCTAAGCCTTCCACATAGGTAAAAAATCTGATGTGACGAGTTATTTAAAAGGAGAGAGACGAGTGTGGTGACCCGGGAAGAAACAATGCTAAGCGCGTGAACCTAGGCAAAACATTTAAAGGAAGGAAACCCATCAATACATGAAGAGCTTTAGTTGTTAAATTATTAAATGAAACAAGCTTAGCAACTATAAGCTAAGCACATATGCATTGGGGATTATAGTTGCTAAGCTATTTAATGTGCTTAGCACCTTATCTAAGCACCCATGCATTGGCAGCAGCATGAGACTATCCACAGAGGGAGTAGTATAGGTGGTAACATCACATTTATCTAGGCAAAATAGATGATGTGGCATGTAATTAATGAAGAAAGAGAGGCATGTGATAAGGCTAGTCATAGTGCATAGTAACTTAGAATAGTAACATGCATATGTTACTAGTCTATGTTACTACCATCATAGTGGATAGTAACATAATAAGTGTAGTGTCATGCAAGCCTTCATTTATTATGTTGTAGATTCATTTTGCATTGGGGTGCGTTATGTTATGGTAACATATTATGTTACCACAAGCACTTCTCTCATCATTAACTTCATGCCACATAAGCATATATGTCTTGGGATGTGTTATGTTACTACCTAAGTTACTCCCACTATGGCTAGCCTAACATAGCTAGTTATTGTAACATCACATATATCAAGAAAAGATGAGTCTACAACCTAATAAATGAAATGATACATGACATAACACATATGTTACTACCCACTATGGAGGTAGTAACATAGACTAGTAACATATGCATGTTACTACTCTAAGTTACTTCCCACTGTGACTATGCAGAGGAGAGGAGGAGGCATGCAGAAGGGAGTTGTAAGATGTTGAGATTGCTTGATGGGGCAAGCAAGAAGTCTGGACCTATAGAAGCAAGAGCTATCTTTGCATGCAACTGTCGGCTGTCGCCTGGTTATTATGGCCATACACGCATAGCTTCTTGATGGCTTTTTTGCAGGATGAGCAAGGTAGCTGATTGAGAAGTCCTTCTGAGATAATTGATCTATGTGATGTCCTACCAACTGAAAGTTGATTAGTATAGGATATAATAAGTAGTACGTGGACAATATTTCTCTGTTCTTTGCAGGTTGAGTACGAATTCAACTCAAGGTCTTCACGTGTATGTTGTGTGTGCACTCTCTTTTACTGAGTCATAATGGTAGATGCAACATTACACCAAAAAGAGCGCTTATAGGCGCCGGCGCGCCGGCTGAACCGTTCGGCCGGTCCAGCCTGGGCCGTTCGATCTGCCTAATATGGAGCCCCGTGGAACAGTTTGATCACACTCGTATCACTGTAGACTCGGTCGTCGTTCGTCGCCCTTGCGAATCCCCCGCTCGCACCCGTGAATCCCACGCACCTCCTCCTCCGCCTGAATCACTACCCCACTCCAGCGCGCCCCCGCACGTCCTCCCCTGTCATCGGCTCACCGCTGCCTACCGGAGGTCCAAAACATCCACCCCGCATCTTCTATGGCAACCGGTTCTAGCAAAAAATTGATGCGGTCCCAACAAAATTCACCGCCGGTTCCAGCAATTTTGTGGGAAGCGACCACCGGCGACCTATGGTTCCAGCAAAAAATTGCTACGGTTCCAGCATATTTCACAGTTGGTTGTAACACTGGTTGCACCAAAAAATCTCACAAACAACAAATCCCTGTCAAAATCGATTGTAGAAAAAAACACAGCCATTTCTAGCAACAAATTATTATGGTTCCAGCAAAAATCCTACAAACAACAAATGCAGCAAAAATTCGCCTCACCGCCGCACCTCAGGAACTGAATTTGTTTCCAGCAAACAAATCATGGGTTCCAGCAAAACAGGATCACGGTTGTAGCACCTAGCTCGCCGAGCCCCATTACAAGCTGGGGAAGAAGGCCGGTTCCAGCAAAAAAATTTGCTGCTTCCAACAAAATGGATCGCTGGTTCCACCATTGTGGGATTGTGCTTGCTTTCCGCATGACCGTGGTAGCACTCATCATCTCGGGTGGCAGCACGCCGTGCCGGTGGTTGCAGCTCCTCTGCGGCGGGTTGCAGCACGTCACACGGGGCGCGCGGTGTAGGGAGTCGCCTATTCCAGCTCGCCGTGGCGCCGTTGTAGCATCCCGTGGCGCCTGGTCCAGGACGCCATTGCAGCTTGCCGGGGCGCCGTTGCAGCAGCTTGCTTCGCCGGATTCTGTCACCAGGAGGCGGATCTGCAGCCTTGGGCCCGCCTGATGAGTAGAGAGGAGGGGGAAGGATCAACGGAGGAGTCACAACGGCCAGGAATGGGGAGATGGAAGAGGAGGAGAAAGAAGTGTCTCGTGGAAGGAGAGAGGTTGAGCGGTCCACAGTGATGGGAAATGATAAGGTTGACTGGTTGAACGGTCAAGCGGCGCACTGGTGGCTTAGTAGCGAGAGGCAGCGCGAGCGATCGAGCGGTGCGACCGGCCCAGCGTTCGGCCGGCGCATCGACATAAAACGTTTCCCCACCAAAAATGACTATAAGGTGAATGCTTTTAGGAAATTAGACCGTGATAACGCCGTAACATTTTTATTTTCTGAATGGCCTTTTAGAAGTCCTTATCTTATCAGAAATGTTAACGCCCACACGTCTGGGCGTTTGCACATCGCCCACATGCCTCCACCATCACTCATTTTGCCACGTATGAATAGATGATATCAGCAGAATTTTTTTTGGTTTTCGGCTTAAAAATGTTGTATCTCCTAAATAAAAAAATGAACTAAAAATCCGTTTTCATCATTAAATCCGTCTCGACGAGATCTTCAAAACTAGACCTTATGTTGATATGTTTTGATGAAAAATTTTTTTTGCCAGAAGTTGCCATGATGTTTACACTGCAGTTGTCATAGGGCTTAAACTAAAGTTGCCATGTGGCAATTTTAGTTTGTAGATCATGGCAATTTTAGTATTTTGATGATGGCAACTCCAGTACTTTGACCATGAAAATTATTTTTTGTATGAACCAGGGCAATTTTACGTGCATGTATCATGGCAATTTTAGTTTATGGTTCATGGCAAGTCTAGTTTCTTAATTCCCTGTTTTATAAATGTCAAAATTTACTTTTAAATGTAGAAGAAAATAGCTGAAACCTATCATGGCAACTTCAGTGTAAACATCATGGCAATTCATATGCAATAGACATCGCAACTTTTAATCCAAAAAAAAATTCATCAAAACATATCAACATGGGATCTAGTTTCGAAGATCTCATCGCGAGGGATTTAATGGTGAAAACCGATTTTCAATCGGATTTTTCGTTTCAAAGATAAAACATTTTAAAAACTGAAAATCCAAAAAAATTCCTACATGCATGCATGCGATGACGTGACAATCTGTTTACATTAGAGACGTGTGGTGCGTCTCCCTTCCTGCCACACGTGTGGCAGTTAGTGCGACCCTATCTTATTCTCGTATATGTCCCAAAGTTCTTTTTATCTCTACCACATCTCCAAAGCCTGATTCTTAAGTCTTGCATCGAGGGTGTGGCAATATTAGAAAATATTTTATGTCATTGCAAGGCACGGGTATTTGTTACGACATTAAGCGTGGGCCTACCTGATTCTTAAGTCTTGCACCACGAGGGTGTGGCAATATCAGGAAATATTTTCTGCCATTGCAAGGCACGGGTATTTGTTACGACGTTAATCGCGGGCCTACTGCTGTACTGGTGAGATCCATGTGGAGGGATCGCGTGCTCTCTTGGATTCTTGGTCGATCGATATGAATATGTACAGTCCGACTTGTTCAACCATAGACTGATGTGATGTAAATAGGTAATCATGCATGCTAGTATTAATTCGATCCTGCCGTCCCATGCATATTATACATACATATGCGTAGCCGGCTGTCCAGATATATACACGCGCTCTGCAGGCTGCCCACATCACAAAGACTTGTTCCTACCCAACCATGTAATAATAATCTATACATAAATAAATGTATGGCAAGAGCTCCCTACAAATACTAGCCTTCTTCACTCCTTAAACATCGCACAATCCAAGCAGCAAAACAACCAATTCCAAAGCTTGACTGCTAGCTAATTTACTCTACCGAGGAGAAAGCGAAGAGACATGGCCATTCGAGTGTTGCTCCTTGCAGGAGCTCTCCTGGCCCTGGCATGCTCGCATGGCGCCACCGCCTCTGACCCCAGCCTTCTCCAGGACTTCTGCGTCGCTGACAAGATGTCTACAGGTACAACATGCACACTTCTATGTAAAGTCCATAAATCGTGCTATAGATACATCCGTTTAAATGTCAACTAACTTCCGATGGAAAAACTAGTTAAGCATTTAATCACCCATGTCAGTTATCTTATATGAATGCATTCACCCATGCAGTGCATGTCAACGGGCTGGCTTGCAAGGACGCAAAAGAAGTCACTGCCGAGGACTTCTACTTCTCCGGCCTCCATGTGGCCGGCAACACGACCAACAAGCAGGGCTCCGCGGTGACCGCCGTCAATGTTGCACAGATCGGCGGGCTGAACACCATGGGTGTCTCCCTTGCACGCATCGACTACGCGCCCTTTGGCCTCAACCCTCCCCACACGCACCCGCGTTCCACCGAGATTCTGACCGTGCTAGAGGGCTCCCTACATGTCGGTTTCGTGACATCGAACCCCGAGAACAAACACTTTGAGAAGGTTCTCAACAAGGGAGATGTGTTTGTGTTCCCTAAGGGCCTCGTCCATTACCAGTACAATAATGGCACGACCCATGCAGTGGTTCTTGCGGCGTTGAGCAGCCAGAACCCTGGAGTGATCACGATAGCCAATGCGGTGTTTGGAGCCGAGCCTTCCATCCCGGCTGGTATTACTACCAAAGCCTTCCAGGTGGAGAAGAGCACGGTGGACCGGATCCAAGCACAGTTCTAAGTTGTGTTCCCATGAGTGCCTTTGTTTGTCTGTTATGTTTAAAATATTCAAATTTGCATTGCATTACATTCTTTTTATAACATTCTAAGTCGAGGATATTGTGTCCTTGCGGATGTATTTTTTTCTTGTGCTTAATGTTGATGTGTTGTAGGACCTACCCCTATTCACTATTGTTTTTTCCATAAGTAAATTGTACTATCTTGTGTAATATTCATGTGTTGTGGGACACATCCCTACTGTTTGTTTCTAAGGTAAATTGTTCTTTTTAACTCTCACTGTGGCCCTCGCAAGTGCGAGGGCGCCACCCTTATTGTTATGAAATTGTTGGAAAATTAATGTTTTCGATGTTCTTTTGCCAGTGCTAAATTGAATATCATAATAAAGCAAACTTATTGAAGGCCTCTTTGGTATGCCTATTTTTTTAAACATAAGAACTTGATGCAAGTTCAAATAGAGGACTGGAAAGCACAATAATTTTGTAATATTTTTATTTGGTTCAAGCAATAATAATATGTACTCCAGTTGTTCTGAAATGTACTGCATATTAGATTTTTGCAAAATCTTACTTTGTAAATTTGACCTAAGTTTGTAGAAAATTTGTCAACGTCTATAATACCAAATCATTACCATTATATTATGAAACATATTTCATGGGCTATATATTTGGTATTGTATATGTTGGCCAAACTTTATGAAAGTTGACTTTTGAGAAAACTAAATCACACTATATTATGGAACGGAGTAAGTGCAATTATGATTTGTTTATGCCACTAAATATCTCAATAGGATTTTTATTCTGCATTATATTCAAAATAAATATGATTAAACTAATGTATATAGAAAATTGGATATCACATTGGCTGCTCTCACATCATGTTGTTACGTGCACCTAGCAAGTACATCAAACCCTCTAGAGAACCTCTTGAAATCCCTGATATTTTTTGAAATTAATGGTAAACCAAAAGTTTTATTAGGATTAATATTTTTTTGTTCTCGATTTGATCTTCTTACTATTAAAACAGATAAGTTTATCCATCAACTCGTAATACTTTGTATGTTTGTTTCCTCTAGTGGGTTTCACCGTTTAAATATTTTGACCGATATGGCACCTTTGTGTAAGCCATGTCACACAAATTTTATTTTTAAAATGGTTTTAAATATTTAAAAACAACTATAACTTCTTAAAATCATGAAAAGTATAAAAGAACATACAAATTTGAGCAAAATCTCAGATGTTGTTTTCACTAAATCTCCAATTTTCAATTTATTCTAAATTTCTTATCATTTTCTTTACCTTTTGGTAGTTAAGAATTTTGCTAAATAATATAAAAATATCAATATTTGAAATAGTTTTTGAAGAAAATTTTTATGTGTGCACCACATAAGATAAAACTACATTCGTAATAGTTAAAGCCACTTCGAGGAACAAAGTTTACAAGATGTCAGGAGTTGAGGGGTCAAATATATGTGATCTAAGATGCTTGTCATGGAGCATGCGCTCACCCAGTAGTTGAGAGAACAAAATTATCATCTCTTTTAGAACAATCACCACACGATATAGGAATAATATTAGGGTAGTTCAAATTCTAATTTGATCCATGGTGCAATGAGAGAGAAATGTGGGTGAATAGTAGCTAATTTAATTGGGTTCCAAATATGGCCAAATATCCCTATCAACATTCAATTTTTCTTATTTAATTATTTAGTTTATCTCTGTATTGAATTCAATTTGATATTGGTGCACACACATATATCGTATCTAATATGGTGATTCTATTTACAATATGCCACAACTTCTATCGGGTAACTCAAGGCGGTGAGTACTGGATGCAACCCAAATCAGGAGGGTGCTCGGTCACATATATGTATTGTTTTGCTGTTAAATTTGTAAATGTATGATATATATATACGATTTTTTGAACCACGTGACACATGTGGGAAGCAATTCAAAAATATATATATGATTTTTTGAGTGGTCAATCAGAAAAATAAAATACTTCACATGTTATAAATTTAACAATGAGCCATAGAATACACATGATATTACATAGACCAAATAATTTTTCATGGCATGAGCCTTCAATTCTTCTTAACACATATACACTTGGCATGTTCCACTTTTTCTCAAGCAACACCACAAGAAAGGGAGATGTGAAGCTAGGTAGAAAAATTAAAATATTTGGGTTGGAAGTTGCAATGGCGCATGGAAGTACCATTCACATGGCTCCAGCTAGCGATCCGGCCTCATGTGTCAGTACTTTGTTCTTGAATCGTGTATGGCTATGGTAAAAAAACTCATGCGAAAAATTGATGCATTCAACCAAGGAAGTCATGATCCGAATCACAGAAAGTGGAAATTGTGATCTCATTTCCACGGTTCCTCAATCTGAAGCAAACACCAACCACCAGGACCAGAAGTGGAGCCATGGCTAACTGCAGGGGACAAAGATCATGGTTGTATCTTGGCATGTGCACATTAAATCATGGTATTCATATATACCTAGAAGTATGGACATACATCAAGTCAAGTGAATAGGCAATGGCTTGTATGAGACGATGGTTCATATTCGATCGGTATAGCGAGTAAGGACCGATGAATGTAAAGAATAATATGTTGTAACAAATTTGACCTTCTAAATAGATATTATAAATATATTCTAGGTCTAGTAGATTAATTATCCAGTTTGTATAGTAACTCAGCAATATTCTGTAGGATATGTGATATTAAGACCTTGAGTTGAAGTTTTGATCATGGAAATTTTAATTGTGTTAGACCTTGAGTCAATTAACTTTTGTATGATGCTATATGAGGAATGTTGAATTAATATTTTTAATCATGGCCTCTTTCTCCAATGAAATAAATGGTTACATTTTAAGAAATAGTTAACTATTTGGAGTAATGTTATATTAGGAGTTGACTTAAAAGTTCTAATTTTATTGCGGCCTGATTAGTCATTTGTATACAATATTCCTAAAAAAGGTCTAACACAATCACATGTATATGTAACAATAACATCAATTATTTTATTTATGCCAATGATGATGTTGAACGCCATTGATGGACTTGTGAGAAGATGCGAACATCATGCTAGACCAATCAGAGTTCTTGTCCAACACAAAATTGTTATTACTCTACATGAGAAGTGGTACTCCATTTTCTTTTCTGAATAAGTAGTACTCAGTTTAGCTATGTGTGTTGCCAAGTGTATCATTCTTTTTTTTAGGGTCTAGTGTGTCTTTCATAATTAATCATTATAGTTCAGATTCGTGAGATGCAACTAAAAGAAAGATACATGAGATGTGGTACTCACTCTGTAAATTAATATATGATGTTTTAGATCACTATTTTGGTGATCTAAAACATCTTATATTAGTTTACAAAATGTAGTATTTTTTTTATTTTTTTGGAAGGGACGTGAGATCTAGTAGTTTTTTTTAGTTGTTTTTGAACGGACACACAGATAGATGTAAGGTGCATACGCAAGATCAATCGACTCAGCACAGTTTTTATTTTAGTTTTTTTATTTACATGAGTTTTCTTTTAATTAATTGAGTCATATATCTATGTAGGGTGCATTTCCTAACTAATCGTAAGTTTTGGGTCCATTAGTGTTTTGCACTGTGTGGTTAGGTAAATCTAATGATTATATATTTTTTTGGTCTACCAAAATAAGGTTTTTTTTTTTTGCGAATAAAGAGGATTGCATTAATCAAAGGAGATCATTACAATCCTGTTGGCACAGTAAGCCAATTGCATCAGGTCCATGGCGTAGCCTAACTGCTGTACGTGGTTCGGAACGCCCCATTTGGGCTCAAGCATGAGCTAATTTACTTTTATTCCTACAAACATGCGATATCACGTTTTGACGACCAAGTGCAAGGAGGCGCTTGGTCTCTCCAACGATAGCAGCAACTGGGGACCTGTTTTGTTCAGTTTCTTTGATCATGTTAGCAGCAACTAAACTGTCCGTCTCCAGAGAGAACGGCAAGGAGCTCCATTCGAGTGTTAATACCCCTTCCATGCAAGCGGCCACCTCCGCCTCAAGAGCGCTCGCGCAGCTAGTTAGCAATCTACAGGAAGCAAAACCTAAAACTAGCTAAAACCTCAACTGAATTACTAGCAGCAGTAACCTAGCAGCAATCTATTTCAAACACCTAAAACTAGATGCAATTACTACATACCTTTTCCTTTACAAAGGACTTTGGCGTTGAGTGATCTCGTGCTCTATTGGATTCTTGGTCAATCGATGTAGACAGGTACAGGCGACTTGTTCAAACATAGATTGCTCTGATGTAATCATGCATGCTATATATTAATTTGATCCTGCCGTCCCACATACATACGTATGGGTAGCAGGCTGTGTCCAGATATATACACGCGCTCTGCAGGCTGCCCACACCACAAAGACTTGTTCCTACACCCAATCATGTGTATCTAAAAATACATATATGTATGGCAAGATCTCCCTATAAATACTAGCCTTCTTCACTCTTTAAACATCGCACAACTCAAGCAGCATAGCAACCAATTCCAAAGCTCAACTGCTTGATATTTTACTCTAGCGGGGAGGAAACAAAGAGACATGGCCATTCGAGTGTTGCTCCTTGCAGGAGCTCTCCTGGCCCTTGCGTGCTCGCATGGCGCCACCGCCTCCGATCCTAGCCATCTCCAGGACTTCTGTGTCGCTGACAAGACGTCTCCAGGTACAATATACACACTGATGAAGTCCATATAACTGTAGTTAAGCTTAAGCAATCGCTCAATTAGACTATCTTATATGAATGCATCTACCTACGCAGTGCATGTCAATGGACTGGCTTGCAAGGCCGCGAAAGAGGTCGTCGTCGAGGACTTCTACTTCTCTGGCCTCCACGTGGCCGGCAACACGACGAACAAGCAGGGCTCAGCGGTGACCGCCGTCAATGTTGCGCAGATCGGTGGACTGAACACCATGGGCGTTTCCCTCGTCCGCATCGACTATGCACCGTTCGGCCTCAACCCACCCCACACTCACCCGCGTTCCACCGAGATCCTGACTGTGCTAGAGGGTTGCCTGCACGTCGGTTTCGTGACGTCGAACCCTGAGAACCAACACTTTGAGAAGGTTCTCAACAAGGGAGATGTGTTTGTGTTTCCTAAGGGCCTCGTCCATTACCAATACAATAACAGGACTACCGGTGCGGTAGCTATCGCGGCGCTGAGCAGCCAGAATCCTGGAGTGATCACGATAGCCAACGCGGTGTTTGGAGCCGAGCCTTCCATCCCAGCCGGTATTACTACCAAGGCCTTCCAGGTGGAGAAGAGCACGGTGGATTGGATCCAGGCACAGTTCTAAGTTTGTGTTCCCATGGGCGTGTTGCCGAGTTGATTGGTATTGATTGTGTTTAGATTCAAATTTGCATTGCATTACATTCTTTCTATAATATTGTAAGTTGAGGATTGTGTCCTCATTGGTGTGTGTTTTTTCCTGTTTAAAAAATGTTGATGTGTTGTGGCACACACCCCTATTATTTATTCTAAAAGTAAATTGTTTTATCTTGTGTAATGTTTTTTGGGAAGTAATACTTTATCTTATGTAATGTTTTTTTGAAGGGTTATCTTGTGTAATGTTTTTTTAGAACTTATATTGTGTAATGTTGATGTGTCGTGGGGCACCCTGCTGTTTATTTAAAAGGAAAAAATCATGTGTAATGTTGACCGCAAGGAGCCCACACATCCTTAAAAAATAAGCCCCTTGTAAATGCATCAAAATATAAAACAAAATCCTAGTGATGATGATGATGACGACAACGATGATGATGATGATGCAACCTTATATGTGCTAAAAATAGGATCACCTATTTAGTTACAGGATAATCTATTATCATTATACCAAAATGCAAAAGTTGTTAGAATAACCACAAGAAAATAATAACCTTGAGATTCGCTACCTTTTAAAAACTCCACAAGTATTGTTTAGGAGAAAATTAAATTTTACGAGCTCACCCCAGAATAACCTAATCTAAGTGTTTGAAGCCATCCCCTCTAACCAATCATGAGGTTTTGGGCATTCAATCTTCATCTTCTGCATGTTCTTCTCCCAAGTAGATACCGAAGTCCATATTGCACATTTCTGAAACACTGTTCTTCATGGTCTCTCCCTTCTGTACCTTGTTTAGAATCTCGTAGAGATGCATAACACATAATTAGTGCTCATATTCATTGAACACTAGTTGAAAAACTTTAATCATCCCTTACATACACATATATCATTACAACATGATAACTAGTCTTGATGATGAACAAGTTGTAACCAAAGATGTTCGCCTTCTATTTATCACTCATGATAGTGTACAGAGAAGTATTGATCATGTGATTAGATCAAGTTTCGGGTTTGCCAATAATAACAATCCCAAGTGTTATAACACTTCCACGTCCACTATTGCCTCGGAAGTGGAAAATGCAATCACTTGGATCAATCCCAACAACACATAGTAATTTTCCCGAAACTTGTTCTTTATTTGTGTGTCATCTATGACAAGCATGCATCCTTCCAAGAATCCCCTTCTACATGCATCCAAAGATATATACAAGGTGCTAAAACACACTCTACAACTTCAGAAGGTATGAGCTCATAATGTTGCCTCTCCTAAACACTTTGTAAGGGCATCATTTGCCTTAGGGTTTTGGTGATGATGACAACACACGTGGACTAATCGTGTGCCATAGTTTTCTCAGGTACACTTTGTGTGGCGCAAGACGGTTAGGTTTCCCTCTGTGCGGAAAAGATCGAAGACGGAGTTTCCGACGTTTCATTTCCTTTGGTCGTAGGATATCCGTACTATTAAGAGGGAATCCTCTTCGGAAAGTATTGGGTGAATCCTTCACGTACACATTCTCTGCACCCACCATATACTCTCCGTTCGAGGAGAGAGAGGTTCCCCATCCTCTGTTCTGTGCAGTCCTGCTCTTGGCGGTTGTACCGCTTCTTTGAGCGGTTGTACCGCTGGACGGTAGTTCCGGTCTTACCACCGCCCGTAGTACCGCTCTGGGGTGACTCCCTTCTGTACCGGGTGCGGTTGTAGACCGGTGGTGGAACGGTAGTTCCGGTTTTTCTTGATAAACCGGTACTACCGGTGTTCACGGCGGTAGTACCGCCTCGGACCCCACGGCCCAGGAACTGCTGGCCCAGCGGTAGTTTCGGTCCAACCTCCGGGCCAACTACCGGCCTGAGGGGTTTACCTTCTGTATATGGCCCGGTAGTTGAGCGGTGGTTGTGCGGTAGTTCTGGTTTGTTTCGATAAACCGGTACTACCGGGTGCGCCACCGGAAGTTCCACTCCTATGCGTTTCTGCACATAACGGTTGGATCTTGGGGGGCCTATTTAAGGAGGTGCTTCTCCTACCTCCCACCTACCTCTCTTGCCTCTCTCTCTCCTCCATTACTGCCATTAAAGCTCTCTTGCCCTATCTCTCTCTCTAGCCACTCAAACTCGTTGATTTGCTAAGGATTGAAGGAGGAGACCTAGATCTACACTTCCACCAAAGGATATTTGATTCCCCCATACTTTCTTGTGTGGATTTTGTTACTCTTGGGTGCTTGGGCGCCCTAGACGGAAGAGATCACTTCGGAGCCAGATTCCATTGTGGTGAAGCTCCGGGGTTTCGTTGGGATCCTCCAATTAAGTTGTGGAGAGAGCCTCTCAACCTTGTTTGTAAAGGTCCGGTTGCCGCCTTCAAGGGCACCAATAGTGGAATCACGGCAACTCGCATTGTGTGAGGGCGTGAGGAGAATACGATGGCCCTAGTGGCTTCTTGGGGAGCATTGTGCCTCCACACCGCTCTAACGGAGACGTACTTCCCCTCAAAAGGAAGGAACTTCGGTAACACATCCTCGTCTCCATCGGTTCCCCTTTTGGTTATCTCTCACCTTTACTTGTGCAAGCTTATATTGCGTTCCATCCCTTGTTTGCTTGTGTGCTTGTTGTTGTTGCATCATATAGGTTGCTCACCTAGTTGCATATCTAGACAACCTACTTTGATGCAATGTTTAATTTGGTAAATAAAAGCTAAAAATTGTTAGTTGCCTATTCACCCCCCTCTAGTCAACTATATCGATCCTTTCAATGGGTATCAGAGCCTCGTCTCTTTATTAAGGACTTTGCCGTCCGAAGAGTATGGTTGACACTGTAGACAGTGGGGAGGAGCACTCCGGTGTGAATCCGAGCTCGTCTACGGCCGATGGGGGAACCGCGGTCTCTCGTGAGGAATTCAATGTGGCTTTGGACACATTGAAAACCTCCATGACCACCGAGGTTTAAAGCATGTTTAACAAATTCTTAGAAGGACTTAAACTATCTACCTCGCCGATGAAAGTGGGTCATCCCACTAACAAGGTGACGGATGCTAACTCCGACAAGGGGGAAGCTACTAGTGAAAAGGGTTCTTCTTCTAGTGGTAAAAATGGCACCGACATCTTTGCCCATGTGGAACCTCCACTTGTTTATGGTGGACCGATTCCTTCCACCCATTTGAATCATGCCGGTCCTTCCCCTAAGATTGTGAAAAATGAGGACTTTGATTCTTGGGTTTACCGCTTCAAGCGTCATTTAAATCATGTGAATACTAATCTTTGGAGAATCATTGAAGAAGGTTTCCATCCACATGACCGAAGCAACTTCACCCCTAGAGAAGCCACGGATAATTAATTCAATGAGAATGCTCTCTTCATCATCCAAGATGCAATTCCCCCTGAAGATCTCCCTCATTTTCGACCCTTCGCCATGGCCAAAGACGCATGGCATTGTGTTGTTTCCCTCTACAGGGGAAGCACAAGCATTCAACGCTCCAACTATGAAGTGGTGCAAGATGAAGTCAATGAGTTTGCAATGAAAGAAGATGAAGAACCTCGTGAGCTCTTTCGGAGAGTAACCAAACTCGCGCTCTCACTCCGAGATCACGAGAGCAAGGACACGGATGACAAGTGGATCAAGCGCAAGTTCCTCAAGGCCATGATGCCCTACCACAAGGCCATGTCCTCCGTCATCCGTCAAAGACCGGACTTCCACTCCTTGACCTCAAATGAAGTGTTGGATGAGTTCGTGGCAATGAGGATCTTGGACAAGACCGCCGGCAACGCGGTGTTGCATTCTCATAGAGCAAAGAAGCCCAACCTTTCCTTGAAGGCCAAGGTTATTGTGGAATAAGAGGAAGAAGAGGAAGATGAGGAGAGCAACCCCGAAGATACAAAATATGATTATCATGAGCACATGGCTCTTGCTTTAAGGCAATTTTGGAGCAAGAAGAACACAAGGCCCAACTTCAACAAAAACAACTCAAGTGGTTTCAAGGGCAAGCAACGTGTGAGAACATGTTACAATTGTGGCAATGTGAGCCACTTTGTTGTGGATTGCCCTTACGAGAAGCGGGAAGACAATGGTGGCAAGCTCATCCGAAAAGATAAAGCCAAGTCCTTTCCCAACAAGAACAACTTCACCAAAAAGACTCCTACTCGAGGGTTGGTGGTTCAAGAAGAATACCGTGAGGATGATGATGAAGATGGTGAAGCAATGGCCATGGCCTCCGTTGCCATTGCCACAACTCCACGGGTGTCTCTCTTCAATTCACCCAACGAGAACATCACCGCCAAGTGCATCATGGCTAAAGCCACTAACAAGGTAACCCCCAACATCAAAACCACCATCATTACTAATCCCTCCTTGACGGATTGCATTGATGAAAGTGAGGGGTCTAATGAGGAAGTTAATGAATTTTAGTCTTTTATGAGTAAGCTCAAGGGCAAATCCAAGAAGCACTTTATTGCTCTCTTGGTACAACTTGGTGAAGCCAATGACATGATCGAGGCTCATGAAGAAACCATCTCTAAAATGGAAGGTCATAGTTGTGACTATGCCGATGAGATATTGGATCTCTCTAATGCTCTTGAGGAAGAGTGTGGGCATCGTTTGGCTCTTGAGGAGTCACACAACGATGACCATGCTAAATTAAAGAAATATCTTGATCATGCTCTCGTTGTATCTCGTGTGCTAAATTCCGAGAAGGCTAAACTTTGGGTTGACCATGCTAGACTCGAGAAGGAGTTTGACTTACTCGACAAGGCCCACAAGGTCTTGAAGGGTGCTCATGCTAAACTCAAGGTGTCTCATGATCAACTCCAAGTGAAGCTAACCAAGGAGAAAGCCACCTTTCCTCGCATGGTATTAATTGATAATACAAATGCTACTAACCCGTGTTGTGAGCATGTGCATCTTGTGGAGGAGAATGCCAAGTTGAAAGAGCAACTTGAAAAAGGCCTTGTGACATGCATACAAGGTGAGAAGAACCTCAATGACCTTTTGAGCAATCAAAAGGAAGTTGTGGCCAAGGAGGGAGTTGGGTTCGCACCCAAGTCAAAGAACAAGAAGAAGAACGACAAGACCAAACGACCCCCCCCCCCTCTCAAGCAAACGTTTGTGAAGGAGGGAGAGGGTGCTCCTAAGGAGAAGAAGAACAATGTGAAGGGTGGTGATGCCAAAAAGGGCAATGCCACCCCATCCAACAAAGCCGGCGACTTTAACCCTTCTTATGTGTTGTGCCGTGCTAGTGACGGGCATGTTTATGCTAAATTTGTTGGTTCTCCCTATGAGTACATTGAATGGTCTATTTGGGTTCCTAAGACCCTTGTTACTAACATCAAAGGACCCATTACAAAATGGGTACCTAAAACCAAGCATTGATCTCTGTAGGTGTTTGCTTCCGATGGGGAATCATGGTTGCTCGATAGTGGAGCCACAAATAATATGACCGGAAGCAAGGACTTGGTGGTCGACGTGCAAAAGATTCCATCTATGCCCACCAATGTCGAGTGGGGTGATGACTCGTCTTCTAAGGTATTGGGTCTTGGTAAGGTTGTCATTTCTCATGATCTCACGATCGAGAAAGTCATGCTTGTTGAGTCCCTTGCTTACAATCTACTTTCCGTTCGTCAACTTGCACTCATGGGCTTTGCCACCTTCTTTGATATTGATACCGTGGCCCTCTTGTGGAGCAAGACTCTTAAAGTAGCCTTTGTTGGGCATGTCGAGAACGGTCTTTATGTGATTAACTTTTCGGAGCGACCCACTAAGACCGCGACATACCTAATGGCTAAAGTTGATGTGGGATGGCTTTGGCATCGCCGTTTAGCCCACGTCAATATGAGATCTTTGCGAAGTCTTCCGTGGACTAACAAATGTTAGTTTTGCCAAAGATCGTGCTTGCAGTGCTTGTATCGAAGGAAAGCTACATGAGAAGGCTCACCCTCCCACGACTATCATTTACTCGAAGAGGCCTTTGGAGCTCCTTCATTTGGATCTCTTTGGGCATCCATCCTTTGATAGTCTTGGGGGTATAAAGTATTGCTTGGTGATTGTGGATGATTATTCAAGATACACTTGGGTATATTTCTTCAAGAGGAAGAGTGAGACTCAATAAACCGTCATCGACTTTGCAAATGAAGCTCAACGTCAACATGATGCAAAGATCCTGACAATAAGGAGTGACAACGGCACCGAGTTCAAGAACTACACCTTGGATGAGTTTCTTAGTGATGAGGGGATCAAGCAGCAATATTCTGCACCATACACCCCTCAACAAAATGGTGTTGCAGAGAGGAAGAACCGGACGTTGATGGATGCGCAAGAACCATGATGGCGGAGTTCAAGTCTCCATACAACTTTTGGGCCGAAGCCATCAAAACGGCATGTCATGCATCCAATCGGGTCTATCTCCGTAAAGGCTTGAACAAGACTCCGTAAACCGGGACTAAAGGGCACAGGTGAACCGGGACTAATGCCTTGGCCGCACGAACCGGGATAAATGCTCACATTAGTCCCGGTTCAGAACCGGGACTAATGGGCTAAACAGGCCTGGACGAAAGCCCTGTTTTCTACTAGTGTGAAATTCTTACCGGTAACAAGCCCAACCTCAAGTACTTCCGGGTTTTCAGGTGTAAGTGTTTCATTCTCAAGAAAGGTGTTCGTTTGTCTAAATTTGAGGCTAGAGCTCATGAGGGCATATTTGTTGGTTATGCTACAAACTCTCATGCTTACCGTGTCCTCAACAAGTCCACCGGACTCATTGAAGAGATGTGTAACGTGGAGTTTGACAAGAATAACGGCTCCCAAGTGGAGAAAAGTGGTACTTGTGATGTAGGTGATGAAATTCCTCCCCAAGCCATCAGAAGAATGGGTGTTGGTCATATCCTACCATTGAGGAACCCCTTGTGGCCGAAGGAGAAGGACAATGCTCCACTCAAGTGGAGCCATCACCAACCCAAGACCCACACGCTTCCGAAGAACAAAGTGAAGGCCCTCAACCCCGTGAACAAGATCAAGGGCAAGATCAACCTCAAGATGGTGGTGAACCACCAAATGATGCCCAAGGTCAAGTTCTTTCCTTCGAGCAAGTTCAAGATCAAGAGCAAACTCAAGATCAAGAAAAAGCTCAAGACGACGCTCAAGATGATCAAGTTACCCCCCACCCCTCTTTTCACGTCCGAGGAGGAATTAGAGCGTCATGCCGCGAAGATTGCTTCCAAGCTCACTACCAAAGGTCATCTCATGGAGAATGTGGTTGGAAGCCTAAGAAAGGGGGTAAGCACTCGTAGACAATTAGCAAACTATTGTGAACATCACGCGTTTGTTTCTTGTGTCGAACCCCAAAAGGTCTATGAGGTGCTCGAGGACCCGGATTGGCTCAATGCCATGCATGAAGAACTCAACAACTTCGAGCATAACAAAGTGTGGAATTTAGTGCCAAGGCCAACCGGGAATCATAATGTCATTGGAACCAAGTGGATATTCAAGAACAAGAAAAATGCTCATGGGATCATTCACTACTAGGGAAAACCCTAGTAGTAGCGCGGGTTTAATGCCCACTAGTAGTGTGTGCTGCCGCGCTACTAATAAGGCGCTACAACTATTATTTAGCAGTAGCGCGTGCGACATGCGCTACTGCTAAGACACATAGAGGCAGCGCTTGTTCTCCCCCGCGATGCTACTAATCTAGCTAGTTGCAGCGTGCTTACTATCCATCGCTACTAGTATTCTTTTTTTCATTTTTTTTATTTTTAGTGTATTTATACGCCGTTATACAAATTTTGGTACAATACCAATTATGAGGTATATATCATTATGTCCATAACAGTGTGTCAAATGAAGGTGGATTAGGTTCAAGTGGAGGCAATATGTGGTGCATGTCAAAAGTATACTACTAATCCAAACTAGATCTAGTTTGGACTAGTAGTACGTTCGATGTGCACCACATGTTGCCTCCACTTGAATCTAATCCGCCAGCACAAGCTATTTAATCATCATCATAGTCATTACCACCAACAGTATTTATCTAATCACCATAGGTATAGTGTAGCACATAATCATCTTCAAACTCATTCTAGCTAGCTAATCACCACCAACACTAGATGCGGTAGCTATCTAATCACCACTAACACTAGCTAATAATAATCATCATAGTCATTACCACCAACACTAGCTATTTAATCATCATAGTCATAGTGTAGCACATCATCATCTTCAAACTCATTTCTAGCTAGCTAATCACTCCTGCTGCTCTCTCTCAGGTAAAATAACATAAAACATGTGTAGCTCTCCTCCTTCATCAAGTTGGAGCATGCGGATGAACCTTTCTCCTAATCGTGGGCTGCCCTTCTGATTGCTTCCCCCTAGTACTTCTCTACGATCGTTCACAACTTTGGTCCAGTCTTTCACTATTAAGCATTCGTCTCTTTTAGAAATCCTGAATGCACTAAAGTGCATTGTAGGATATCTTGGCTGTAAGCTAATAATACTCATGGTACCTGTAGTCTCGATCCCATAAGGCACAACATTTATCGGGAGTCCCTGTTAAAGAACATCGTATGGTAACATACTTAGCAATGAAGTTTAGCTTAAAAAATAATGTATGGAAAAGATGCACTGAGGACAAATAGTAAAAATCTTACCATCATTCCTAAATAAATGTGACCGTAGTTCATTACGAACACTATTGGTCGCACGTTTTCAGTACTAACATTTCTAAGTGCAGGAAGAAAATTTGTCTTCACAGTATCAAGATCCTCAAGCCATGAAACATAATGACTTAGCTCCTCGCAGTTTGGTTCAGCCCCGGGACAGTAGTAGGTCCTGTCTACCAAGCGCTGGACATGTTTGCTTGAATGGAAATAAGCTGACAATAGAAATTAGTTGTCAACTATTTTTGAATAAACAATTTCAAATACATAAATATGGATGAGAAACTCACATGATAGTATAACTGGAGGCGTCTGCACATCGACCCAGATGTCGGTATTACCTTCAATATCATCTTTCGGACGAATATCAAAGGTGATAACCATATCAGGATCAAATGCATAAGTCTTGCATAGTGATCGCCATGTTTTGCATCCAAAATAGGTGTAGTCTCATCTGCGTTGTATAATTTTGCATGGAAAATATAACCATGCTCGATCTTCAAGTAAACTTTCTTTACCTCCATAGTACGACTGAAACCTATCTTATCCAATACAAAAACTCTTGCATGGAAGGGGATACGCTAGTAGAATAGTAAAAAATTAAATTATAAGTTAAAGCAAATGAAGCAGATGTCATGCTTAAGTACGAAAAAAGACTTGTCATTGTGACTTACTGTATCCACTTTGAAGTTCTCGTCCAGCTTGATGTTGAAGCGCCTATCATCATCTAGGAAGATTCTGTCGCACAGGCCGTGCTCGTCTTCGCAGTATTTGCAAATACCGAAATCCTTTTCGTCGTCAGACATTTCCTATGTTCATAGTTGAAACATTAATTAAAAATCGATCGAAGACAACTACCAGGATACTCAACACACAAATCCAGGGCACTCGATATTTCCTACAAGTCATGCCAAAATTCATGGAAATCCGGTATGACCTTTGCTAAAATAGGACATATCGAGCGCCTGAAATTTGCCGGAATGGAAATGAATCAACACTCCGGCAAAACATAGGCCACTTGGTGGTGTAACCTGCAAACATGACCGGCCACTTGGGCAAGCACATATCCTATTTGAGCAACACAAGATATACATTTCAAAATATCTTATAGGACTCAAATTTTCATGCATTCAATAAGCAAAAGTAAATCATCTCATGCGTCCGTACATCGAATATTATCACTAATACATCCCGAATGGTATCATACATATAACATCACTAATACAACTAAAATCCTAGCGCATGACGGGTATCGGCGCGGGCGGTGGACACCCACAGAGAAGGAACCATCACAGGATCATAGCTCCAATGAGATCCCTGGAGAACCTGCCAGGTATTGGAGAACCTGTGCACCAACGCAAACAAGTAGCGACGGACGTGCGCGTCCTCCTCACTGACACGGTGACGCACCACCTCCGCGGGGTCCTCGACCCTCTGGACCATCACTGTCCCATGCGACCGCCACCAAAGAAGGTTCGGGTCAACGACAGGCTGGCTCCTCACCAACCTGCGCCTCCCGGTAGGTAGCGCCTCCCAGTACCACCCCGGCGGAGCCCAGTCCCGGACATGGCCCATTTGGTGACGCAGGTGTCCTCCGCCGACTCAACGACGAGGATGCGGGATAGGCATCGTCGACGTCGATGCGGGAAAAATTGCTTTAACTCAAAAAATAACAACAAGTTCTTATTAACTAGTTCTATTAATTCAACTAGTTCTTACTAAAAATAAACTTACTATAAATAAAAATAAACTAGTACCTAATTAGTACCTAGTTCTTACTAACTAATTAGTACCTAGGAACTACTGCCCTAATTACCATCAAATTTGATGAACCTAGGGGTGGAAAGTGGTAGCGGATATTCCAATTATCCAACTTAAAAGTGAAATAAATGGTCAAATTTTACTTGTTTTATTATGCATTACACTAGTGTTCATTCATCATCTAAGAAAACATCATCTAATTAAGAAAACATCCCAGCCGCATCTGTATCCGATTCATTTCCACCCATAGATGAACCCTAACTAATTTGATGCAACTAAAATTTGAAGAACCGTATCTAGGCAAGGTAGGGAAGGGGGAGGAGCAGGCGTGCTCACCTCGGGTGCCTGCAGTGAGAGAGGGGCAGGCGGCGTCGAGGTCGGGGTCGGGGCTCGGGCGCGTGGCGGAGGGCGACGTCCAATCCGGGGTCGGGGGCGGCGTCGAGGGTGTGTGGAGAGCGACGAGAGAGCGCGCGGCAGCCGACGGGCGACGGCGGCGGCGACAGCGGGAGGAGTTTGATTTGGGGTAAGTGGCCGTGGGGAAGAACGAACCGCGCGGTTAAGTCAGAAGTAGCAGTAGCGCATTCCAGGAAGTGCGCTACTGCTAAGCTAGCTACAACGCGTAGCGCCTTTCCATTTAATTTTATTTCCTTTAGCAGTAGCGCCTTTCATCGTAAACGCGCTGCTACAAAGCAAGTAGCGGTAGCGCGGTTCTACGTAGATCGCTACTACTATGTGTAGCCTATCGGCTAAGCCGTGGGAATTTTAGTAGCAGCGCTTTTATCTTCAGGCGCGCTACTGCTACAATTGTATCTGTAGCGTGGTTTACAGCAGCGCGCTACTGCTACTTAGCACTAGCGCGCTTTTTTGACACGCGCTACACCTAAAGTTCTGTGTATAAGGTTTTCCCTAGTAGTGACTGTTTGCAACAAGGCTCGTTTGGTGGCACAAGGCTACTCCCAAGTCGAGGGTATCGACTATGGTGAAACCTTTGCTCCCGTTGCTCGCCTTGAATCTATTAGTTTGTTGATTGCTTATGCTTCTCATTATAATTTCAAGTTGCAACAAATGGATGTGAAGATTGCTTTTCTTAATGGTCCCATTAATGAGTTGGTATATGTCAAACAACCCCCCGGGTTCGAGGACCCCTATTTCCCTGATCATGTGTACCAACTCAACAAGGCGCTCTACGGCCTTAAACAAGCCCCACGTGCATGGTATGAGCATCTTACTGAGTTGTTACAAGATCGTGGGTTCGAAATTGGTAAAATCGACCCCACTCTTTTTACCAAGAAGGTCAAAGGGGAGTTGTTTGTGTGCCAACTATATTTTGATGATATTATTTTTGGTTCCCCTAACAAAGCTTTCAATGAAGAATTTGCCGCTCTCATGACCTCAGAGTTCAAGATGTCTATGATGGGAGAGTTGAAGTTCTTTGTCGGGTTCGAAATCAAGCAAAGAAGAGAAGGAACCTTCATCAACCAAGCTAAATACACTCAAGACATGCTCAAGAGATTCAAGCTAATGATGTCAAGCCGGCCTCCACTCCAATGCCCGTCAAATGCCAACTTGACATTGATCCCAATGGTAAAGTGGTGGATCAAAAGTTATATCGCTCCATGATTCGTTCCTTGCTTTACCTTTGTGCATCTAGACCGCATATCATGTTGAGTGTGGGAATTTGTGCACGGTTTCGAGACGCACCTAAGGAAAGCCACTTTGTGGCAGTCAAGAGAATCTTTCGATATTTGGCTCATACCCCAAACTTTGGCTTATGGTACCCAAGAGGAGCCGACTTTGATCTTTTGGGCTATATAGACTCAGATAGAGACAAAGTGGATAGGAAGTCCACCTCCGGAGGGTGCCAATTGCTTGGTTGCTCTCTAGTGAGTTGGTCTTCTGTAACGCCCGGATAATCATGCTACAGTAATCTCAAGTTAATGGTGCCATGTCACCTCTGTCTCTGTAGTTAATCTCGGGTTAACTCGAAACCGCTTCAAAATTCAAATTCAAATTGATGTCAACTATAAAAGTTTTCAAAAGATATAACAAAAATGTTCAGGCTGTGCCAAAAATGGCATAGGTAAATATAGTGCAGCAAACTCATTTTTAGAAATTGGCTAAATGATTTAAAATGAAATAAAACAAAATAGAAAATAAATAAAAGAAAGAAAATACAAAAACAGAAAACAAACTAACCAAAAAAAGAGAAAGCGACCCCCCCACTAGGCTCCGGCCCAGCAGGCCACAGCCCTACTGGGCCAACCCACCAGCCCAACTGGCCACCCCCCCCCCCCACTCTCTCCATAACCTCCTCCCCCAAAACCCTAACCCCACGACCCCACTCACCATTCCCACTCCCCCCCCCCCCCGATTGGATCGGGATAGGGCGACCCGACCCCGTCGCCGTGCCATCGCGTCCACCTCGTCCGTCGCCGACCAGAGCCCGCCTGGACCTCGCCGGAGAACGCCTCGCCGGACTTCCCCACCGGCCTGCTACCTTCTACGCGCGACGTCCCCGACCTCCACCTCGTGCCCCGTTGCCACTCCCCTACCGACAATGTGAGCCCCGCCGCCGCGCTCATCTCCTCGCTCCCTCCCTCTCCCCCACTGCACCTTCGCGCACCGTTAGCCGCGGCCGCGGCGCCTGACCCGACCTCCTCCTCTCTGCGCTCCGGCCGCACCCGTGACTGTGTCGCACCCCTACTGGTCGCGCTCCTCCGCCGCGCCACGGCAGCAGCGTCGCAGATCGGACCAGGCCGACCCCCGCCCGAGACCGCGCCTCACTCCCCTTTCTCTCGCTTCCGCCGCTGCTCGCCAAGAATCGCGTTAGATCCTTCGCAGAACGGCCGGCCGGCGAGCCCCGCCGTGTCCGCGCCTTGGCCGTCCCCAGCCGCTGCTCTCCCTCCGCCCCGCTGCCGATTGTTGCATGCCGTCGCGCGCTCCCTCCTCGCCCGTGGTGGTCCGGCCGCACCTCCACGGCCCGGCGTCCTCCTCCGGTGGCCGCGCGCCGCCACGGCCCTGCCCCGCCGTGGCCTCGCCGGCACCCTCGCCTGCAAACTGCCCCGGGCCTCCTCACCCCGGCGATCTGGGCGAACGCCTAGTCGGGCGCCGCAACGCCCGATCCGCCCCGTAGCGCCCGTGCCCGCTAGCCCCTATGGCCCTATGACATGTGGGGCCCTGCCCCCAGAACGTTTATTGAAAAAAGGAATTTGAAAATATAATAATAATTAATTAATAATATATTATAATATAATTAATTAATTAATTAATTAATTAATTAACTTAATTAATTCTGATTAAATTAACTAATTAAGATTAATTAATCTAATGACTAATTAACCTAATTAACTATTGTTAATTAACTAACAGACTATGACAAGTGGGACACACGCGTAAGTTTGGCTAAGTCAACAGGACTGTTGACTGCTGACCGGACCTGCTGACTGTGCTGTTGACCCAGTCAATGGCCCCATCTGTCAGTTTGACTTAGTCAATCCCTGTTGACTACTGATGTCAACATGACATCATGCTGATATCATTAATCCAATTTCGAATTAAATTAAAGGATTAATTAAATTCCAGAAATTAGTAAATCTTTAGAAAATCATATCTTTTAATCCGTAACTCAGATTAAATTATTTTCAACATGAAAGTTGCTCAGAACGACGAGACGAATCCGGATACGCAGCCCGTTCGTCCGCCACACATCCCTAACATACTGAACTCGCAACTTTCCCCCTCCGGCTCCTCTGCCCAAAAACGCGAAACACCGGGGATACTTTCCCGGATGTTTCCCCCTTTCACCGGTATGACCTCATACCGCGTTAGGGCACGCCTAGCATCACTCTTTGCTTTGTCATGCATCATTATGCATCTGTTTGCATTGTATTCATTGTTTCTTCCCTCTCTTCTCTCGCTAGACACCGAGACCGACGCCGCTGCTACCCAGTACGACTACGGTGTTGACGACCCCTCCTTGCCAGAGCAATCAGGCAAGCCCCCCCTTGATCACCAGATATCGCCTATTCTTCTCTATACTGCTTGCATTAGAGTAGTGTAGCATGTTACCGCCTTGGTTAATCCTATTACGATGCACCTTTGTCATTGTTGCTATAGTTGTTACCCTTACCTGCTATCCTACTGCTTAGTATAGGATGCTAGTGTTCCATAAGTGGCCCTACATTCTTGTCCGTCTGCCATGCCATACTATCGGGCCGTGATCACTCGGGAGGTGATCACGGGTATATACTATATACTTTATATACATGACACATGTGGTGACTAAAGTCGGGTCAGCTCGTTGAGTACCCAGAATCGATTTCGATGAGGGGTGAAGGACGGTGGCTCCATCCCGTAGAGGTTGGCACGGGTTCCCATCGCCATCGATCGTTACTTTGTGCGGAGCGACAGGCAGGTTGAGACCACCTTGAGAGAGGTGGGCCTGGCCCTAGTCGGCGTTCGCGGATACTTAACACGCTCAACGAGATCTTGGTATTTGATCTGAGTCTGGCCATTTGGTCTATACGCACTAACCAGCTACGCGGGAATAGTTATGGGCACTCGACGTGGTGGTATCAGCCGAAGCCTTCTTGACGTCAGCGACTGAGCGGCGCGCGCCGGATTGGAACGTAAGCCTGCTCTTGTATTAAGGGGGCTAGTTCTGCTTCCGGCCGCCCATGCAACATCTTGGTGTCTTTGAGGGTGATGGGCCCGGACACTGTGGCGCTTAGGTTTAGACCAGCGGCTGACCTCTCTGTTGGCCTAGGTGGGGCTGCGGACGTGTTGATCTTCCGAGGCGGGCATGACCCGTAAAAGTGTGTCCGCCAAATGGGATCAAGCATGTTGGGTTATGTGGTGCACCCTGCAGGAAGTTTATCTATTCGAATAGCTGTGATCTTGATAGCAGGGCGACTTGGAGTTCTACCTTGACCTTATGACAACTAGAACCGGATCCTTAATAAAACACACCCTTCCAAGTGCCAGATACAACCCGGTGATCGCTCTCTAACAGGGCGACGAGGAGGGGGATCGCCGGGTAGGATTATGCTATGCGATGCTACTTGGAGGACTTTAGTCTACTCTCTTCTACATGTTGCAAGGCGGAGGTTGCGAAGCGTAGTCTTCGACGTGATTAGTTATCCCCTCTTATTACGGCATTTCGCAATTCAGTCCATCGATATGGCCCTTCACACATATACCCATGCATATGTAGTGTAGCTCCTTGCTTGAGTACTTTGGATTAGTACTCACGGTTGCTTTCTCCCCCCCCCCCCCCCCTTTCCGCCCTTTCCTTTCTTTCTGGTTGTCGCAACCAGATGCTGGAGTCCAGGAGCCAGACGCCACCATCGACGATGATTCCTATTACACTGGAGGTGCCTACTACTACGTGCAGCCCGCTGACGACAACTAGGAGTAGTTAGGAGGATCCCAGGCAGGAGGCCCGCGCCTCTTTCGATCTGTATCCCAGTTTGTGCTAGCCATCTTATGGCAACTTGTTTAACTTATGTCTGTACTCAGATATTGTTGCTTCCGCTGACTCGTCTATGATCGAGCACTTGTATTCGAGCCCTCGAGGCCTCTGGCTTGTATTATGATGCTTGTATGACTTCTTTTATTTTTAGAGTTGTGTTGTGATATCTTCTCGTGAGTCCCTGATCTTGATCGTACACGTTTGCGTGCATGATTAGTGTATGATTGAATTGGGGGCGTCACAAGTTGGTATCAGACCCGACTGCCTATAGGAATCCCCCTTCCACACTCCTTGGCCGAAGTCGAGTCTAGACATTGCAAAACTTTTACTAACATGGCTGTGCGGCCCATGGGCCCACGTCGCCGTTGGGTGGTATTAGGATCTTTTACTCCTCGATCTTTAGTCCGGTATTCCGAACTCTCTTCTATTCGGGTTAAACGATTTTTACTAAAACCTAACTTTAGGTTCTCGAAAATATTTTCTCCCGGAGAGCCCCTTCAGTCCAGATGATCGCCGGCTGCACCAGAAGATTTCGAAGATACTCTTCGATTTTCTCTCGAGACCTTGTGCCCGTTGCTTTTGCAATTCCCTTCCACCAAAATATCCCTATTGATAAATACTTACACCTGTCGTGCCTACTTTTATTCCCAGTCGATCTTGTTATTACAAGATACCCCGAGAATATTTTGTGCCTACTGCCTTGCAGTTCTTTGCCACCTGAATACCCCTAAGAATAATTTCTTGCACTTTCCGGGTATCCGCTCATCCCCAGTTGTTCAGGTGTTTCACAAAAGTCTTTGAAATACTATTCAATCCTCCGAAAATCCTAAGCAGCTTTATTGCTCTGCAAATACTTGTCTACTTGCATTATGGATGCTTCCCATATATCTGGCAATATTCACTAGTATCTTTTGACACCGTCATTTTGATCATATTGATTCAACATGTGTGCGAATGCACACAATCATCTATCAACCCTTCTAAATTATCTTTCCGGCTCAGACATCATTTTTGAACATGAGCTGGTTCTCGACCAAACTATTTGTCGTCAATTGTGCCTCTGGTCTATCCAACTTATCCATCCTTGATCAGAGCGACTGCTTCTGATCCTTTGTTTTGGAAATCATAATTCCTTTGTTATCTAAGCATCGAATTATTCAGACGTTCTATAATATGATGCCCGTGCATTCTTCTTCCTCTGGTTGAGTACCGATGCTCACATCAGATCCCTTGTGGACGATCGGTTCCTTTGTTGGATTTTATCCGACAGTGTCATTCATATTGAATAACCTTGAGAGCCTTTCCATGAGTATATAATGCTTTTGGTAAATTGTATCATCTGCTTTTGAACAATGCTCTACTTTCGAGCTTGTATTATTTACCCCGAAGTTTGTGGTATATGTTCCTAAGATGCCCTGATGGGTTGAACCTATGCCTTCCTTAATATGTGTGAACTCGGAAGTTTTCACGGGTCATACTCATCTGGTATTTCACCAGGTAAAACTTTCAACACTAATGCCATTATCGAAACCAGAAGTGAATGTAAGGTTATGCTTTGGAGAAGTGGGAGTCGACCTTGAACTTTGTGTTCATGCCCATGGACCCGAGGTGGAACTTATCATGGAAGCTTCTCGTAATAATAATAATCCCCTTGTTATAACTTCTTCTCTTATCTATGCTTGGTCTTTTGCGACCGTGGTTTCGACCATATTGTTCTTCTTTGATCCCATTTCTTGGACAAGTTTAAGTGCTTGCCTTCTGCAAATGATTTCACTTGTCCAACCTATATCCCGCTCTACCCTTGAGTATACCCTCTGGTACCACGAGAATATCACGGAACTACATAACTTCTTATGGGTTCTTCATCAACTGTTATTTCTCACCGATTCCAATTTTCCTGGGTTCTGGGTTGTCGTCAACCGAGAACACTGATAAGTGAATCAATTCTGCACTTTGATTCAATAACTCTAATTATTCTTCATTGCTTAAGAGTTTATTAATCCTTCAAGTCATTGCTAGCCTGATCGGCTATATCATTATCGTGCAACTTTTTTTAACTGTGCTACCTGGCCCCTCTTTCCGGAGCACATATTTAGATGGTAAGCTAATCTTCCGTGATCTTCCTCCTCATATCATTTCTCCTTGAACAGACTTGACTTTGAGTTTGTGTCGTACCCATGGTTCCAATAACCTTTCGCTTCATCATTCCTTTGACTCGATGTCGTTGCTGATTGATTACATCTTCATGAAATCTCTCGACAAATGTGTCGTGATCATCATCAACCTTATGAGCTCTTCCAGGATATCAATCGTATTCATGAAGAGAAATACCATCCTTGCCCTCGATGAGTCGTGTTATCATCGGCGACTTTATTGCCTTCCCTCCAACACAAACTTGTTCGTGTTTTGTGTTATACCTTGAGTTTGTTGCTACCCAGCATTGTTCTTCTTTACGTTGGAGTATTACCATCTTTTATGTCAAAAATGTTGTGAGGATTTCACCACCTCTTAAGAAATTCTTGTTATAGTGATGCTTCTCGCCATCACCATTCTTTTCTTGGCCCCTGTGTTGAGTGAACTCTGTTGTGGGAATTTGATATCTCTAGCAACCCTATTGTTTTGAAGTGAATGGTCGATAGTTTCGTTATCGAATCACCACTCTAACTTTGAACGTCCTACTTAGTCCATATTTCCAGGTGCATTTTCGTTCAATATTAAATTGTGGAAATCCATCCTTTGGAAATCTTGATGAATTGTCGCTGAGTTCATCAGCCACCTCCTCATCCTCTCCTTGGTTTACTGATAAAATCTTGTTTTGGAACTCGCTTCCATAGTTCATTGCCCGAGAATCTTATAATGTCATCTCGTCAATTGTGTTGCACCTTTTCTTCTCAGGCATCCCGAGTCCGAGGTATCCTGACGCCAATCAGATCTGAATCCCGGTCAGATATGATGGTTGGAACAAATTTATAAGAGTTATAACATTGCTCTTTATACGACTCGGTAAGGTGATGTCATGCCTAGCGCACCTGACTAGAGTACCTAGTGTTATAGTTTCCTTTTTAACTAGGTTAAACATTTTTCAATGAGGAAATTGAATGCCTTGTTTAATAAGTTATCCTGATGGATCCTTTGTATATCCCAAGTCCGACCTTTGCTTGAAGACCATGTCAATGCTATCTCGAAGCATGTCTATGGTACTCCGATTTTCAACAGGAACATGTGAAGCCCAATGCTAAATGTTTCCTTCTCAATTATCCAAACACCGTTGTATGGGTAATGTCATGAAATTTCTCTCCCCTTTCCTAATGGGTTTTCTACATTATATCCTGTCATTGATATCATGCTCTGCTTGTCCTAGGGAAGGATATACCCCTGAAATATGTGTTTAAACGCATTTTCCTTTCCATTGTTTTGTTTAGCCTTTCTTGTAATCTACTTAACTGAGCAGTGATAATTCCCTGCTTATGTAAACACCTCGGTGTACAACTTTGTCAGTAAGACCCCGTTACTTTTGTTGATGACATTTCGGTAACCGCCGATGGACGATAACTTTGCCTACTGGTCCGCCTCGTTTCAACGAGCAGGAAAATGGCTCTCTTTGTCCCTCGCCCTTGGTACCGATGTTGTTGTCGACATAACTGGCAGACTAACCTCTGACATGCCTTGCTTACATGATCGTGCAAGATGTCAACGCCCTTCCTACTTTTAACCACATGGTGGGCCCATAACCCACAGTTCTACAGGATCGAAACCTAACTCTCGGATACACCCTGTTTCCAAAGTTAATCCTCGCGCTTGGCTTCGTATGCAATTCGCGAGCCACATCCCTAGTGATCTATTCTGGTAACAGAAGCAATACTTAATCTCGTTGCTGTGAACCCCTTTCACGCCCAGTTTCAGGCATCGTATGATTGGCTGTCCGCTCGGAACTTCCCATGATACCTCCTTACTTTGCTCTCGATATTTTCTTAAGTTTCAATTCGAGAGTTACCTTCTGCCACCTTCCCCGATGTTATCGACCAGGTAGTCAACCTTGCCGAGGTCCGTTCTCCCCGAATACTCCCCCTTTATTCTTTCGTAAGTGCGATGGAGTTTCCGAAGAAAGGATGTCGTCTTCATCATGATGACATGAAGCAAAGAAATGGAGACATCAACATAGTGGGTCGACCGCTTCGAGAAGAGCAAACAAGACCGAGAAAATCCGTTAGAATATCGTAACCACAACTTTCCCCCTTACTCCCCTCTTAAATCTTGGGATGAGATTTCTTGTAGTGGAGGAGATTTGTAACGCCCGGATAATCATGCTACAATAATCTCACGTTAATGGTGCCACGTCACCTCTGTCTCTGTAGTTAATCTCGGGTTAACTCGAAACCGCTTCAAAATTCAAATTCAAATTAATGTCAACAATAAAAGTTTTCAAAAGATATAACAAAAATGTTCGGGCTGTGCCAAAAATGGCATAGGTAAATATAGTACATCAAACTCATTTTTAGAAATTGCCTAAATGATTTAAAATGAAATAAAACAGAATAGAAAATAAATAAAAGAAAGAAAATACAAAAACAGAAAACAAACTAACCAGAAAAAAGAGAAAGAAACCCCCCCTCCATCGGGCTCCGGCCCAGCAGAACCCACAACCCTACGGGCCAACCCACCGCCAAACCGCCACCCCCCCACACTCTCTCCATAACCCCTCCCGAAACCCTAACCCCATGACCCCACTCACCTCTCCCACTCCCCCCCCCCCGATTGAATCAGGATCGGGCGACCCGACCCCGTCGCCGCGCCATCGCGTCCAGCTCGTCCGTCGCCGACCGGAGCCCGCCTGGACCTCGCCGGAGAACGCCTCACTGGACTTCCCCACCGGTCTGCTTCCTTCTACGCGCGACGTCCCCGACCTCCACCTCGCACCCCGCTGCCACTCCCCTACCGGCAATGTGAGCCCCGCCGCCGCGTTCGTCTCCTCGCTCCCTCCCTCTCCCCCGCTGCACCTTCGCGCGCCGTTATCCGCGACCGCGGCGCCTGACCCGACCTCCTCCTCTCTGCGCTCCGGTCGCACCCGTGCCTGTGTCGCGCCCTCTACTGGTCGCGCTCCTCAGCGACACCCACGGCCGCGTCCGCGCGTCGGACCGCGCCGACCCCGTCCGAGACCGCGCACCTCGCTCCCCTTTCTCCTGCTTCCGCCGCCTGCTCGCCCGCAACCGCGTCGGATCCCTTCTTCAGAAACGGCCGACCGGTGAACCCCTGCCGCTGCTCTCCCTCCGCCTCTGCTGCAGACTGTTGCATCGCCGCGCCGCTCCCTCCTCGCCCCGTGGTGGTCCGGCCGCACCCCTCCACGGCCCCAGCGTCCTCCTCCGGTGGTCGCCCTCTTCATCTGACCCCGCCCGCCGTAGCCTCGCGGCAGACCAGACTCGCAAACTGCCCGGGCCTCCTCGCCCAGCGATCTGGCGAACGCCCGATCGGGCGCCGCAACGCCCGACCCGCCCCGGAGCGCCCGTGCCCGCTAGCCCCTATGTCCCTATGACATGTGGGGCCCTGCCCCCAGAACGTTTATTAAAAAAGGAATTAAAAAATATAATAAAGAAATAATTAATAATAAAATTAATTAATTCATTAGTTAATTAATTAAATAATTAACTTAATTAATTCTGATTAAATTAACTAATTAAGATTAATTAATCTAATGACTAATTAACCTAATTAACTATTGTTAATTAACTAACAGAGTATGACAAGTGGGACCCACGCGTAAGTTTGACTAAGTGAACAGGACTGTTGACTGCTCACCGGACCTGCTCACTATGCTGTTGACCCAGTCAATGGCCCCATCTGTCAGTTTGACTTAGTCAATCCCTGTTGACTGCTGATGTCATTAATCCAATTTCGAATTAAATTAAAGGATTATGTAAATTCCATAAATTAGTAAATCTTTAGAAATCCATATCTTTTAATCTGTAACTCGGATTAAATTATTTTCAACATGAAAGTTGCTCAGAACGACGAGACGAATCCGGAGACGCAGCCCGTTCGACATGAAAGTTTCTCCCCCCACTTTCCCCCCTTTCCTTTCTTTCTGGTTGTCGCAACCAGATGCAGGAGTCCAGGAGCCAGATGCCATCATCGACGACGACCCTATTACACTGGAGGTGCCTACTACTACGTGCAGCCCGCTGACGACGAGCAGGAGTAGTTAGGAGGATCCCAGGCAGGAGGCCTGCGCCTCTTTCGATCTGTATCCCAGTTTGTGCTAGCCATATTATGGAAACTTGTTTAACTTATGTTTGTACTCAGATATTGTTGCTTCCGCTGACTCGTCTATGATCGAGCACTTGTATTCGAGCCCTCGAGGCCCCTGGCTTGTATTGTGATGCTTGTATGACTTATTTTATTTTTAGAGTTGTGTTGTGATATCTTCCCGTGAGTCCCTGATCTTGATCGTACAAGTTTGCGTGCATTATTAGTGTACGATTGAATCGGGGGCGCCACATCTTCGAAGAAGCAAAGTTGTGTATCTCTCTCGTCCACCGAAGCGGAGTATGTGGCTGCCGGTAGTTGTTGTGCTCAACTCCTATGGATGAGGCAAACTTTGAAGGATTACAGTGTCACTTGTGACGAAGTGCCTCTTTGGTGTGACAATGAAAGTGCCATCAAGATCTCTCTCAACCCGGTGCAACACTTCAAGACGAAGCATATTGAGATTCGGTATCACTTCATCCGGGATCACATTAGGTGAAGGGAGATCAAGCTCAAGTATGTCAACCCTCATGATAACCTTGCAGATATTTTCACGAAGCCCTTGGACGAAGCAAGATTTCGTGAGTTAAGGCATGAGCTAAATATCATTGATTTGAGCAATGTGGTTTGAATCCTTGCACACCCCACCATACTCATCATGCTATCTTGTCTAGGTGTAGGCATAGACATAGGGGGAGTATTGTTCTCTCAATGAACTCTTCCTCTCCCCATTATGCATAAATTGATCAACTCTTTCACATTAGCCATTGTTAATGGTACTTGTGCTTCAAAGACGAGTTTTGGTCATGGGCCCAAGGATAATTCTTCGCGGTGCCATACCATTTTAACTCAAACATAGGTGGCTCCGGCCACCGCCCTTGAGCTTAGGTGTTTTTTCCTTGTTGTGTGTTTCTTTTTGCCTAGCTCTTTTCGGTCTCCTAGATGTCTGAATTCTCTAAAGAGTGGTTTTCCTTGTTTGCTTGTTGCACTCTTGAGAGTCTTCTTCATCATATTACAGTGTCTTCTTTCCATCCTAAGCCTCCTCGTCCCAAGCCCTCTTTTCCAAATGTACACAATTTTGATCACCCCTTGTGCTTGGGCTGTTGCAACCTGGCGGTATAGTACCGATGGTCAGACCGGTTCTACCGGTCTTCCCTTCTGTTGTACAGTCTCAGCGGTACTTCCGGTCCTGCATGAGCGGTTCTACCGCTCCTGCCTGTACCAGTATCTCTGACCGGTACTACCGGTATTTAGACGTGGTACTACCGCTGCTTCTAGAGCGGAAGTACCACTCTCAACCACCAAGTAGCTACAGGACCGGTGCTACCGCTCCTAGGAGCGATACTACCGGTTGACATCTGGGCTTATATAAGGGGAGCGGGCAGAAGGGGTCTTTCTTTTCCCCTTCGTGCTCGTCTCTCCTCTTATCCCTCGCTGTCGGTTACTTCGTCCTTCGCCCCGGAGCGCCCTCAGGCTCTCCGGATCGGTCGGCCCTTCATTGGATTCGCTCCTTGGAGGTCGCCTCCTCTTCGATCTCTTCCATGGATACTGGTAATGCCCTGTTCTTATCCTTCTTAGGGTTCCTCGTTTTGAATCCATCTCTAGGGCATTGCTTATATTCCCACATTTTCGACCAAATGGTTGGTGGGAAAGATCCGTATAGCTTCCTTCTGCTTCCTGTGCGTATGTAGAGATAGGAATATGGCACATAGATTCGAGAACGGGCGGTTCCCGTTCTTCCACTCGGCAGATTCGCTCCCAGCAGTACTACCGCTCCTTGTGAGCGGTACTACCGCCAGGGCGGTACTACTGATGGTCCAACCGGAACAACTGGTTTTTCTCAACCTATATAGCCTGTTTCTCTTCTACTCACTTACATGAAACATATTCCTCTGATCTTGTGTACATTCCTCTCATCTTGGTTGGGGTTTCTGTGTGCTCTCTGTGTGCATCTACAGGTGGTTCCAGTTCCCGTGCTGCTCGGAAGCCTCAAAACACCAAGAAGAGGGCCCTTAGGGGCAAACCGTCCGATGACAACGAGGACTCTCAGGAGGTGGTGATTCCTACCAAGACCACTCGTCGGGAGAAGTCTACTGCTGCCAAGCAACGAGTTGCGGTGCCCGTGCACAAATGGAAGATGCCGGACTGGCAAAAGCTTCGTTTCCAGGATCCCTACACTGTTGCACCAAATCCCCGTTGGAACCACCCTCATTTCCGGAATGAGTTACAGATGAGGATTGTGTCAGAAGTGTTCGAGCATCACAAGAACAAGTTCAGTCGGATGTGGTCCATTAACAGCGATCATCGGAGGGACCACCTGGATTACTTTGGAGAAGCTCTGGCGATCTGTGAAGATTTTGATTTGATCAAGCTCATGATCGTGAACTGTGATTTCGATGTGCAGCTCGTCCATCAGTTCTATATACAGTCCACTTCGGCTCTGATGTGGAACGCCATCTCTCATTTATGTGCCGTGATGAGTTCTTTCATGTCCCGTGGAGCACTTTCAGCAATGCTCTTGGTTATGAGGATACCGGGATTGAGGGTCAAGGTGGCATCCGTCCTCACGACCGTGCTCACCCCATGGAAAAGGTGAAGCTTGCCCCTCTATACATCCCTGGACATGGTATTGTGGGAAAGTCAAATGATCTTTTGCTAGTATATGACATTATGCATCGTGTGTTCCGTTGTGTGCTGCTTCCCAAGGTTGGGAATCAAGATGATACCTATGGTTATCTGGTGAATTTGCTTGTGGCCATGAAAACCAAGAGGGGATCCGGTGCCACGTTTGATGTTTCCAAGTGGCTATGGGAGGAGATGTACAATATGGTGTTGTACCGCAAGGTACCAATATATGCTCCTTTTGTGATGCAGTTTCTGAACACAGTTTGGGCTATCCGTAGGCCTGGCGAGCCTCTCACCACCCCTAACAACCTCACAGAGCATGAGGTCAAGGAGCTAAGGAAAAAGAAGCATAGGACCCCTCGCTTTGCTTTAGGCAATCAGGAGGATGTGTTTGCTACCTCGGACAACGAGGACTTTGAGCTAGAGCCTGAGGTCCAGCCCTCGTGGGTTGCGAAGCTGACTTCAAAGATCAAGAAGAACCTTTGCATGAAGACTCACATTCAGAAGAAGCTCTACAAAGCTCATGTTGTTGAGAAGACGGCGCGTCACCCGCAGATTCAGTTGATGAAGCACCTCAATGTGCCAGATGTGAAGAGTGGCTCCAAGAAGACCATCACTCCTGAAGATACATGGTGCTTGGAGAACTGTCAGTGGTCTGATGAAGCACCTGCCTCTTCCTCTGTCCGTGTTCCTGGGGCAGCTACTGCGAGGTCTGAGGAGTCTGATGAGGCTCAGGATCCTGACAATGATATTAATGACGATGCGTCTGGCAGCTCTGCGGCTACTGCCGAGGAGGTCTACTGAGCCCCGGGACGCTAGCTTCGTTCTTTTCCTTTTTGGTGTGTCGAAGCCAAAGGGGAAGAGAGCTCCATTAGGTCACGGGAGTTGCATGGGTGGTTATTTGCAGTTGATCCTTCTAGTTTATTTGCTTGCTCTTTCTAGTGCCCTTTGTTTTTAGTACTCTATGGACTTATTCTATGTTGTGATCTCATGCATGGTGTAAGACATACGTCGTTCTATTTATCTATGCACCCTTCCTTCAGTAGAGTTTATTTTATGTTGATGGTGACCTTCCCTTGTCTCTACTTCTTTATGTTTATTGCGGTTGTTTTGCTGTCTTTGGTTGGTCTCTAAAATCCAGGGGGAGCATTCCCGTGTGTGAGCACTTTGCATTCCAAAAGCAAACTCTAAATAAGTGCACACACTCAGGGGGAGCCCCTCCTCTTTTTTAGAACTCCCGGACTAATCGTGTGGTTGTCATCATCCACCAAAAAGGGGGGGATTGTAAGGGCATCCTTTGCCTCAGGGTTTTCGTGATGATGACAACACACGTGGACTAATCGTGCGCCATAGTTTTCTCAGGTACACTTTGTGTGGCGCAAGACGGTTAGGTTTCCCTCTGTGCGGAAAAGATCGAAGACGGAGTTTCCGACGTTTTATTTCTTTGGTCGTAGTATATCCGTACTATTAAGAGGGAATCCTCTTCGGAAGGTATTGGGTGAATCCTTCACATACACATTCTCTGCACCCACCATATACCCTCCGTTCGAGGAGAGAGAGGTTCCCCATCCTCTGTTCTGTGCAGTCCTGCTCTTGGCGGTTGTACCGCTTCTTTGAGCGGTTGTACCGCTGGCCGGTAGTTCCGGTCTTACCACCGCCCGTAGTACCGCTCTGGGGTGACTCCCTTATGTACCGGGTGTGGTTGTAGACCAATGGTGGAATGGTAGTTCCGGTTTTTCTTGATAAACCGGTACCGGTGTTCACGGCGGTAGTACCGCCTCGGACCCCACCGCCCAGGAACTGTTGGCCCAGCGGTAGTTCCGGTCCAACTACCGGCCTGAGGGGTTTACCTTCTATATATGGCCCGGTAGTTGAGCGGTGCTTGTGCGGTAGTTCCGGTTTGTTTCGATAAACCGGTACAACCGGGTGCACCACCGGAAGTTCCGCTCCTATGCGTTTCTGCACATAATGGTTGGATCTTGGGGGCCTATTTAAGGAGGTGCTTCTCCTACGTCCCACCTACCTCTCTTGCCTCTCTCTCTCCTCCATTACTGCCATTAAAGCTCTCTTGCCCGATCTCTCTCCCTAGCCACTCAAACTCGTTGATTTGCTAGGGATTGCAGGAGGATACCTAGATCTACACTTCCACCAAAGGATATTTGATTTCCCCATACTTTCTTGTGTGGATTTTGTTACTCTTTGGTGCTTGGGCGCCCTAGATGGAAGAGTCACTTCGGTGCCACATTCCATTGTGGTGAAGCTCCGGGGTTTCGTTGGGAGCCTCCAATTAAGTTGTGGAGAGAGCCTCAACCTTGTTTGTAAAGGTCCGGTTTCCGCCTTCAAGGGCACCAATAGTGCAATCATGGCATCTCGCATTGTGTGAGGGCATGAGGAGAATATGGTGGCCCTAGTGGCTTCTTGGGGAGCATTATGCCTCCACACCGCTCAAACGGAGATGTACTTACCCTCAAAAGGAAGGAACTTCGGTAACACATCCTCTTCTCCACCGGTTCCCCTTTTGGTTATCTCTCACCTTTACTTGTGCAAGCTTATATTGTGTTGCATCCCTTGCTTGCTTGTGTGCTTGTTGTTGTTGCATCATATAGGTTGCTCACCTAGTTGCATATCTAGACAACCTACTTTGGTGCAAAGTTTAATTTGGTAAAGAAAAGCTAAAAATTGTTAGTTTCCTATTCACCCCCCCCCCCTCTAGTCAACTATATCGATCCTTTCACACTTCACCATAATCCCATAGCAACATGGCTCATCCCCACATACTTCAAGTGTAGATCTCTTGGCCCTCCTTAATTCCATCATTGCATGACACATTTTATACTCCTTTTTAACAATCTTAGCAAAGTACTTGAGAGTGCTATCATCATCACCATCTCTAAACTCTTCCAAATATAGTTTTCTACCAACAAAGGTGTCGTTAGTTCCATTACATCCCACAATCTCTTACAGTTGGGCTATCAACCAATCTCTTCACTGCAAATGCGCTATTCATGTTGTCGTTTGTTGCAATGAATCTCTAAGGGCGTCCTTCGTGAAAACGACAATCAAATCTCTTACTATTATTACTTCTCTTGTGTATATGCACTCTATTCCTCATTGTATATTTTTTTGTTGCAGTCCTTACTAGTTCAACAATGGAAAACTCCACATACATATTAGCTTCAAGGTTGAAAGACTTGAAATTGTGCATATCTTGCACCTTGTCCATCATCACCCTTTCTCTTCATTCTTGTTTGGTCATTATCTTCCTATGGCAACTCTAGGTTTACTTTTTCTAATGCATCAACACCTGGTTCATCTTCCACCTCTGGTGCATGATACGTCTCCAACGTATCTATAATTTTTTATTGTTCCATGCTATTATATTACCTGTTTTGGATGTTTATGGGCTTTACTTTACACTTTTATATCATTTTTGGGACCAACCTATTAACCTAGAGCCCAGTGCCAGTTTCTGTTTTTTCCTTGTTTTTGAGTTTTACAGAAAAGGAATACCAAAAGGAGTCCAATTGACGTGCCAATTTTTGACGATTTTTTGTGGACCAAAAGAAGCCCCTAGAGTGAGAGAGTTGGGCCAGGAGAGTCCCGGGCTGCCCACGAGGGTGGCCCGCGCGCCCACTTTCACTGGGCGTGCCCCCCTGCCTCGTGGACAGCCCGGAAACCCCCCTGACGTGAAACCTACGCCAAAAATTCCTATAAATACTGAAACCTCCAGAAAATAACCTAGATCAGGAGTTCCGCCGCCGCAAGCCTCTGTAGCCACCAAAAACCTCTCGGGAGTCCGTTCAGGCACCCTGCCGGAGGGGGATCCCTCACCGGTGGCCATCTTCATCATCACGATGCTCTCCATGACGAGGAGGGAGTAGTTCACCCTCGGGGCTGAGGGTATGAACCAGTAGCTATGTGTTTGATCACTCTCTCTCGTGTTCTTGACTTCGCACGATCTTGATGTATCACAAGCTTTGCTACTATAGTTGGATCTTATGATGTTTCTCCCCCTCTACTCTCTTGTAATGGATTGAGTTTTCCCTTTGAAGTTGTCTTGTCTGATTGAGTCTTTAAGGATTTGAGAACACTTGATGTATGTGTTGTCGTGCTTATCTGTGGTGACAATGGGATATTCGCATGGGATATTCGCGTGATCTACTTGATGTATGTTTTGGTGATCAACTTGTGGGTTCAATGAACTTATGCATAGGGGTTGGCACACGTTTTCGTCTTGACTCTCCGGTAGAAACTTTGGGGCTCTCTTTGAAGTACTTTGTGGTTGTTGAATAGATGAATCTGAGATTGTGTGATGCATATCATATAATCATGCCCATGGATACTTGAGGTGACATTGGAGTATCTAGGTGACATTAGGGTTTTGGTTGATTTGTGTCTTAAGGTGTTATTCTAGTACGAACTCTATGATAGATCGAACGGAAAGAATAGCTTCGTGTTATTTTACTACGGACTCTTGAATAGATCGATCAGAAAGGGTAAATTTGAGGTGGTTTAGTACCCTACCATAATCTCTTCGTTTGTTCTCCGCTATTAGTGACTTTGGAGTGACACTTTGTTGCATGTTGAGGGATAGTTATATGATCCAGTTATGTTATTATTGTTGAGAGAACTTGCACTAGTGAAAGTATGAACCCTGGGCCTTGTTTCCTAGCATTGCAATACCGTTTACGCTCACTTTTATCATTAGTTACCTTGCTGTTTTTATATTTTCAGATTACAAAAACTTATATCTACCATCCATATTGCACTTGTATCACCATCTCTTCGCCGAACTAGTGCACCTATACAATTTACCATTGTATTGGGTGTGTTGGGGACACAAGAGACTCTTTGTTATTTGGTTGCAGGGTTGTTTGAGAGAGACCATCTTCATCCTACGCCTCCCATGGATTGATAAACCTTAGGTCATCCACTTGAGGGAAAGTTTCTATTGTCCTACAAACCTCTGCACTTGGAGGCCCAACAACGTCTACAAGAAGGTTGCATAGTAGACATCAAGCTCTTTTCTGGCGCCGTTGCCGGGGAGGTGAGTACTTGAAGGTATATCTTTAGATCTTGCAATCGAATCTTTTAGTTTCTTGTTTTATCACTAGTTTAGTTTATAAAAGAAAAACTACACAAAAAATGGAATTGAGTTTGTCTCATACGCTTCATCTTTTTAATATCTTTCGTAAGTATGATGGAAAGGAAAATTGTGCTCAAGTGCTAGAAGAAGAAGTTCTAAAATGTTTGGTACTAAATCTTTGAATGATGAGCATGATTGCAATGTTGTTAGTATGAACTCTTTGAATATCCATAGTACTAATGGTGATTGCACTAGTTATGATGAAAATATCTCTTATAAGCATGTCGATTTTTGTGGAGTGCATCGGGTTTGCAAGTACACACCAAATAGGGAAGATAGATATTGGAAGAGGCATAAGCATTTATAAACTAAATTGTTGCAAGAAATGCTAGATAAGAGTTCTAAAAATTTAAATTTCCTTTGTCGTACTTGTGAACTTTGCAATGAACGTGGTCATTTACATCTCCGATGCAAATTGTTTCATGATCGAATCGTGTCCAAGAATTGTGATGATTTGATTTCCCTTGCACATCATAATGAACTTAGTTTTATTTTGGGTTATGAAGAAATGAAATGTTTAATCAAGGACCTTCCAGAATTTGCCCATAAGAAATTCCTTGATATTGATCTAGAGAAGATTTATATGTATTGTGTGGTGAATTGCATTGGAAACCCTTATATTGCCAATTACCTAAAGAAAAGAAGGCAAATAGAAGATGAAGAGAATACTGATGAAAGGGAAGAGACTTCCCAATATCCTCCTATTATTTCTTATGATGAATCAGGTAACGAGGAGGAGCTTTCTATTCAACAAATCTCATCAATAAGGAGGCCAGAGAAGAAGGTTGAAACCACACATAATGTGAAGAAGAAAAAGAAAAAACGGAGGTAAAAAGGTATCCCTCCCAAATGATGTTGCTCCTACTACTCATTGTGATGATGATAATTGCTATACTATTGGTGATATCCATACTATTAATGATGAGAGTGATTATGATTATGCTTATGATATGAAAAGGCCCAAGCTTGGGGAAGCTATGTTTGATGAGGATGAAATATTTGAGAATATATTTTCTGAAATTGATGTTTGTCCCAAGATTGGGGATGCTATGTTTAATGAAGATGATATTTTTAGCCTCCCAAGTTTTGATATGCAAAGTTGTTATGATGATAGCATGCCTCTTACCTATGATGATTATATTGATGGAAGTGGGTTTGGAAGAGTGTCAACTTTAGGAAGTAATGATCCCACTATTTTGGAGGATTTTGAATCTTATTTTGATGAATATGAAAGTGGATTTGGAGAGGTCATGACTTTATTTAGTGATGATTCCACTATCTTGGAAGAGGTTTCAATCGATTATGATGAGAACGAAGTTGCTACTTATGATGATTATTGTGATGAAACTTATGCTATAAAAAGTAGTGATGATTATATTTATAAAACTTGTCATGATTATGATTACCCTTTTTCTGAACATTACTCTTTTAATGTGGAAACAATTTATAGTATTCAAGTCTCTTATGATACTCCCACCATTCCGAATGAGAAGAATTTTGCTTATGTGGAGAGTAGTAAATTTTCTATGCAAGTAGATCATGAAAAGAATGCTTTAGGTGTTGGTTATATTGTTGAATTCATTCATGATGCTACTGAAAATTATCATGAGGGAGGAACATATGCTTGTAGGAATTGCAATAATATCAAGTTTCCTCTCTATGTGCTTAAAATCTTGAAGTTATGCTTGTTTTGCCTTCCTATGCTAGTTGATTATTGTTCCCATAAGTTGTTTTCTCAAAAAATACCTATGCATAAGAAGTGGATTAGACTTAAATGTGCTAGTCATATGCTTCATGATGCTCCCATTACGTTTCAATTCTTATCTTTTATGTGAGCACCATTGTCATCATCATGCCTAGCTAGAAAGGCATTAAAGAAAAGCGCTTGTTGGGAGACAACCCAATATTTACCCTTACTGTTTTTGTGTGTTCACATGATTATGCTACTGTAGTAATCATGTTTTATAGGTTTTGTTTCAATGAAGTGCCAAGTAAGACCTTTAGGATAGCCGACGGTGATAGTTGTGTTGATCCTGCTGAGAATCAGAAACTTTTGCACCCAGTAAATTAGTTTTGATAATTCACAGAAACGTGCTTTTGATCTGATTCTTTTTGCTCTGGATTGCTACAAAACTTTCTCAGTTTTTCCTAATTTTGAAGGAATTTTGGAGTTCCAGAAGTACACATATTTGATACAGATTACTACAGACTGTTCTGTTTTTGACAGATTTTGTTTTCTATGTGTTTTTTGCTTATTTTGATCAATCTATGAGTAGTATCGGAGGGTATGAACCATAGAGAAGTTGGAATACAGTAGATATTACACCAATATGAATTTAGAATGAGTTTACAACAGTACCTAAGTGGTGGTTTATTTTCTTATACTAACGGAGCTTACGAGTTTTCTGTTGAGTTTTGTGTTGTGAAGTTTTCAAGTTTTGGGTAAGGATTCGATGGACTATGGAATAAGGAGTAGCAAGAGCATAATCTTGGGGATGCCCAAGGCACCCCAAGGTAATATTCAAGGACAACCAAGAGCCTAAGCTTGGGGATGCTTCGGAAGGCATCCCCTCTTTCGTCTTCATTCATCGGTAACTTTACTTGGAGCTATATTTTTATTCACAACATGATATGTGTTTTGCTTGGAGCGTCATTTTGTTTTATTTTGTTTTTCTTGCTGTTTGAATAAAATACCAAGATCTGAAATTCTTAAATGTTAGAGAGTCTTCACATAGTTGCATAATTATTCGACTACTCATTGATCTTCACTTATATCTTTCGGAGTAGTTTGTCATTTGCTCTAGTGCTTCACTTATATCTTTTAGAGCACGACGGTAGTTTTATTTTGAAGAAATTGTTAATCTATCATGCTTCACTTATATTATTTTGAGAGTCTTATAGAACAGCATGGTATTTGCTATGGTTATAAAATTGGTCCTAGAATGATGGGCATCCTAGTTGGGTATAATAAAAACTATCATAGAAAGTGAACTAGATGCTATGATCAATTTGATGCTTGATAATTGTTTTGAGATATTAGTATGGTGATATTAGAGTCATGCTAGTTGGGTAATTGTTAATTTAAGGAATACTTGTGTTGAAGTTTGTGGTTCCCGTAGCATGCATGTATGGTGAACCGCTTTGTGATGAAGTTGGAGCACAATTTTATTTATTGACTGTCTTCCTTATGAGTGGCGGTCGGGGACGAGCGATGGTCTTTTCCAACCAATCTATCACCCTAGGAGCATGCGCGTAGTACTTTGTTTTCAATGACTTGTAGATTTTTGCAATAAGTATATGAGTTCTTTATGACTAATGTTGAGTCCATGGATTATACGCACTCTCACCCTGCCACCATTGCTAGATTCTCTTGTGCCGCGCAACTTCGCCGGTACCATACACCCACCATATACCTTCCTCAAAACAGCCATCATACCTACCTATTATGGCATTTCCATAGCCATTCCGAGATATAGTGCCATGCAACTTTCCACCGTTTCGTTTGTTATGACATGCATTATCATTGTCATATTGCTCTTTGCATGATCATGTAGTTGACATCGTATTTGTGGCAAAGCCACCTTCATAATTTTTCATACATGTCACTCTTGATTCATTGCATATCCCGGTACACCGCCGGAGGCATTCATATAGAGTCATATCTTGTTCTAAGTATCGAGTTGTAATCTTGAGTTGTAAGTAAATAAAGGTGTGATGATCTTCATTATTAGAGCATTGTCCCAGTGAGGAAAGGATGATGGAGACTATGATTCCCCCACGAGTCGGGATGAGACTTCGGGCTTTATAAAAAAATAGAAAGGACAAATAAAAAATGAGAGAAAAAGAGAAAAGGGACAATGCTACTATCCTCTTTCCACACTTGTGCTTCAAAGTAGCACCATGATCTTCATGATAGAGAGTCTCCTATGTTGTCACTTTCATATACTAGTGGTAATATTACATTATAGAACTTGGCTTGTATCTTCTAATGATGGGCTTCCTCAAAATGTCCTAGGTCTTCGTGAGCAAGAAAGTTGGATGCACACCCACTTAGTTTCTTTTGTTGAGCTTTCATACACTTATAGCTCTAGTGCATCCATTGCATGGCAATCCCTACTCACTCACATTGATATCTATTAATGGGCATCTCCATAGCGCGTTGATATGCCTAGTTGATGTGAGACTATCTTCTCATTTTTTGTCTTCTCCACAACCACCATTCTATTCCACATATAGTGCTATGTCCATGGCTCACGCTCATGTATTGCGTGAAAGTTGAAAAAGTTTGAGATTACTAAAGTATGAAACAATTGCTTGTCTTGTCATCGGGGTTGTGCATGATTAAATACTTTGTGTGATGAAGATAGAGCAACATCCAGACTATATGATTTTGTAGGGATAACTTTCTTTAGCCATGTTATTTTGAGAAGACATGATTGCTTAGTTAGTATGCTTGAAGTATTACTATTTCTTATGTCAATATGAACTTTTATTTTGAATCATTTGGATCTGAACATTCATGCCACAATAAAGAAAATTACATTGAGAATTATGCTAGGTAGCATTCCACATAAAATATTCTATTTTTATCATTTACCTACTCGAAGACGAGTAGGAATTAAGCTTGGGGATGCTTGATACGTCTCCAACGTATCTATAATTTTTTATTATTCCATGCTATTATATTACCCGTTTTGGATGTTTATGGGCTTTACTTTACACTTTTATATCATTTTTGGGACTAACCTATTAACCTAGAGCCCAGTGCCAGTTTCTGTTTTTCCTTGTTTTTGAGTTTTACAGAAAAGGAATGCCAAACGGAGTCCAATTGACGTGCCAATTTTTGACGATTTTTTGTGGACCAAAAGAAGCCCCTGGAGTGAAAGAGTTGGGCAAGGAGAGTCTCGGGCTGCCCACGAGGGTGGCCCGCGCGCCCACTTCCACTGGGCGCGCCCCCTGCCTCGTGGACAGCCCGGAAACCCCCCTAACGTGAAACCTACGCCAAAAATTCCTATAAATACTGAAACCTCCAGAAAATAACCTAGATCGGGGTTCCGCCGCAAGCCTCTGTAGCCTAAAACCTCTCGGGAGCCCGTTCGGCACCTGCGGGGGGGATCCTCACCGTGGCCATCTTCATCATCACGGTGCTCTCCATGACGAGGAGGGAGTAGTTCACCCTCGGGGCTGAGGGTATGTACCAGTAGCTATGTGTTTCATCTCTCTCTCTCTCTCTCTCTCTCTCTCTCTCTCTCTCTCTCTCTCGTGTTCTTGACTTCGCACGATCTTGATGCATCGTGAGCTTTGCTACAACAGTTGGATCTTATTACGTTTCTCCCCCTCTGCTCCCTTGTAATGGATTGAGTTTTCCCTTTGAAGATGTCTTGTTGGATTGAGTCTTTAAGGATTTGAGAACACTTGATGTATGTCTTGCCGTGCTTATTTGTGGTGACAATGGGATATTCACATGATCTACTTGATGTATGTTTTGGTGATCAACTTGCGGGTTCAATGAACTTATGCATAGGGGTTGGCACACGTTTTCGTCTTGACTCTCCGGTAGAAACTTTGGCGCTCTCTTTGAAGTACTTTGTGTTGGTTGAATAGATGAATCTGAGATTGTGTGATGCATATCGTATAATCATGCCCACGGATACTTGAGGTGACATTGGAGTATCTAGGTGACATTAGGGTTTTGGTTGATTTGTGTCTTAAGGTGTTATTCTAGTACGAACTCTATGATAGATCGAACGGAAAGAATAGCTTCGTGTTATTTTACTACGGACTCTTGAATAGATCGATCAGAAAGGGTAACTTTGAGGTGGTTTCGTACCCTACCATAATCTCTTCGTTTGCTCTCCGCTATTAGTGACTTGGAGTGACTCTTTGTTGCATGTTGAGGGATAGTTATATGATCCAGTTATGTTATTATTGTTGAGAGAACTTGCACTAGTGAAAGTATGAACCATAGGCCTTGTTTCCTAGCATTGCAATACCTTCGCTCACTTTTATCGTTAGTTACCTTGCTGTTTTTATATTTTTCAGATTACAAAAACCTATATCTACCATCCATATTGCACTTGTATCACCATCTCTTCGCCGAACTAGTGCACCTATACAATTTACCATTGTATTGGGTGTGTTGGGGACACAAGAGACTCTTTATTATTTGGTTGCAGGGTTGTTTGAGAGAGACCATCTTCATCCTACGCCTCCCACGGATTGATAAACCTTAGGTCATCCACTTGAGGGAAATTTGCTACTGTCCTAGAAACCTCTGCAGTTGGAGGCCCAACAACTTCTTCAAGGAGAAGGTTGTGTAGTAGACATCAGTGCATCCTTCCATCCATTCTCCACTAGATCATCTTGCATATCTTCATCTACATTCTTATGCTAAAGTTCACAATCCTCTTCAATGTCATAAACATTGTCCACAAACTGATAACTAGAGCTATCTACCTAGTTCTCCTCAGTACCTTCAGTTTGTCTTTATTCAGCATTGATGCATCCCTCTCTATCCTCTCTCTGCCTCTTGAACACATCTGCTTATTGCTATATGACGATGTTGAAGGAAATATACCCTAGAGGCAATAATAAAGTTATTATTTTTTCCTTATTTCATGATAAATGTTTATTATTCATGCTAGAATTGTATTAACCGGAAACTTAGTACATGTGTGAATACATAGACAAAACATAATGTCCCTGGTATGCCTCCACTTGACTAGCTTGTTAATCAAAGATGGTTATGTTTCCTAACCATAGACATGTGTTGTCATTTGGTGAATGGGATCACATCATTAGGAGAATGATGCGATGGACATGACCCATCCGTTAGCTTAGCATTATGATCGTTACAGTTTCATTGCTACTGCTTTCTTCATGACTTATACATGTTCCTCAGACTATGAGATTATGCAACTCCCGAATACCGGAGGAACACTTTATGTGCTACCAAATGTCATAGCGTAAAAGGGTGATTATAAAGGTGCTCTACAGGTATCTCCGAAGGTGTTTGTTGGGTTGGCATAGATCGAGATTAGGATTTGTCACTCCGTGTTTCGGAGAGGTATCTCTGGGCCCTCTCGGTAATGCTCATCACTATAAGCCTTGCAAGAAATGTGACTAATGAGTTAGTTGTGGGATGAAGTATTAATACGGAACGATTAAAGAGACTTGCCGGTAACGAGATTGAACTAGGTATGATGATACCGACGATCGAATCTCGAGCAAGTAACATACCGATGACAAAGGAAACAACGTATGTTGTTATGCGTTTTGACCGATAAAGATCTTCGTAGAATATGTAGGAGCCAATATGAGCATCTAGGTTCCGCTATTGGTTATTGACCGGAGATGTGTCTCGGTCATGTCTACATAGTTCTCAAACCCTTAGGGTCCGCACGCTTAACGTTCGATGACGATTTGTATTATGAGTTATGTGTTTTGATGACTGAAGTTTGTTCGGAGTCCCGGATGAGATCATGGACGTGACGAGGAGTCTCAAAATGGTCGAGACGTAAAGATTCATATATTGGAAGGCTGTATTCGGACATCAGAAAGGTTCCGAGTGATTCGGGTATTTTTCGGAGTACCGGGGAGTTATGGAAATTCACCGGGAGAAGTAATGGGCCATACGGGAATGGAGTAGGCAGGCCAAAGGGGAGGTGGTTCCCCCCCCATGGGTCCGAATTGGACTAGGGGAAGGGGGCGGCGCCCCCCTTGCCCTTTCCTACTCCCTCTCTCTTTCCCTCTTTCCTTCTCTCCTACTCCAAAAGGGAAAGGGATTCCTACTAGGACTTGGAAGTCCTAGTAGGACTCCATACTCTAGGCGCACCCCTAGGGGGGCGGCCTCTCTCCCTCCCTCCTTTATCACTACAAGAAACTTGTTAATCCATGATGGATTTCTGATGACATTTTCTAAATCTGTCAAGGATGAACTGGTACAGTCTCGCAAGCCCGCTGAAAGCCCGCCTATCCGTCCCCATATAAAAAGCTAACCCTAATCCCTCCTCAGCCCCTTCTCTCACCCTGTTCAGCAGCCCCTCCCCACACAATGATACGTCTCCAACGTATCTACTTTTCCAAACACTTTTGCCCTTGTTTTGGACTCTAACTTGCATGATTTGAATGAAACTAACCCGGACTGATGTTGTTTTCAGTAGAACTGCCATGGTGTTGTTTATTGTGCAGAAAACAAAAGTTCTCGGAATGACCTGAAAATCCACGGAGATAACTTTTGGAAAATATAAAAAATACTGGCGAAAGAATCAAGGCCAGGGGGCGCACACCCTGTCCACGAGGGTGGGGGGCGCGCCCCCCTGTCTCGTGGGCCCCCTGCTGCTCCACCGACCTCAACTCCAACTCTATATTCCGTTTTGCGGAGAAAAAAATCAGAGAGAAAGTTTCATCGCGTTTTATGATTCGGAGCCGCCGCCAAGCCCTAATCTCTCTCGGGAGGGCTGATCTGGAGTCCGTTCGGGGCTTCGGAGAGGGGGATTCGTCGCCATTGTCATCATCAACCATCCTCCATCACCAATTTCATGATGCTCACCGCCGTGCGTGAGTAAGTCCATCGTAGGCTTGCTGGACAGTGATGGGTTGGATGAGATTTACCATGTAATCAAGTTAGTTTTGTTAGGGTTTGATCCCTAGTATCCACTATGTTCTGAGATTGATGTTGCTACGACTTTGCTATGCTTAATGCTTGTCACTAGGGCCCGAGTGCCATGATTTCAGATCTGAACCTATTATGTTTTCATGAATATATGTGAGTTATTGATCCTATCTTGCAAGTCTATAGTCACCTATTATGTGTTATGATCCGACAACCCCGAAGTGACAATAATCGGGATACTTCTCGGTGATGACCGTAGTTTGAGGAGTTCATGTATTCACTATGTGCTAATGCTTTGGTCCGGTACTCTATTAAAAGGAGGCCTTAATATCCCTTAGTTTCCACTAGGACCCCGCTGCCACGCGAGGGTAGGACAAAAGATTCCATGCAAGTTCTTTTCCATAAGCACGTATGACTATATTCGGAATACATGCCTACATTGCATTGATGAACTGGAGCTAGTTCTGTGTCACCCTATGTTATAACTATTACATGAGGAATCGCATACGACATAATTATCCATCACTGATCCAATGCCTACGAGCTTTTCACACATTGTGCTTCGCTTATTTACTTTTCCATTGCTACTGTTACAATTACTACAAAACTGCTATCGTTACTTTTACCACTGTTACCATTACTATCATACTACTTTGCTACTAAATACTTTGCTGCAGATACTAAGTTATCCAGGTGTGGTTGAATTGACAACTCAGCTGCTAATACTTGAGAATATTCTTTGGCTCTCCTTGTGTCGAACAATAAATTTGGGTTGAATACTCTACCCTCGAAAACTGTTGCGATCCCCTATACTTGTGGGTTATCACACATTGCCGCCACCCACCATCTCATCGCCTCCCTCCAAAAGCTCACCGACGGCCCTCCCCTCCCCTCCTCTCACCTTGCAGCTCCAGCAACTACCAGATCAGCTGCATCCCCCACCCATCCGTCCCTCTCGCAACGCGTCTCCCCCCCTTGTGCGACCACTCGCATTGTGACCAACGCCGGCCGATTTTGGCGATGTCCGCCGCCACGCATCACACTCATGAGCTATTCTCCGACACCTCCATCCTCTAGTCCCGCTAGATCCAGCGCTCCCGGTCTCCAGCACTCGCCCGCGACTCCTAGCCATGGCTAGGGTTTCGGCTGCAGCGTTGTGTTCAACGCCAGCGCATCTTCGGCGGCTCCTCTCCGTCCACACCGCAGGGTGTCGTGCCCTCTCTACCTTCTGGATGGCGCCCCCTAGCGCGATCCGCTTACACGCGTTGGGCTAGAGGCGGTGAAACAGACCTCCTCTGGCGCATCTCCTGCATGACACTTGCATCCCATGGAGATCTCCTCTGTCGCGCGACGGCCGCGGCCGACCTACACTGCGACAGTTGCAGTGCCTACAAACCTCTTCGGACCTCTGCCTCCTCCTCTGCTCTGAGCCTGTTGCTATGCCATACTTTGTTTTGTGGCCATGGAGCTGAATGTTATCTAGGTATAGTTATGGATTAGTGTGCTATTTGGGCTTGATTAACTCGATTTGATGTTATTTAGGCTTGAGCAAAGGTGTTCTCTGGTTGAAATGAGAGAAAGAAGGAAGGTGCTGCAATTTTTTTTCTATTGGCTATGCAGTTGTAGACCAGAGAAAATATGTGTTGCATTTGTATTTCCCCATGCAGTTTTCATCGTTTATTGCAAGTTAAATGAACCCAAGTAGTAGCAGATTTACTATTACAATAATTTTATTTACTGAATCTCATGGTAATTACCAGATTTACTATTACAATAATTTTATTTTCTGAATCTCATTGTAATTCTGGAAGTTGCATTGCATATATGTGCCATCACCTATTGAATGTATCTTCTTTACAGTACCTTGATGGGAATGTATAGGTCATTTAGAGTAAATTTAATCTTCCCTTATTCTTTTGCATTTCTGATTAAATCCTTGGTTTTGCATTAATATGGTTGCAAACAGCGCTGGTGCAAGAAGCCAAGAAGCTAGAGTGCAAACACTAGAATTGTTACATGTTGTACTCATTGTTTCTCTAGCATACTAATCTTTGTCCGATTGCTTGTGCTTTGTTCAAATAGGCGACACAAAGTGAAACACTTGAAATGATCTTCAATACTGCCTTGATGCCTTATTCAATTATTACCTAACTTCTTAATATAGTTGTATGAATAATCCTCATGTTTTCCCTTATTGGGTTTGCAAGCAACAGTTTAAATGATGTTGAGTTTTTTCGCTTATTACAGCAGAGGTGATGGATTTTGTACTATTATATTTCTAGAATTGCGTGTACACAGGATTGCAAGCAATCTGAAGGAGTGATGGAAGTGAAGATTGTGCGCTTTTCTTTAAGATATCTAATAGATGGTATATTATTATCGCTTCAGATTTAAGAGTGTTTGGTCTGCTACATAGTGCATTTGTTAAGTCCAATATTTCAGTGTTATTACTAGCACATTCTCTATTTCTTGATATTATTCACACCACGTCATTGGTGAAAGCCTACTGGAAAGAATAATTAATCAATGGTGTGCCATGTTAAACTAAAATGTTATGTATACAACAAGAACTATACAAGAAAATTGAGATCTAGGTATTCCCTTGAATTATTTACTTCATACATTTTCATGCGAGGGCTCTTTACAGAAAGCAAATGAGATTCATGAAGGAAATATGCCCTAGAGGCAATAAGAAAGTTTTTATTTATTTACTTATTTCATGATAAATGTTTATTATTCATGCTTTAATTGTATTAACCGGAAACTTAGTACATGTGTGAATACATAGACAAAGCATATAGTCCCTAGTATGCCTCTACTTGACTAGCTCGTTAATCAAAGATGGTTATGTTTCCTAACCATAGACATGTGTTGTCATTTGATGAACGGGATCACATCATTAGGAGAATGATGTGATGGACATGACCCATCTGTTAGCTTAGCATTATGATCGTGTTAGTTTCATTGCTACTGCTTTTTTCATGACTTATACAAGTTCCTCAGACTATGAGATTATGCAACTCCCGAATACCAGAGGAACACTTTGTGTGCTACCAAACGTCACAACGTAAAAGGGTGATTATAAAGGTGCTCTACAGGTGTCTCCGAAGGTGTTTGTTAGGTTGGCATAGATCGAGATTAGGATTTGTGTATCGGAGAGGAATCTCTGGGCCCTCTTGGTAATGCACATCACTATAAGCCTTGCAAGCAATGTGAATAATGAGTTAGTTGCGGGATGATGCATTACAGAACGAGTAAAGAGACTTGTCGGTAACGAGATTGAACTAGGTATGATGATACCGACGATCGAATCTCGGGCAAGTAACATACCGATGACAAAGGGAACAACGTATGTTGTTATGCGGTTCGACCGATAAAGATCTTCGTAGAATATGTAGGAGCCAATATGGGCATCCAAGTTCTGGTATTGGTTATTGACCAGAGAGGTGTCTCGGTCATGTCTACATAGTTCTCGAACCCGTAGGGTCCGCACGCTTAACGTTCGCTGATGATATAGTATTATATGAGTTATGTATGTTGGTGACCGAATATTGTTCGGAGTCCCGGATATGATCAGGGACATGACGAGGAACTCCGAAATGGTCCGGAGATAAAGATTGATATATGGGATAATAGTGTTTGGTCTCCGGAAGGGTTCCGGAATTCACCGGAAGGGGTTCCGGATGTTTCCCGAAATGTTTGGGTACGAGAACACTTTATTTGGGCCAAAGGAAAGCCCACAAGGTTTTGGAAAGCGCAAAAGGAAGTTTTATGAGTCCGAGGCGGATGCTAGGGTCCCTGGCGTCTGGCCCTGGAGTCCGAGAAGGACTCTTTCCTTTCGGGTAAAACCGACTTTGTGGAGGCTTTTACTCCAAGTTTCGACCCCAAGGCTCAACATATAAATAGAGGGGCAGGGCTAGCACAAAAGATATATCAAGAAACACCAAGCCGTGTGCCGGCAACCCCGTCCCCTCTAGTTTATCCTCCATCATAGTTTCCGTAGTGCTTAGGCGAAGCCCTGCGGAGATTGTTCTTCACCAACACCGTCACCACGCTGTCGTGCTACCGGAACTCATCTACTACTTCGCCCGTCTTGCTGGATCAAGAAGGCGAGGACGTCAACGAGCTGAACGTGTGCTGAACGCGGAGGTGCCGTACGTTCGGTACTTGATCGGGACGGATCGTGAAGGTGTACGACTACATCAACCGCATTGATAAACGCTTCCGCTTTGCGATCTTCAAGGGTATGAAGATACGCTCCCCCTCTCGTTGCTATGCATCACCTAGATAGATCTTGCGTGATCGTAGGAATTTTTTTGAAATTACTGCGTTCCCCAACAATTCATTTAGAAAATCATGTCAATATTTTTTGTGTATCATTAACTAATGGTTGCATTGTTAACACGATATTAGTTTAGTTGGGTTATTGTAAGTTACCCCTTTTTTATAATACTTTCCCTTGTATTCATTTTGTTGTGAAGACAATAATCACGAAGTGGCATGTACAAATTTCAACATATGCTCTGTCTCAATTCTTTAACCCATATCATATTGAAGTGTGGACAGCGATAATTATGTACCTTGTATGCCATGAAGGCTAATCAGTAAATGGGAGAATGCATGTTTTTTTAATCCAACATATGTTATTGTTCTTCACAATTCCCAAGTGTGGTTAATATAGTAGTGGTGTGTCCATCGGATGATTGCTTGTAAAGTCAACTAATATTATTACTCTCTATATTCATGTGGGTGCTGGCTGTTATAACTTGCTATAATAATTTTGTATGTGTTGTTGATTTTCTGCAGGTTTGGCAGTTAGTCCTTGTTACTGGAGATTGAGGTTTTTCAGCAGGAAATAAATGGGTCCGAATAGCTGCCTGGAAGTGGCGGTGGTGTTGAAGATTAAAATCACCTAGTATTGCATTTTTAATGAAGTTATCTTACTCGATTTTTGTAAAATGCTTATAGAGCCTTCTAGATATGTGTGTGATGTTTTGATATTGATTTATTTTTTGGAATCAGACTGAAATATGTATTGTCTTGTGAACAAATGTTATTTTTTGAACGAATATAATTTTTTGTCCTTTGTAAATTGTGATGCATCGAGAAAATAGGCTGGGGCTAATGGGTTGGACTAAAATGAAATTATTGGGCTAAAGCCCTAATTGGGTTGGTTACTACATAGGCCATGCTGGCCTCCACGTCAGAATCATGTAGACAGTGTTAGGTCCATGTAGCTTCCACGTCATGTAAATCGGTGACGGTTTCTTCCGTCATGCCCTAGTTTGGGCTTGGCGGGCCTGGGGCAGATCCATGACGGACAAAAACTGTCATGGAAGGTACGATGTCAAATTGACGCGATATACATGACGGATTTATAATCTGTCACATCCCTAGCCTTGCAATGCACTAGTGCTAGCTTGTTGCTGCATCATGTTTAAAATTTCATTTAAACCTGAAATGGGGATGTCCAAACCCTAGTACCAAATGGAATTCAAATAGGTTCAACCTAAAAATATTTTCAGTAAATCCAAATGACTTTCAAAAATGTTCATCATTTTTGGAAAATGCTTGAAACCATAACCAGAGGTGTTGCACATTTTTCCATGACATATTTGGTCACTGGATTAATTCATAAAGTATTTGCATTTGGGCATTTAATGCTAATAAATAATTTAAATGCTCAAATAATCATAAACTAAAATGTTTACTGTTGGATATATTCCAAACAGTAGTCATGATTAGTTTCATGATTTTGGAAATTCACGACATTTTTAATAAAGCCCTAAAGATTACGAAAAATAGAAAAGTGAAACAAATAAAAAGAGAGAGAGAATGACTACGGCCACCTACCTCTAGCCGGCCCAGTTACTGGCCCAGCCCACCTGGCGCCTCTGTCGTCTTCCTCCTGCCAAGAGGGAGCAGATTCGTGCCAGTCTGCTGGCCGACGAGGCCAGCCAGCTCCTCCCTGCCTGCCCCCCTTCCAGCGCGATCTGGATGGCGCCACGCAGCCCCCGACCTCTCTCTCACTCTCCCGTGCCTCTCCCCTCCTCTGCTTTCTCTCCCTCTCACCACCGAGCGTAGCTGTCGCCGCCGGTGAGTACCACCGCGGCCACAGCCACCGCCTCACCTCCCCGACGCGTCCCAAAGCTCCGCCTCGACCTACTCTTCCTCCTCACCGCGCCAAGCGACGCTGGGAGCCCTGCAGTGACGCCGACGCCGTCATCTTCAACCTTCGGCTCCGAGATCGCCGGAGATGCCCCGACGCCGTCCGGCCTCCCCCGAGCCCACTGACCTGCTCATCATCCTCACCGTGAGCTCCTTCCCATTTCCCCTTTTTCAATTCGCTCGTTCCCGTGCCGTATCATCCTCACCCGCGTGCCCGAGCACTGCCGACCGCCATGGCCGCCGGGAACCTAGCTGCTGTGCTCCGCTGCTCGAACCATCGAGTCCCGCTTGCTCCTGGAGCCATGTGGAGTCCGCCCAGCACCTAATCCCGCTCGCTAACGCACTACAACAACCGCGCCGTGTGTTCCGAGCTCCGGCCACCGCCCGGCTCGTCGCCGCCGCCGTTACACGCCACCCCAGCATCCACAGCTGCCACCGTCCGACGTGCCTCGTCGCGCTGGTTCCGCAGAACCCATCCGCCCGACCTCTCTTCGCCGGAAATGGCCGGACGAGGACCTCCGCCGTGTCCTGCTTAGCGCCGGCGGCTAATCGTCGGTTAGCCGACGTGGCCGTCATTAGATTTGGGCTAACTAACCCTATTAGTTTAACACTAGACAGCGCGATGGGACCCGCTTTGTTAGTTCTTGGATAACAAATAATCGGGGTTAATTAAATAAAATCGGTGGGCCGCGTCACTCGACCATCTTGATGTGGTCGATTGGATCGGCCCACCGCCAGCGACCTAAACGAGCCCTAAGTCACTGACTAATGGAACCCCCTGGTCAGGTTTGACCCGAGGCAGCCCTGTTGACTTGCTGATGCAAGCATGACGCAGTGCTGACGCCATAACTCATTTTCTGGATTAATTTTAATTCAGGAAATTCCAGAAAATGCTTTAAACTTCAAAAAATCATAGAAAATCAACCGTAACTCCAAATCAAATAATTTATATATGAAAAATGATCAGAAAAATCCAATTTATCCATCTCTGCCATTTTCTTGCATGTCAGAACAACTTATGACTACTGTTTAGGACAATTCAACTAAATGGCATTTAAGAAATCACATATGGTGTTTGAATTTGAACCTAGGGTTCAAACCAACTCCATTTAACTTGCTGCTAGTTGCATTAGCTCAAATCACAGCATATTGTCATGTCATGATCATGCATCATATTGTGGCATTGCATTGATTGTGTTCTTTCTCAGTTGCCGGTGTTTGTCCCCTCTCGATAGACGTGGTTCCGACGATGAGTTCGATGACACCGATGACGAACTATAATATCTTCAGAAGTGCCAAGCAAGCAAAACCCCCTTGTTCATTCCGATACAATCCCACTCTCTCGCTCCTGCTCTATTTTACTGCATTAGGACAACAACGATACAACTGTTATTTGCTGCGGTAGCTGAACCCCTTTATCCTCTGCATGACCTGTCATTCCACAGTAATTAGATGAAACCAACTAGCATGAGTAGGAGTTGTTTGAGCCCTGATGTGCCTACTCATTCATGCTTGTTTGTCATGCCTGCTATTGCTTAGAGTTGTGTCAGGTCTGATTCATCGGGAATGAATTGGAAAGTGGTGAACATGTCCTACTGTGTGTGAGCTAAGTGTGTGAACACGATTTGGTAAAGGTAGCGGTGAGAGGCCATGTAGGAGTACATGGTGGGTTGTCTCATTGCAACCGTCCTTAGGAACTGAGTTCCGTGTTTGTGATCCATGAACAGTTACTACCACACGTTGGGCTCCGGGCGCTCCAAGCTCTCTCGACTTATTAATCAACTTGATCTCTGTCCAGGAGTTGCAACTAGTTTCTGGTGTTTGTAGGTAGTGTTAGTAGTCTACCAAGTGGCACCCGGTACAGGTGGGCTTGGGACAGACTAAACCTGATGTACGGTGTACCAAGTGGCACCGGTTGGTCGGCTTGGGAACCCTGCTCACATCGTTTGGGGCCGTGGCGACACCCAGCCGGATCTCCTTGCGGATGGAACCCGAATAGGCGATAAACACGGACGAGAGACTTGTGTGGTTAGTCGGTCGTGGCCGACTCCTTGCCGGCTTCCGCTTGAAGGTTGCCGAGGTACATGGCGTGTCTGAGGCGATAAGTGGCGGCGTGTGTGAAGAAGTACACCCTGCGGGGTTATCATTATCTATTGAATAGCCGGATTCCTCGGATATGGAAACTTGGAACCCTTGCATAGTTCATAGAAAAGTGAAAGTGGATACTCTAAAATGCGCAAGATAAGTGTGAGTGCTATGGATGGCGTTCTCGTAGGGAGACGGGGGCGGATCCATAGTGGTGTATTGATGTGGTGAATATGTGGACTCGTGTGTAACCTCAAAAGAAGTACTTGCGATCGTAGTTCGGGATAGCCACCGAGTCAAAGCTGGCTTCTGCGGTTAAACTCCACCACCCCTTTTGATCTTGATGCATATGTAGGTAGTTACGATGTAAGTCTTGCTGAGTACATTTGTACTCACGTTTGCCTATTTTATGTTTTTTGAGAGAGACTTCGGTCTCGCTAGTAGTTCAGCGTGGACTTGACGTTTAGCTTGTTACCTCAGCTATGATCTTGTGCCTCGGCGAGGATCTGGTAGATAGTCGGGCTTCTCAGCCCTTTTTCATTTGTAGATGTCTGTACTCAGACATGTTAAGCTTCCGTGTGTGCTTTGTTTTGTATGCTCTGTATGTGGGGTCATGAGACCCATGTTTGTAATATCTCGCTCCTCGGAGCCTAATGAATAAATATTTGAGTCGTAGAGTTATGTTGTGATGCCATGTTGTATTTACACATATTGAGCATATTGTGTGTATGTTTGAAATGCTTGGTATGTGTGGGATTCGACAATCTAGTTGTTTATCCTTGGCAGCCTCTCATATGGGGAAATGTAGTCTAGTGCTTCTGGCGATAGTAGTCCGCTTCTGCCGGTTCACGAAGTCTGCTAGCCCAAAGACTACTGCTTTGGACACTTGGTGGCGGCATGTGTTTCACTTCGTTCCTATATACGTCCCTTGAAATGTCACGCGGTGACATCCGGAGTCTTGCCTAACCTGCTACAGCCGGGTTACCGTAGTCCTGTTAGCCCAGTGCTACAGCACTGGATTCATCGTTGATGACCGACATGCTCGATGTGGTTCATGTATGCCTGTCCCCATGGGTTAGTGCCGCTTTGGGTTCACGACTAGCCATGTCGGCCGGGTTCTCTGTCATATGGATGCTAGCGACACTATCATATCGTGAGCCAAAAGCGCAAAGCGGTCCCGGGCCATGGTAAGGCGACACCGTGGGAATACCGTGCGTGAGGCCGCAAAGTGATATGAGGTGTTACCGGCTAGATCGATGTGACTTGAAATCGGGGTCTGACAGCGCTGGTATCGAGTGATGTCTGTAGGATTACCAAGCCAAACTGGTGAAGTTGTGTCTAGAAATGCTTTAGTTATGTAAGGAATTGATTGTGGAAGGAGCGTAAGGCTATTTTACTCCTTATACCTCATGGCCTTCGATGCGAGTCAACCTCTTCTCTTCTACGGGGTTTAAGAACTAGGCTTCTCATCTTTCTATCGAGGATGACGTGTTACTAATCCATAGACCTTTAAGATTGTTGGTTTTAAGCCCGATTCAGTTCCTACTAATTACGTATGTTAGCTGTTGATCTCGGAACCTTGATATTGTGATGTTGAGTGGTTATGCCACCATTTTGCGAGATGTCTCAAATCATTTTGAGCATTTACAGCCGTTATCTGTCCGAGTCATCCAGGTCTCTAAATAATCGATGCATTTGCAAATCCTTTCCTTCCGTTCGATGTCCTTTTTGGTCGAATAAGCACACTAACCGGTCGATTGAGGTACTCTGTTGCCCGACATATATGTTGGAACTATTATTATGACCCTAGGTGTTTAGGAAGTCACCTAGCAATTTAGCAATGCTTTTGTATCCCGATGTGATGATTCGGCCATTATTCTTGAAAGCATCCGTGATGTTATTAGTTAGTAGGCATTCTATTCTGGGTTCTTGAACCCGAGATTCACCCTACCTCATGTTGTTAGTATTTGCTAGTTCCTTTAGGATATTAGTAACCTTTGCATTAGTCCTCGAGGTCCGTGGTATTTCCTTCTTTCAAATACTATGAACCGCTTATGGCAGAAGTTCCTTGTTGAACCAAAACATTACAATAAGAGTGCTCTTGAGGAGTTCTTCATTCATAATTGTGAATCTGCCAGTTCTACCCTTTCCGCATGGGTTATCCGGAAGAAATGTTGAGCTTTGCTCGACATACTAATCTATGCATCCACAACTCAGAAAGTTATATGCTCCTCGAGTTGTTCCTCCTTAGTTGTATTTTGACCCCCGCCTGTCAATTGATAGTCAAGGGTATGCGTGCATTCGTTTATCGATGCCTATTACTCTTGTGGTCCGTCAAGCCATTCTGTCCTAAATGACTTGGAGAAACAAACTCCAGTACCTCATCCATATCTGGGATTGGGTCAAAGTAGTTGTATTCCGCAGATCAAAATGCCAACCCAGCTTTTGATTCTGTTCTACCCTGAAGTATTGCCATCTTATGTCAAGAATGTCATGGGAATTGCACAACCTCTTAGGAATTCTTGACGCAGTGATACTTCTCGACATCATCATTCATTGCTCGGTTTCGTGCTGTCGCAACCAGAATGCCGACAAGTGAATTATGATGTGTGAAATCAATACTCCTAGCAACTCGTTGCTTGGTAGTAAATGGACAATATCCTCATTCTTAGCGTGTTGATTATTAAATCATCATCCTAAGATTGATCGTGCTACCTAGTCCTTATTTCTGGTGCACACTTTGATTGATGAGTTAGGATCTTGTCAAGTCCTCACTCATTTGATCATATCGTCTTGCCCTCAAAAGCAAGATTGTTCTCGAGCTTAGTAACATATCGGTGGTTCGTGACTTTCCAAATATCTTCTTGGAAGTGTTACCGGGTTGTTTCCTGACTGTTATGTTGAGCTCGTGATCAAGTTGGTTCCTTGTGAACCACCCTTTCTCCAAGAATCTGTGTTGGATATCCCTGAGCTAGTTGGTTAAGCTAGACAACAACTTGGAGAATTGGAAGATAAAAGCTTGCCTAACTTAGTTCGTTCCAAAGGGATATTCTTGTGTAGTGTGTGTTGAAGAAAGATGATATCTTCATCGATTGGTCCTTGTGATCGATTCTTTGGACCTATTGTCTTATCAATCCTTTGATTTGAGTGTGGGCTATCGTCAAATCAAATCAGTACCAACGATGCTCGTAATGTTGTCTTACACGTGGTTGATCCCTCGAGCATACACCATTACATCTTTTGGTCTGACCAATACTATCACCGTGTTCACATGATGGTGGAAGTCCAGTGATATGGAAATTCCGATGAGTTGCCGTTGAGCCCATCAGCAGCATTTTGTCTCCCCATGATTCATGTTGAACATCAACCTAGTGTTGAAAACCTTGTAAGCAATGCCTTCGTGTTTCGTTCATGAAGCTTATGCTTGGATGGAAGAAGTGACTTCCTTGAATTCATGTGCTTTAGGTGTAGTTGCCGCCATGAATTTGAGAAAGGTTTGTTTTGCTTCCTTTGGAATCACCCCAAGTCAGTCATGCATGTGCGAAGTACTTTATGGTTTGATAGGTTGGCCGCCTCCATTCTATATGTGTTTCCTAGCACACCAAGCCACTAACTGATTTGTTCAAGGAGAAGAAGTTCCTTCTTAAGAATCATGACTTATGTTAGGACTTCGTTATCCTCGATGATGGTTCCCCACCTGAACTCGGTAGTGTTGTATTATAAGACTACTACGTGGTCATGCTTGTCTGGGACAGCGTGTTCACTTGTATGTAGCAGAACCAGCTCATGTTTTGGAGCTTGCTATCGTGGTTCATTCCCCGAGAATCTCGCAACTCCATCTCGTCGATTTGTGTTGCAACTTTTCTTTTCGGACATGTGAGTCTGCAAGTATCCTGTTTCTAACGGATCTGAATCTCGGCAGATATGATGGTTGGAACATTTCCGACATTTGCATTTTGTTCTCAGCTTGCATCGCCTTGTGCCAAATTCCTTTGGATTGCCCTCCTCGGCAATTGTTGTTCAGGATCATCTTCAGAAGTGGTCCTACCATGGGTTCCATCCATTACCGGTGATAAGAAAAAATCATCCATTGCGTTGTCTTCAACAAGGTAGTCCATATCATTCATTCTAGTCCGAGTACGCCATTCCTTCGAGATCCTTCGCACGATCGTTTGTGATTGCCTTAGGCTGGTATAAAGAGTTTCAATGATCTCTGTATCAAAAGTAATTCTTTTTGCCACTTAAGGGAATAATTCTACGAGTCACCTTTCCTAAGGTGTCCCGTTATGGAATCATGGCAATCATCTCCTTGTTACTTTGAAACCATGCCCCATTCTACTTAAGCGTGTAACGGTCGCCTACCAATTTGAACCTTCGTCATCCGTTTCTTTTCCATCATCCCTAATGTGTGTTCGGTGTCTCAACTCAAGAGATGCTCTTACGTCTCACTCTATGAACTGATTTTGAGTTGCTCGATCTTCAAGAAGATTAAATCCTGTAGGGTTTTCCCCTCTTTCTGTTGTCGTGTCGAGTGAAGATCTCGAAAGCAAAGACGTCGAGACAAGATGATGATCGAATCAAGGTTCTTATGAAGTGCAACCTGGATCGTGAAGATTGTGCTAGCTTCGTGCCCCCTCTGTCTTCTTACCTCACGTCTTGAATCTCGGGCCGAGATTCTTGTTTAGTGGGGGTGAGTTGTCACATCCCTAGCCTTGCAATGCACTAGTGCTAGCTTGTTGCTGCATCATGTTTAAAATTTCATTTAAACCTGAAATGGGGATGTCCAAACCCTAGTACCAAATGGAATTCAAATAGGTTCAACCTAAAAATATTTTCAGTAAATCCAAATGACTTTCAAAAATGTTCATCATTTTTGGAAAATGCTTGAAACCATAACCAGAGGTGTTGCACATTTTCCATGACATATTTGGTCCTTTGGATTAATTCATAAAGTATTTGCATTTGGGCATTTAATGCTAATAAATAATTTAAATGCTCAAATAATCATAAACTAAAATGTTTCTTGTTGGATATATTCCAAACAGTAGTCATGATTAGTTTCATGATTTTGGAAATTTCGACATTTTAATAAAGCCCTAAAGATTACAGAAAAATAGAAAAGTGAAACAAATAAAGAGAGAGAGAGAGAATGACTACTGCCACCTACCATGGCCGGCCAGTTCGCTGGCCCAGCCCACTGGCGCCTCTGTCATCTTCCTCCTGCCAAGAGGAGCAGCTGCGTGCCCGTCTGTGTGCCGAGGAGGCCAGCTCCTCCCGCCTGCCCCCCCCCTTCCGACGCATCTGGATGGCCACGCAGCCCCGACCTCTCTCTCACTCTCCTGTGCCTCTCCCTCCTCGCTTTCTCTCCTCTCACCACAGCGCTTGTTGTCGCGCCGGTGAGTACCACCATGACCACGACCACCGCCTCACCTCCCCGACGCGTCCCTAAGCTCCGCCTCGACCTACTCTTCCTCCTCACCGCGCCAAGCGACGCCGGGAGCCCAGCAGTGTCGCCGACGCCGTCGTCTTCAACCTTCGGCTCCGAGATCGCCGGAGATGCCCCGACGCCGTCCGGCCTCCCCCGAGCCCACTGACCTGCTCATCATCCTCACCGTGAGCTCCTTCCCGTTTCCCCTTTTTCAATTCGCTCGTTCCCGTGCCGTATCATCCTCACCAGCGTGCCCGAGCACCGCCGACCGCCATGGCCGTCGGGAACCTAGCTCTTGTGCTCGCTGCTCGAACCATCGAGTCCGCTTGCTCACAGAGCCATGTGGAGTCCGCCCGACACCTAATCCCGCTCGCTAACGCACTACAACAACGCGCCGTGTGTTACGAGCTCCGACCACCGCCGGCTCGTCGCCGCCGCCGTTACCGCCACCCAGCACCGCAGCTGCCACCGTCCGGCGTGCCTCATCGCGCTGGTTCCGCAGAACCCATCCGCCCGACCTCTAGTCGCCGGAAACGGCCGGACGAGGACCTCTGCCGTGTCCTGCTTAGCACCGGCAGCTAATCGTCGGTTAGCCGACATGGCGTCATTAGATTTGGGCTAACTAACCTATTAGTTTAACACTAGACAGCAGCGGTGGGACCCGCTTTGTTAGTTTACTGGATAACAAATAATCAGGGTTAATTAAATAAAATCAGTGGGCCCACGCGTCGCCTCGACCATCTTTGTTGTGGCCGTTGACTGGGCCCACCTGCCAGCGACCTAAACGAGCCCTAAGTCACTGACTAATGGGACCCCCTGGTCAGGTTTGATCCGGGGCAGCCCTGTTGACTTGCTGATGCAAGCATGATGCAGTGTTGACGCCATAACTCATTTTCTGGATTAATTTTAATTCAGGAAATTCCAGAAAATGCTTTAAACTTCAAAAAATCATAGAAAATCAACCGTAACTCCAAATCAAATAATTTATATATGAAAAATGATCAGAAAAATCCAATATATCCATCTCTACCATTTTCATGCATGTTAGAACAACTTATGACTACTTTTTAGGACAATTCAACTAAATGGCATTTAAGAAATCACATATGGTGTTTGAATTTGAACCTAGGGTTCAAACCTACTCCATTTAACTTGCTGCTAGTTGCATTAGCTCAAATCACAGCATATTGCCATGTCATGATCATGCATCATATTGTGGCATTGCATTGATTGTGTTCTTTCTCAGTTGCCGGTGTTTGTCCCCTCTCGATAGACGTGGTTCCGACGATGAGTTCGATGACACCCATGAAGAACTATAATATCTTCAGAAGTGCCAGGCAAGCAAAACCCCATTGTTCATTCCGATACAATCCCACTCTCTCGCTCCTGCTCTATTTTACTGCATTAGGACAACAACGATACAACTGTTATTTGCTGCGGTAGCTGAACCCCTTTATCCTCTGCATGACTGTCATTCCACAAGATAATTAGATGAAACCCACTAGCATGAGTAGGAGTTGTTTGAGCCTGATGTGCCTACTCATTCATGCTTGTTTGTCATGCTGCTATTGCTTAGAGTTGTGTCGGTCGATTCATCGGGAATGAATTGGAAAGTGGTGAACATGTCCTACTGTGTGTGAGCTAAGTGTGTGAACACGATTTGGTAAAGGTAGCGGTGAGAGGCCACGTAGGAGTACATGGTGGGTTGTCTCATTGCAGCCGTCCTTAGGAACTGAGTTCCGTGTGATCCATGAACAGTTACTACCACACATTGGGCTCCGGGCGCTCCAAGCTCTCTCGACTTATTAATCAACTTGATCTCTGTCCAGGAGTTGCAACTAGTTTCTGGTGTTTGTAGGTAGTGTTAGTAGTCTACCAAGTGGCACCGATGCAGGTGGGCTTAGGACAGACTAAACCTGATGTACGGTGTACCAAGTGGCACCGGTTGGTGGCTTGGGAACCCTGCTCACATCGTTTGGGGTCGTGGCGACACCCGGCGGATCTCCTTGCGGATGGAACCCGAATAGGCGATAAACACGGACGAGAGACTTGTGTGGTTAGTCGGTCATGGCCGACTCCCTCGCCCGGCTTCCGCTTGAAGGTTGCCGAGGTACATGGCGTGTCTGAGGCGATAAGTGGCGGCGTGTGAAGAAGTACACCCTGCGGGGTTATCATTATCTATTGAATAGCGGATTCCTCAGATATGGAAACTTGGAACCCTTGCATAGTTCATAGACAAGTGAAAGTGGATACTCTAAAATGCGCAAGATAAGTGTGAGTGCTATGGATGGCGTTCTCGTAGGGAGACGAGGGCGGATCCATAGTGGTGTATTGATGTGGTGAATATGTGGACTCGTGTGCGCCACCTCAAAAGAGTTACTTGCAGTCGTAGATCAGGATAGCCACCGAGTCAAAGCTGGCTTGCTGCAGTTAAACTCCACCACCCCCTTTTGATACTGATGCATATGTAGGTAGTTCTGATGTAAGTCTTGCTGAGTACATTTGTACTCACGTTTGCCTATTTTATGTTTTTGCAGAGAGACTTCAGTCTCGCTAGTAGTTCCGCGTGGACTTCGACGTTTAGCTTGTTACCTCAGCTACGATCTTGTGCCCTCAGCAGGATCTGGTAGATAGTCGGGCTTCTCAGCCCTTTTTCATTTGTAGATGTCTGTACTCAGACATGTTAAGCTTCCGCGTGGTCTTTGTTTTGTATGCTCTGTATATGGGGTCATGAGACCCATGTTTGTAATATCTCGCTCCTCGGAGCCTAATGAATAAATATTTGAGTCGTAGAGTTATGTTGTGATGCCATGTTGTATTTACACATATTGAGCATATTGTGTGTATGTTTGAAATGCTTGGTATGTGTGGGATCCGACAATCTAGTTGTTTATCCTTGGCAGCCTCTTATATGGGGAAATGTAGTCTAGTGCTTCTGAGCGATAGTAGTCCGCTTCTGCCGGTTCACCGAGTCTGCTATCCCAGCACTCTTGCTTTGGACACTTGACTGGCGGCATGTGTTTCACTTCGTTCCTATATCATCCCTTCGGGAAATGTCACACGGTGACATCCGAGTCTGCCTAACTGCTACAGCCCGGTTACTGAGTCTGTTAGCCCAGTGCTACAGCCCGGATTCATCGTTGATGACCGACATGCTCGATGTGGTTCATGTATGCTGTCCCCATGGGTTAGTGCCGCTTTGGGTTCACGACTAGCCATGTCGGCCCGGGTTCTCTGTCATATGGATGCTAGCGACACTATCATATACGTGAGCCAAAAGGCGCAAATGGTCCCGGGCCATGGTAAGGCGACACCCGTGGGAATACTGTGCGTGAGGCCGCAAAGTGATATGAGGTGTTACCGGCTAGATCGAAGTGACTTGGAATCGGGGTCCTGACATAATCTATCATGTATGGGCATGCATGACAGTTTCTGGTTGTTCCGTGACGGACTAGGACTGACATGTATTAACAAGTTCCTTGTAGTGTTTATACGTGGGCAGGGGGCATCCCAAAGACACACAAGTTTCTCTTAACCGTGTGCGGTACCCCCATCCACAGTTACACACCTCGATCATACTATCGTAGTGCTTAGGCGAAGCCCTGCACCGGTAGCATCATCATCACCCTCACCACGCCGTCGTGCTGACGGAACTCACCCTCGTCCTCAACTAGATCAAGAGTACGAGGTATGTCATCGAGCTGAACGTGTGCTGAACGCGGAGGTGCCGTACATTCGGTACTTGATCGATTGGATCGCGAAGAAGTTCGACTACATCAACCGTGTTATTGAAATGCTTCCGCTTTCGGTCCACGAGGGTACGTGGACACACTCTCCCCTCTCGTTGCTATGCAACACCTAGATAGATCTTGCGTGATCGTAGGAAATTTTTTGAAATTACTGCTTTCCCCAACAGATGTTGCTTATTCTTCTATGCACTGACAGAGCTTGTAGCATGGACCAAACAATCATGATACTACCTCCATCACAAAATAAGTGTCTCAACTTTGTACTAACTTTAGTACAAAGTTGTACTAAGGACAAGACACTTATTTTTGGATAGAGGGAGTATTATCTAGCATTGCTTCCTACTCAATGATATTTCTATGGTCAATAAACATAACCAAATTCCTTTCTCAGTAGATACTTCAGACACAACATCATAGTCAAACTCACAAATAATAAACTTCAAACAATCAGAGTATTAGAGTTACACTTTCCAGGGTTGGACCAATAAACATCATGGAACATAGACTGCAATCATTAAATGTGTCAACAACTTCATCTATGTAGCTCCTATTATCCCCAATTCCATAGAAGAAACCAATGTGACAAATTTCTACACTGAATTTGTCTTTTGACAACACTACATTGCAGGTTACTAAGGAGTAATTCCAAATCCTAACAAACCAGCCACAAAATTCAAAATCTTCCCCATGCCTAAACCCTGAATCGTACTACCAACATTTGGTCGCCGATTTAAAGAAAGAATTAGATCAACGCCCAAAAGAACCAAATCGGCACCCTTACCTAGCCTATTGTTGCCCAGTGGCTAAGATTTTCCCTAATCCGAACCTTTTTGAGCTAGATCATTCGACAGAGGGGGGAATTCGTCAACAATATTACCCCACTCACAGGGATCTTGAAGGTCCGAAATCTTTGAAGTCACCGTCCTCAATGTCATTAGTGTCGTCGGCGCACTCGCAACGACCCCTTCACTTTGTACACCTCCACCATAGGTCCATAGCCCCGGTACTCTTACCTCCTCTTAGTTGAATGGCCTCTCCACAATCATCATGGTCCAGGTTGTCAGCGCAACCGAACTCGCCACCACCGACTAGCCCGCGACGTGCTCACCGGCCATTTTGCTTCTGCCATCGCCGCCTACGTCCTCCATCTCGGCGAAGTTGAATTGCCACGAATACTCTCCGTATTGGTCTAACTCTAGGGGTGTTCTTGCAAGAAAGGCATCGTGCTCGTGAAGTGTACCTCACATGACATTCACGCGCCGTTTTCCGCCTCGCCGGCGGTGGACGCTCAGGTTGGAGGGGCCACTTGTGAAGTCGCATGCTTGTCGTGCCAAGTTCCCTGACTCATATGAGCACTTTGCAATAAGTGTGACTAAAATGCCCACACATGCAAAACAAGTTTTTTTAGGAACATACTTCCTCTGTAAACTTTTATAAGACTTTTTAGATCGCTCCGAAGTATAGTACGGAACAAGTTTGTAGCTAGTTCTCCGGTGCAATTTACTGTTGCCGTGGTGTTGAGTCACACCAAGACCAAGTAGATGGATGATGTGCAGTATTATCTAGCCCGGGCTACATGGTACCTACTCTCACCGCTTCTTTTTAGTTCGCATATAAGTTTTGTCCGCGGTCAAAGTATTTGTACTTTGACCAAACTTATAAAAAAAGTATCAATATTCACAATGTCAAATTGACATTGTTAGATTCATCATGAAATGTGGTTTCCTAGTATAGATATTTGGTATTGTAGATGTTGATATATTTTAATAAAACGTTGGTCAAACTTTGCTAAGTTTGACTTGACACAAATCTAATACGCAGACTAAAAAGGACGGAGTACTATCACCACCATTGATTCACTACCTAGGGATATGTGCAACAGTCAGAGGCAGAGTTAGACAATTTGCGGACAACATTGTCACGAATCCCACTATTACATTTCATTTCTTACCAGCACGCAACTTTTGACTCAGTCCAGAATCTTTTTCTGCACTATGCGCCAAAGGAACCCCAGCCAAAAGTCTGACCATGTGATTGCTCAGATTCTCAATGTTTCACGAATTGAAATAAAGAAAATGAGAAAGTGTGAGCAAGAGAGAGACTGCGTGTCGCATGCAAAGATCGGCAGTGAGAGTTGTGTGTGTTGCGTGCTTGTTTTACAACCTAGATGCAAAAGTTAAGAGAGAGAGCGCGCATGCAATTGGAGAAAGAGAGTGTTGCATGCAGCTGGTCCTGACACACGCTGTTCACACCTCTCTTTTTTTTTATTAGCAAGAGACTCTCGTGGCGGAGGAGCCCAGTGGGCAAGGTGTGGCGGCCGCCACACTTGATGCGGCACCAATTTTTTTTATACGTAAGCATGCACGTTTTCTTGGGGGGGAGGGGGGATTAAGCATATAGTACTGCTTGTTGGTTTAGATCACAGTAGATCGATTCGCCCAAGCAAACCACAAGCAGGCAGCTTATTGATATGCTGCCTAGCACATGCACATGTCACCGCGTAGACGTACGTACTCGAACCGGCTCGCTTCGCTGAACAACGATCGGATCGATTCTGTCGGCGGCTCGCTCTTGATGGATCTTTCATAACTTGGCGATCAAAAAACATAATGGAGAAAAATCAGCTGGTGTGTGCAACTTGCATTTTTTGGGTTCTTTTTTCCTTGATATGCACTCCCTCCGCTCAAAAAAATGTGTCCCTCAAATGAATATATCTAACATTAACTTGGTGCTAAACACATTCATTTATGAGGCAAGTTTTTTTGGACGGAGGAAGTATATACTAAAAGTACATGACTGACTAGCGGTGCCCTTTCGCCAAAAAAAAAACTGACTACCCGTGCCAACGCATTACGGACTTCGCTACCAACACAACATGACCTGGTGTTCAATTTAACGTATGGGATGAGTATGAGGTGTGCCGGACAGCTAAATAATTTGACGGTGTATTACATTGAAAAAAGGACATTCAAAAGTTGATATATTGCTATAATTAAGGAAGACCTTGAGAAGAAGGATAGGGCACTGCCATTGCATGCGTCTTCTAGACGCCATTGAAAGCTTCAGTGCAGTGTGAATTGACTATTATGTTTTTGCATCAAAAAAAATTAGTTGACAGTTCGTCACACCTTAATTTTTTTCGTCCTCCGCCTCTGCTCGTGTGTGCTGCATGCTCCATACATAGGAGGAGACTGCTCTCTCCTTTTTTATTGCAAGACATTGTTCTCTTTCTCTCCTCCGTCTTACTCTCTTTTGTGTACATGTCATAAAGTACAAAAGATCTGACATGTTTGTAATCAACTACTCCCTCTGTTCAGAAATACTTATCGCAAAAATGCATAAAAATGGATGTATCTAGAACTAAAATACGTCTAGATACATCCATTCCTCCGACAAGTATTTCCGGACGGAGGGAGTACATCTTTTCTGCATGTGATCTTGTCTGACTTGATGCAAAATCTCGGAACAGGAGGCCACTGAATAGCACAGATAGGAGGTGCCATGTAGTCCAAGCTACAAAAAACCACTCTATAGTACTAATAGTATCTTAGTACCGGCCACAACCACAGCGCACAGTGCGCGTGGCGCGTTTTAGAATGTTTATTGCAGGTCCACGGCGCAAGTGCTGTCCTACCAGAAGCCCACTGGCTAGTGTGTACACCCTTCATCACTACCCAGAGTGGAGAAACCATTAGCACTGTCCAGTGCGACGAGGGAGTCCCAAGTGCTCCGTCCATAACGAGGTGCTTGCCACAATGACACTGCCACACTGCTATATAAGAAGCACCACCCACGCCAGAGCAGGCAGCAGCAGCAGCGAGCGATCCGCACTAGCCACCGCAAGAACCACCACCACAAGTGAGCGACTGTCCGAGCAAGGAAAGGCAGGAAGAGATGGCAATGAGGCCGCTCGTCGTCCTGGCCCTGGCCGTGGCGCTGGCCGGCGTGGCGCTGGGAGGGGGCGCCGCGGAGGGGGCCGGCGAGTGTGGGAGGGCCTCCCCCGACCGGATGGCCCTGCGCATGGCCCCGTGCATCTCGGCGGCGGACGAGCCGGACTCGGCGCCCTCCAGCAGCTGCTGCTCGGCGGTGCACACCATCGGCAAGAGCCCCAGCTGCCTGTGCGCCGTCATGCTGTCCGGCACCGCCAAGATGGCCGGGATCAAGCCCGAGGTGGCCATCACCATCCCCAAGCGCTGCAACATGGCCGACCGCCCCGTCGGCTACAAGTGCGGAGGTACCTCCCTAGTCCCTACACATCACATTTCACATGTACTCCTTACTTGCTAACCAATAAATCTGCTGATAATGTGGTAGGAATGCTAATTATCCGGTTTCCTTGGTTTGACAGATTATACGCTGCCTTGATGGCCCAGCTCTGGTGCTGATGAAGATGAATGCTGTGGAAGGCGTCGTCGTGTGGGAATAAGCGAGTGGTGCATGTACCCTTATGTGGGGCACTAGTGACTCCATGGAGGTGCCATCATGTGATGTGTGCTTGTGGAAATATGTTTCTATAAGCATGTAATGTTTCGTCTGTGTTAACGTGAACAAACATGTTTCGTCTGTGTTAACGTGAACAAACGTCTCCGTGTGATTTCTATTGTCATAAGAAAGGCTTTCCCCTGGCTTATATAAAAGCCTCAAGCGGCACCAACAAGTCCTACAAACACGCAAACACACCACGTCAAGTTCATCGGTTACAGATTACGGTCCAAACCAAAAGGTTACAAAACACGACAGCGAAAGGCTTAATCCGCGTACCTCGTAATCGATGAGCGAAATGCGTCGATCGTCGCCATTGCGGCTCCCATTCATGTTCCGTCATGCCTCTTTGCCAATGGCCTCCAAAGTTGTTTTATGTAGATAAGCATTTTGAAGATACCGTCAACCGAGGTGAGAGGGAATAACCCACTCAACTGTTAATTTCTTGACCAAAACAACCTCTAAGGATCGCCAGCAAGCCTCGGACACACGGGGGATTCCCGTCACAAGCTAAAAAATTCCCAAGGGACGTCCACATTATTGCCCAAGTGGCATGAGAAAAGGATGTGAACACATTATATCACAACCGTTTGAGGATGTGTACTCCCAACTCCTTCAGCAAGGACTGAACCCAAACCACCTCATCTGACGCATTTGCCACGTTCCGCATCTATACTAGAACATGGCAAAGTTGCTTGCCTACGAGCACTCCATTAGATCGTCTACTAGACAAACGAAACAGCTGCTCTTGTTAGACAAGTAAAGCTGATAAACAACAGGGTATAGTTACTTACGGATAGAGCCTGGGCACAGAGGAAGAAGAAACCATGCACTTTGTAATTTCAAAACATCTTCTCTGAACCCGTAGGTAGGATATTTCTTGAAGTATCTGGGGGTGAATGAAACACAGTGCTATCTTTGCTGGCACAGGTACAAACCTGTGATCGTTTTACAAGAAACTGGGTATGATCAATGATGCGATAGATGATGCAGACGCGACGCTAGGATGCCGATGGTCAGTGGAAGCATGGGGATAATACAGAGTTATGGCCCACTAGCATGGTAGTGTTCTTGCTTCTCTTTTGTCACTGCTATATAGGAGTACAGACTACAGAGTATGCTAGTTGTTGGGGCAGAAAGGAGTATTTAACAAAAAAAACTACCACAATTCGTGGAACCGTGCCTATAAACTACCACTTTACAAATTTGTGCGGAAAACTACCATTTTCTCATTAATCCTTGACTAAAAACTACCATTCTGAAAAGTGTCCGATTTGGCTCTTTTAAACGCATTTCTGACTAGCTGGGCCCACACATAAGCTGGCTAAAAATGCAATCAGGTCCCTAGTGTTTCTTCAAAAAAGCAATCCAGTCTCTCACCCTGTCCGCGTGCGTCAGGAGCATGTTTAAGGATAACTTTCATAGCTTTGAGAACTGCAAGAACTTGAGAGGAATCTGCTGACACCAAAAGGTAGTCAGTGCTATGTTACACCCTTTTGCTTTCCAGACAACGATTAACTGGACAAGCACGCTTCCGGACTTTGATTCGTTGCATGCTAGTACCATTGAAACACTCATAATGAGCACTGTTTTCTTATATCGTTTCTTTTGTCCCACGCACATGCACATCTGTTTCTTTTTTTATCCGCGTAGAGGAATTCGCGCTGGGCAATTGTGTATTTATTTTTCAATTCAGAGCCGGAGCTCAGATCTCATCGGCCATTGGCCTGTTTTCCTCCCACAGATGCCATTTTTTTGTGTGTAGAATTCGAGAGCCAACTACGGAAAACGGCATCTTTACCGGCACAATAATGAAGCCTCTTGTAGTGGCCGCAGTGAGGGAGTCTGTTGGCTTTTCTGACAATTTAGTAGAAACACTATTCTGATACTTGCAAACTTGATAGTCTACCGAACTGCAGAGCAAGCTTTAGAAACAAAATCATTGGAAGTTCATAGAAAGTCTATGTGCTTTGACTCCTTAACTATATAACTTGATTGTCTCTCCATAGACAATGCTTGAAAATGTATGTTAGTTGATATGAATATGAATAATGAATGAGGTTCGCTTAATTTCTTCTGTCGGGAATTTGGAGGCGGAACGGTTCATTCGATTATAATTCTACCTGGTTCTGCCTTTCTTTTTTCCCTTTTGTTCTCCTAATTGTTTCTACTTCATGTAATCGCATGCTATGGAATCACAATACTTACAGCTACAACTATTACACATTTTCTATGGTCTATCGAAACAAAAGCTGCTCCAGATTTAAGCATACAAGGTTCAAATTAGATTAGTGCACCATTGGGAGGAACTACACTGAAACAGATGGATGAAGGTTGTTGATTCATGAACTTAAACAAGGCAATACTTCAACCAATGATTGTACAAGCAACGCACATCTGTAATTATAGTCGGTTGGATCAGGTATTGTGTTTTCGCTTGCCAAATCTGTTGCGTGGTTCAATTAATGATGAAACCAGAAAAAATAAGAATGTTTCCCTTGAAATAGACAAACCCTTTTATCGAAGAAATAAACTCCTTCCAGAAAGAAATTCTTGTGGATAATTTATGAGATCCAGGAGTTACCTAATGTGCAGTCATAGGTAGTGAAGACCCAAACATTCCATTGTCATGTACATGCTGTCAGCCAACTCCTGTAAGGCTGGAACACATGAAGAAAAAGAACCATCCTGAACACCAGATGCAGTATTTTTTATATAATCAGTAATATGAAAATAATGTATTCCCATTATCTACCTGAAGTTCATTTTGGTTTTTCCTTCTCGAGTGTGATTTCAACGAGCTGAATATTTCCCTTGTAGTGAATCAGCCTTGCAAGAGGGGAGGAAAGAGAAGCCATCCAGAAGCTTCAAACACAACTTCACCATAAAAAATTCAATCAAGTGATGACTACTGCGCAAAAGAATCGAGATGATATATTAGGTGAGTAGCTCCCAGCAGTTTTATCTTAGTGGAGAAGGCTGAAGAATTTATTGGAACCTGCGATTGTGGTATGTGGTAATGAATACAGCACCAGGAGAATTTCCCAAGACAAAGGTAACCGTTGCGAAGAGATCATCAAATTCTTACCAAAATAGATGCAAAACTTGTCTCTACTGTATTATGAAACAACAACCAGAGCGAGGAAGATAAGGATTTTATGACAAACAATGTAAAGAAAAAGTATGCCCAAGCAACTAGGAGAAGGTTCGTAGGCACTAGACCAAGATTTTCACATTATCATTCTCACTGCAAGCACAATTCTTGGAGACCCCTGTCTTGTCTTCCAAATTATTTCCCATAAATCCCGGTTCATAAAATGCCTTTCCAAAAACATCTACGGAGTACATGATAAGGAAGGCACAACGCAATAATATACAACACAATTAGTGCATAGAGAAATATACGAGGATAAGACTGACTAGCTAGGGAACTTGCACAGTGCTACAATGTCGACGCTTACACCTGAATTAACAGACCACCTATTCCATAGACACAATTTGCCCACATGTTGGATCTTTCTGATACTGCGGCATATAGTCAAATCACAGGACGAGACAAAAGCAAGACGCAGAACTACAATCTATGTAGAGTGCTTCTTCCGCTTTTTCGAAGCAAGCTTGGCAATGACCTCATTCAAAATAGAGGGGTAAGTCGTCATTAAATGCCCCCAACCATTAGTTGACATTACCCTTTTCAAACAGGAGGGAGATTGGGCTTGGATAAACTTGAAGCACGCGACCTTCAACCCGTGGCAGTCGTGCTGCTCGGCCAGAACAAGAGTGGACGCCACCGAGCTCACACCTATGTCCTCAGACAACTGCTTTTCACAGATGAACTTGAGGTGTTGGAGGTCATATCTGTCTGCCGCCGTAAATAAGCCTTGCAACCATTGCAGCCGCATTTCATCCTCTTCTTGTCCTTGTTCCACATCTTGTGCTTCCTCCTGGATGACTTCCTTCTCCATCTCAGGGAAAGAGTCTGTGTAGATGAAGCTGAGCAAAGCCCTGAACACTTTTGCCTCCATGTCTTCGATCTGTATGACACTGGACGTGGTGCCCTCCTTCATGGGGCCAAAGAGCTGCGCCATGAAGACCGTCGACCGGGCAGCAAGCACGCACCGGTGCGCAGCGAACGTCTCGCCGCTGACCTCGAACGTCACATCAGCGCCCACCTTACTTTCAAGGAGAGTGCTAAAATGCTGGCATATGGAGCGAGGCGGGGCGGTGCCACCGGCGTCGTCATCCTCCTCGCAGCAGATCATGATGTTGCAGCGGACGGTGAAACCATCACGCCTCATATTCTCCGACCGTTCAAGGGCGTCTTTCCTCATGAACTTGCGGTGGCCCCGCGAACCGCCATGGGGGAAGCTGCACGTCTCGGTCCCAAGAATGTACACCGGCTTCTGCCTCTCGGCCTGGTCGACGAAACTGAGACTGAACTTGGCATCCACGGCATTGTTGAGATAGTCGTCGAGGCGGCAGACGTAGAGAGAGATGAAGTCGGCGCAGCTCGGGTTATCGCCGTTGGGGAAGAGCTCGATCTGCCACGTGTGGCATCCGACCCTGAAGGGCCGAGAGATGATGCTCTCCCCGGTGGGCGCCTTCTCCTTCGCGCGCGAGTAGCCCTGGACCACGAGCAGGTGGTACCCGCAGACCCCGCTGGTTTCGCAGGCCGACCCGGCGCAAGGGGGGCACAGATCGACGCCGTCGACGACCGACACGCCGGCGAACGACGACATGGCGTCGACGAATCAGCGAGTTTGATCGATCGAAGATGTTGGCACTCCAAGCTTGGTTCGGAGCTGGGGATTTGGGATCGACGGGCTGACGGTCAAACCTGGCCGCGTTCCGCGCGGAGTCGCCGCCGGAAAGCAAGCTGGTGTGTCGCCCGCGCCGCCGTCGCTCGTCCTCGGAGAAGCAGAGTGCGCGTGCGGCCTGGGCCTGCCTGAGCTAGGGTTAATGACTTACCGCGTTATTAGGCTTTTTGTTGTCCTCACAGCCCACAATCTGCAAAGCCCATTGTTCACGGCACCTTTTGGCAAAGCCTCACGTTCCCGAAAGAAAAAAAAAACTTGGTAATTCGAGCTGAGTTTTGCAGTATAAATGCAAGAATATAATGCTGTCAAAAGTTGTGGGCTGAATTTTGCAGTATATGCAATGATATTATGCAACCAAAACTTGGTAAATCAAGCTGAATTTTGTGGTGCGTGTGGTCTGATTTGATTTGGGCGACTTCCGTGCGGGCGGAGCTGATGTCTTGGACCATGCGCGGGCTTTGCTACAAGCATAGGCTTTGGTGTGCGTCAAGGCGATCAACCAGCTGGGCTTTCATCACGACATTGTGGAATCTGACTTGCTCCGACCCGGTGAGAGCCCTTGACTTGGATGAGTGTGACGTGGTTGATGTCGGTGTCCTCCTATAGGAGGCGCGTTGTCTCAGTGCATTGTCTTTTTACCCTTTTGAGTTTACCTTCTTGCGGCGTAAGTATTTATGCCTATGATCAATGAGTGTAATTGTTTTGATCGTAACCATGGTTGCTCCCTGCTGTGTTTTGTCATGACTGCTTGCAGTTGCATCCAGAGCTCTGCATGTAGATGAATGTTTTCAAGATACGGTAGTGCGGGGCAGCTAATTGGTCATGATCATCTAGAGCACTACACTCTGACCTGCAAACTAGATTCATATGACCATGCGTTATTGATCAAAACAACCTCTTAAGGATCGCTAGCAAGCCTCCTGCACACGAGGGACTCTAGTTACAAGCTAACAACTTTTTAATTAAGATAGCTCCACATTAATCTTAGCATGTATTTAAAAAAAATGTTTGTTGTGTGTTGTTTGCTGAAGAATGTTTGTGTTTGTGGTTTATGTAAAAAAATGTTAACCGTTTATTTTACAATGTTCAATGTATGTTTGGAAAATATCCATCGTATATCCAAAAATTCATAATGTCTTAAAAAATATTTAACGTGTATTTAAAAATATTATTGTATAGATAAATATATTTATTAATAAAAATAATAAAAGTGAAAATAAATAAAATCCAAAATAAAGAAAGAAAACCAGAATAAATCAAAGCTTGGACAAAGAAAGAAACGGGTGAAAAAACAATGAACACAAAAGAAAAAAATTGGTTGAGATGGGCCGACCCGGAACATATATCTCCTCAGCGTTTGAAAAAATAAATCAAGTAGGATTTTCCGGGTAAGAGAGTTAAATAAAAAATATATAGTATTAACGGATTTATATGGATTTTTTAAAGAATTTATGTGGACTCGAAAACAAACTATCTTGTTTGTATTTCTTCTTTATTATTAATTTTGTTGAGAAAAAGTTTATGTTAATTATATAGTGGTACGTGGCAGATTGTTAGTGTTAGTCTTGTGTGATTCATATGGTGGTACCTAGCCGTAAAGGGATAACTGAGTTAGCAGTGATGCAGGCCCACACATAGTGGCACAGCTAGCCAAGCAACTTGTGTGTCCAACTGTCAATCAAATAAAACAGTTACTGTGTTGAGAAATTCAGAGCGCTTGCACCAGTGGGGTGGCAACACAACCAAAGGCCTACCTGCCAGCCACTTTAAATCTCAAGATGGTCTGAGTGTTCGTGTGGAGAGTCATGCATAAACCTGAAGGAGATACACATAACATTTCCTTCTATGCTTATGACATATGTGAGCAACGGGGGAGCTACATGTAGGTGCAGGGGGCGTGCCCCCCCGCCGCCCCCAATGAAATTATTTTTCTATCGTGTAGTAGTGGCCCTGTAGCTTTTGGCCAGTTCAATTTCACATGTGTAAGTGCATCTAGTGCCACCCCTAGTTGGTTTTGGAGAATTGATGACAAACTTGGTTGAGGGACTAATGTGTTTGTGAGAATTGCGGGATAACACAGGTAGTAGTCCCATATTGATTCGGTTTACCTACCAGAGATGGCCCCTAAAATGTGTGAAGACATTGATGCCAATGGTGGTCTGTGATGATATTCACATTGAAGACTATGACAAGAGAAGACATCGCATGAAGACTATGGAGTGCGAAGACATAGTTGTTTCATAGTTTCCTTTTCTTCTTTGTTGAGTCATAGGAACCACCGTACTGTTAAGTGGGGTCCAAGTGAACAAAGTCAGAGTGACTGAAGTGATGCTCAACCAAATCTTATGTCTTCAAGCTAAGACAATGAGAGCAAATCTTATCCAGAGATGGATGAGTCAGCTTTACTTGTAGCCCAAGTAAAGCTGTCGTGTGTGTTTGAAATCTGACCGTTGGACACATGTCAGTTCCTTAGTGACCCAGGGTCATTTTGGACAAATCAGGTCGGGTTGCCTTCTGGCTATAAATAGCCCACCCCCTACACCATAAATTGGTGGCTGCTCGGAGTTAGTGCATGACTTTTGTTGTTTGAGAGCAACCCACCTCCGAAGCCTTTGAGAGAGTAATCCTTGCGAGGACAAAGCCCAAAACACCCAGAGCCAAAGAGTGTTAGGCATCACTGAAGTATTTCTGTCCGCGTGATCTGAAGACTTATTACACTTGAGGACTGTGAATCCTCCAGCCGGTTAGGCATCGCGTTCTGAGCATCCAAGAGTCGTTATGGATTGCCAGTGAAGGAAGTCTGTGAAGGTTTGGAAGTCCCCCTTGAATACTTACCAGAGTGATTGGGCGAGGACTAAGTGTTCTTAGCTCAAGGGGAATAAGGTGAAGACGCGGTCTTCTCAGTTGAATCTCAGCCTCCCTAACCGGACGTACAGTTGTCACAGCAACTGGAACTGGCCCATCAAATCCCTTGTCCTCTTCGAGTAACTGGTTCTATCCTTCCTCTCTCTCTATTTTCTTACAGTTTGTCTTCGTGAAGTCTTTGCCCATTTGCCTGATCTGATTGACTTTACGGAGTGAAGACTGTTTACTGTTTGGCTTCATACTATCTTCCATCCTAATCCATACTACCTAGCTGATGATAGTCTTCGTGCTTTCACTACATTGCTTACTTGACTATGGCTTGTCTAGTGTAGTCTACATTCCGCTGCATACCAATAGGTTCATTTCTATTGTTTGTCTTCAAAGCACCCATGTTTTGAAGACTTCCATAAAAATCGCCTATTCACCCCCCCTCTAGTCGAATACTAGCACTTTCAACTGGTATCAGAGCAAGGTGCTCCCTTGTTCTGTGTGATTTGGTTTAACCACCTGGAGTTTAGCTATGTCAACTGCAGGGATAATCAAGGTCTCCGCTGCGTGCTCTGCCTTTGATGGCACTGATTACCCCTACTGGAAGAATAAGATGCGTATGCATCTTGAAGCCATTGACGTCGATCTCTGGTATGTCGTCAAGAACGGCGTTCCCAAGGCCGGTGAAGGTGTTAGTCCTGCTGATGTCAAGAAGTTCATCCAACTGGACTCAACTGCCAAGAACATCATCTGTGGTCATCTGACCAAAGGGCAGTACGGTCGTGTGAGTGCTATGGAAACTGCGAAGCTAGTCTGGGACTGGCTCTCCAAGGTCAACGAAGGCGTCTCAACACAGAGAGATTCAAGGGTCAGTGTTCTTCACAATCTCTTCAACCGCTTCAAGAGAAATGACAATGAGAATGTCCAACTCACATTTGATCGCCTCACTGATATCACAAATGAGCTTCATGCACTCTGCGCCACTGAGATCACCAAGCACGAAATCGTCAAGACACTTCTGAGATCTCTTGACAACTCATTTGACACCCTGGCCCTGATGATTCAAGAGCGCCCTGACTTCAAGACTTTCGATCCGTCTGATATACTTGAGAGGCTCAACACACATGAGTTCCAGCTATCTGAGAAAAGAGATATCTATGGTCCCAACTATGGCCGTACTCGCACTTTGAAGGCGAAGGTTGTCTCCTCATCTGAAGAAGAATCTGACTGCAGTTTTGGGGATCCTGAAGATATTGGAAAGGAGCTTGCTATGCTTGTGAATACGTTCCAGAAGTTTGCCAAGAAGAAAGACTTCAGAAAGTCTTCAAGATCCAGCTCAAGAAATGATGAAGCTTCCTCTCTGATCACGAGAAGAGAACCTGCTACAAGTGCAAGAAACTTGGTCACTACATCTTTGAGTGTCCACAGTGGGACAATGAGACCAAGAAGAAGAAGAAGAGCAAGGAATATGATTCTGATGACAAGAAGAAGAAGAAATCCTCAAAGTCTTCTTCCAAGTCTTCATCGAAGTCTTCATCACACAAGAAGAGCTCATCAAGCAAGGCTCGTGCATTTGTTGGCAAGGAGATGGATTCAGAGGAGGAGTCTACATCTGAGGAGGCAGAGGTGGAGTCTGAAGAGGAATCTGATTCTGGAGTAGCAAGCCTGGCTCTAGCTTCCGCGTATGTCGCCAAGTCCATCTTCAACACTGAAGACAATGGCCTCGTCACCAACTCTTATGCCAAGGATGAGGATGACTCTGCTCTTACCTACTACTTCATGGCACGTGGTGCCAAGGTAAACTCACGGTGATGCTTACTTTCAAACATCAAGTGAAGATGACTCTGAAGAATCTAAACCTAGCTACAAAACACTTGCTAAAATTGCAACTGAACAACAGAATGCTATGGAACATATTCAAAAGTTGTTAGACAAAAGCGATGACCTGTTGGACGCGGAAATGACCCGAACTCAGTCCTTAATTGAAGACATTAAAAATCTTCATGTTAAGTACGAGGAACTTGAAAGTCATCATGAAACGCTCTCAACTTCTCATGAAAAGCTCTCCTATGATTATCTTCAAATAAGCAAGAGCTTGAGAAATTGAGATCGGCTCATGAAGATCTTCAAAAGGAGAACGAGTCACTCCGCGCTCAATAGATCAGTTCCGCTCAGGAAGTATTTGAACCACCATGTCTAAAATTTCTTGAGCGTGATAATGTTGTCTCTGTTGCTGAATGTTCAACTACTGCTACTGTTGCAATATCTTCAACTGCTAATGTGGTAACTAACCCCTTTGCTGAGGATACCACTACTATTGCTGATGAGAATGCCAGGTTGAAGATATTGCTTGAGACGGGAATGTACAAAAGTCTCAAAGGGCATCAGACGCTATGTGATGTCCTCAAAAAGCATATTCTAAACCGAAACCCTAGGAAAGAGGGTGTTGGGTTCGAGAGGAAAATGAATGTTGATGGTTCTTACTGGATGCATGAGCAGTACCCCAAAACCACATGGGTTGCTGCTAAGGGACCTTCATTGGACCCATCTACCTTATCTGGCTTCACTTGTGCTAACCCAATTATCATTGATGAATCCTTTGATGCAAACTGTAAACTATTCAGGAATCATAATGGTGAGGTGTTTGCCAGGTATTATTGGTACTAACTGTAGGAATGGACCACCTCTTAAGAAGATCTGGGTACCCAAAAGTTGTCTTGAAAGTATTCCCGTGAATGTCATCATGACACCATAAGGGAAGAAGATAAATCCTGGACCAAAGGCTTCATATGGTCCAAAGGCTTCATACAGACAGAGGACTCATCTGAGTCACCCTAACGCCAATGTTTTGCAGGGAAACTATACTCAGACTTTTGAATATGAGCGTGTTTCGTCAAACCGCTATGTTCATAAGTCCAAGAACTTTTCTGGTTATTCTTATGAGTATTATTCACCTTATGCAAGGCTATTTGCTTGGGCTCCAAAGCCGAAGTTCTCAGATGCTGCACTTAGACTCATTGCTTCTAAGCCACCCCTGAAGATGTGGGTGGTTAAGAAAACTTAACTCTCTTTTGCAGGGTAAGGTCTCCAACCGTAAATCAAAGGCGTCTGATGCTTATGCTGGGGACCTTAAACATCTTGTGGGACGCAAGATAAAATGTCAAAATGGTCTTACTTTGTATTTCGTCTCGGGATCCCTTGACTGTCATCCTATTTATCCTAACCAAGATCTGAACTTTCATTGTCCGCTTGTTCGTCAAATGTTTATGCTTCACAATACCCTTGGTGAAGCCTATCCCCCAAACTGTACTGTAGGATATGACACCAAAGGCTTCAGAATGGATTATGGATAGTGGCTGCACTAACCACATGACTGGTGATAGAAGTCTTCTAATGGATTCAACCCTACGCCCGTCTGACAAAAGTCACATCACATTTGCTGACACTAGTAAAAGCAAGGTATTGGGTCTGGGTAGAGTTGCAATCTCAAGGGATCAGCACATGGATAAAGTGATGCTTGTTGAATCCCTTGGTTTCAACTTAATGTCTATCTCAATGCTTTGTGATTTGAACATGATTGTGATATTTGGAAAATATCGTTGCCTTGTGCTTATGGAATCTAACAAGTCTCTAGTCTTTGAAGGGTATCGAAAGGATGATCTGTATATGGTAGATTTCTCAGCAGGACCACAGCTGGCCGTATGTCTTCTAGCAAAAGCTTCAGAGTGCTGGCTCTGGCATCGGAGGCTAGGACATGCTGGCATGAGGAACTTGTACACTTTCGCGAAGAAGAAGCATGTCGTGGGAATCGAGGGCGTCAAGTTCAAGAAGGATCATCTGTGTGGTGCTTGTGAAGCTGGGAAGATGAATAGGGCCAAGCATCCCTCGAAGACAATCATGACGACATCACAACCCTTCGAGCTGCTTCACATGGACTTATTCGGCCCTACTCACTACTCTACTCTTACTACCACTGCTGGTCTCTATGGCTTCATCATTGTTGATGATTACTCAAGATATACATGGGTGCATATAATCCTCTACAAGACTGAAGTGCAGGATGTCTTCAGACGATTCGCCAATCGTGCCATGACGAACTATGGCATCAAGATCAAGCACATCAGAAATGACAACGGCACAGAATTTAAGAACACCGGCCTCGACACTTATCTTGATACACTGGGCATTACTCATGAGTTTTCAGCTCCTTACACACCTCAGCAGAATGGCATCGTGGAGCGCAAGAACAGAACCCTCATTAAGATGGCTCGGAAGATGCTTGATGAGTACAAGACTCCAAGGAAGTTCTGGCCTGAAGCCATTGATACTGCATGCCATGTCATCAACCGTGTTTATCTTCACAAGCTTCTAAAGAAGACATCATATGAGCTGCTAAGCGGTAAGAAGCCAAGCGTCGATTACTTGAGTATTTGGTGCTAGGTCTTTGGATCAAGGATCCACATCACACTTCAAAATTTGCACCGAAAGCACATGAAGGTTTTATGCTTGGATATGGAAAGGATTCGCACTCCTACAGAGTCTTCAACCTCTTTCACTATAATGTGGTTGAAACTGTGGATGTGCGGTTCGATGAGACTAACGGCTCGCAAAGAGAGCACCTGCCAAATGTTCTAGATGAAGTCCTTCCTAGTGAATCTATCAAGCTCATGGGTACTGGAGAAATCATACCTTGAGAAGCTCGGGCTGAAGAAGAAATCATCATTGCACCAAATCAACCCGAAGACAATGCTCAGCCTGAAGTCAATGTTGAAGCTGAAGACAATGATCTGCAAGGGCAAAATCTTCGTCCAGTTCATCCTCGTGTTGCAAATTGTAAGTGCATCTAGTGCCACCCCTAGTTGGTTTTGGAGTATTGACGACAAACCTGGTTGAGGGACTACTGTGTTTGTGAGAATTGCAGGATAACACAGGTAGTAGTCCCTCATTGATTCGGTTTTCCTACCAGAGATGACCCCTAAAAATGTGTGAATACATTGAAGCTAATGGTGGTATGTGAAGATATTCACATTGAAGACTATGACATGAGAAGACGTCGCATGAAGACTATGGAGTGCGAAGACATAGCTGTTTCGTAATTTCCTTGTCTTCTTTATTGAGTCATAGGAACCACCGTACTGTTAAGTGGGGTCCCAGTGAACAAAGTAAGAGTGACTGAAGTGATGCTCAACCAAATCCTATGTCTTCGAGTGAAGACAATGAGAGCAAATCTTATCCAGAGTCGGATAATTCAGCTTTACTTGTAGCCCAAGTCAAGTTGTCGCGTGTGTTTGAAATCTGACCGTTGGAACACGTGTCAGTTCCTTAGTGACCCAGGTTTCGGACAAATCAGGTCGGGTTGCCCAGTGGCTATAAATAGCCCACCCCCTACACCATAAATTGGTGGCTGCTCAGAGTTAGTGCACGGCTTTTGTCGTTTGAGAGCAACCCACCTCCGAAGCATTTGAGAGAGAAATCCTTGCGAGGACAAAGCCCAAAACACCCAGAGCCCAAAGAGTGTTTGGCATCACTGAAGTCTTTACATCAGGTGACACGAAGACTTGTTACACTTGAGGACTGTGAATCCTCCAGCCAGTTAGGCGTCGCATTCTGAGCATCCAAGAGTCATTGTGGATTGCCGGTGAACGAAGTCTGTGAAGGTTTGGAAGTCTACCTTGAAGAATTACCAGAGTGATTGGGTGGGGACTAGGTGTCCCTAGCTAAAGGGGAATAAGATGAAGACGCGGTCTTCTGAGTTAAATCTCAGCCTCCCCAACCAGACGTACAGTTGTCACAGCAACTGGAACCGGTCCAACAAATCACTGTTTTCACCAAGCAACTGGTTCTATCTCTTCCTTTACCTATTCACAGTTCATCTTCGTGAAGTCTCTGCTTGCATGTCTTATCTATTTGACTTCACTGTGTGACGTCTATTGTTGTTTGGCTTCATACTATCTTCCATCTTGATCCATACTACCTAGCTACTAATAGTCTTCGTACTTCAGCTTCATTACCTGCTTGACTATGGCTTGTCTAGTGTAGTCTAGCTTCCACTGCATGTTAATAGGTTCATTTCTATTTTTCATCTTCGAAACTCCCATGTTTTGAAGACTTTCATAAAAATAGCCTATTCACCCCTGTAGTCGATAACTAGCACTTTCAATTGGTATCAGAGCGAGGTACTCCCTTGTTCTGTGTGATTCGGTTTAACCACCTGGAGTCTTAGCTATGTCGACTGCAGGGATAATCAAAGTCTCCGATGCGTACCCTGTCTTTGATGGCACTGATAACCCCCTACTGGAAGAATAAGATGCGCATGCATCTTGAAGCCATTGATGTCAATCTGTGGTATGTCGTCAAGAACGGCGTTCCCAAGACTCGTGAAGGTGTCACCCCTGCTGATGTCAAGAAGTTCATTCAACTAGATTCTACTGCAAAGAACATCATCTGTGGTCATCTGACCAAAGGACAGTATGGCTGTGTGAGTGCTCTAGAAACGTCAAAGCTGGTCTGGGACTAGCTCTCCAAGGTCAATGAGGGCGTCTCAACTCAGAGAGACCAAAGAATCAGTGTCCTCCGCAACCTCTTCAACCGCTTCAAGAGAAACGCCAATGAGAATGTCCAGCTCACGTTTGATCGCCTCACTGACATCACAAATGAGCTTCATGCTCTCGGCACCACTGAGATCACCAAGCATGAAATCGTCAAGAAACTTCTGAGATCTCTTGACAGCTCGTTCGACACCCTGTCCCTAATGATTCAAGAACACCCTGACTTCAAGACACTCGACTCGTCTGACATACTTGAAAGGCTCAACACACATGAGTTCCAGCTATCTGAGAAGAGAGATATCTATGGCCCCAACTATGGCCGAACTCGCGCTTTGAAGGCAAAGGTTGTTTCTGTTGGAGATATGCCCTAGAGGCAATCATGTATGATGATATTTCCTATGTGTTTATGAATAAAGATAGTCCTTGGACATTATCAATGATGTGTATCAGCAAGTACGTGACTTGTTTGTGGGACTATGCATTGTATGATGACTGTCCTAAAAGGTCCCTAGTCGAAAGGGCTGTGTGGACGCGCAGCCGACTAGACTAGCATATGACACGGTCGATGGCTCGGTCTCACTAGCCATGGAGCATTGGATGCTAACCGGATAATATGGACTTGGAAAGGTCTGGTCGGATTCGACATAGTCGGATCCGAGTCGAGATAAGGTCTGAGTCGGACGGACCCAACTATGAGGCAGCGATATGTCATCTGTGAGTCTCTAGTACAACATCGTTCTATGTCCTAAGACCTGGTGGCGCATGTACTGGATGGTGACATACTTGCTTTGGGCCGACCAAACGCTACTCCGTGATTGGGTAGTTACAAAGGTAGGTTTCGGTTTGTCGGTCCCATGCTGCAAGACATGGTCGAGCAAGATGGGATTTGCCCTCCGATCGGAGAGATATACTCTGGGCCCCTCGTGTGATCGACCAAGAATAGCATGGCCATGCGACAAGGATTATGAGATAATCCGGATTGTGGTCAGATCACCGAGCGAGAAAGAGGTCGGGTTAGCACAAGGATGACAGTCTCGCCTTGAGCCCGACAACATATATCGTGCGGCAAAGGGAATGAAGTGTGACACGTTATGCTGAGTTCGCCTAACCAGCTTCATAGTCTGCTTGGTGGTCGGCACGCCTTGCTAGAGGCCGCTACCAACCGTACAGGTCGGAGGTGATCCGAACTGTGACCAAGCCAACTTGAACCTAAGGGGTCGCGCGCTTAAGGGAAGGAACCTCACGAGGTCAGGCCAGAGGACCTTTGGTAGGATGTGATCCGAACTGGACTAGGAACGTGACCGAGTAGACTTTGGGCTTTAGGGTCCATGCGAGGCCCAAGTGTTGAGCTCGCGACGGACGCCTATATAAAGTGGAGGTGCGGCACACTCAGATGTGAGAGTCAAGAGAGAACGCTTTGGCCTCAGGAGGCAGATCGCTTCGGCCTCAGGAGCCACCTCCACTTGCCGCCGACTGTGTGATCGGACCTAGCAGTCCGCCGCACGACGTTCCTCCCGCACGCGCGGATACCGTTAGAGGCGGTGCACTTGTGCCGCTCCGCGAACTCGTGACGTGGGATCGGACGACCGGCGCTCGAGGGAGATCGAGCGAGGAGGAGGCGATCCACGCGACGCTGCTGCCCCAACTCTTCTTTCGCTGCACGGCACTGCGCGTCTAGTGGTAACGAACTGTGATCCATCTCCCGTAGCATGTTCCTGGATGTTCTGCGCGTAGGAATTTTTAATTTGCAGTCGATGCACCCTACCGTAGAACCCAACAGTTTCCTCATCTGAAGAAGAATCTGATTGCAGTTCTGATGATCCTGAAGACATTGGAAAGGAGCTTGCTATGCTTGTGAAGAAGTTCCATAAGTTCACAAAGAAGAAAGGCTTCAGAAAGTTTTCACGGTCTAGCTCAAGAAATGATGAAGCATCCACTCATGACCACAAGAAGAGAACATGCCACAAATGCAAGAAACCTGGTCACTACATCTCCGAGTGTCCACAGTGAGACAATGAGAAGAAGAAGAAGAAGAAGAAGAAGAAGAGCAAAGAATATGATTCTGATGACAGGAAGAAGAAGAAATCCTCAAAGTCTTCTTCCAAGTCCTCTTCCAAGTGTTCATCACACAAGAAGAGTTCATCTGGCAAGGCTCGTGCTTTTGTTGGCAAGGAGATAGATTCAGAGGAGGAGTCTGCTTCTGAGGAGGCAGAGGTGGAGTCTGAGGAGGAATCCGACTCTGGCGTTGCAAGTCTGGCTCTAGCTACAGCTTACGTTGCCAAGTCCATCTTCAACACTGAAGACAATGGCTCCGCACCAATGCTGATGCTAATGACAAGGATGACTCCGCTCCCACCTATTGCTTCATGGTACGCGGTGCCAAGATAAACTCACGCGATGCTTACTTTCAAACATCAAGTGAAGATGACTCTGATTATGAATCAAAACCCAGCTACAAAACACTTGCTAAAATTGCAACTGAACAACATAAAGCTACGGAACATATTCAAAAACTGTTAGACAAAAGCGATGATCTGTTGGACGCGGAAATGACCCGATCGCAGTCCTTAATTGAAGACATAAAAAATATTCATGTTAAGTACCAGGAACTTGAAAGTCGTCATGAAACACTCTCAACAACTCATGAAAAGCTTTCCTATGATTATCTTCAAAGGAAGCAAGAACTTGAGAAGTTCAGAGTGGCTCATGAAGATCTTCAAAATGAGAATGAGTCACTTCGCACTCAACAGATCAGTCCCGCTCAGGAAGGATTTGAACCACCATGTCTAAAATGCCTTGAGCGTGATAATGCTAATTCTGTTGCTGAATGTTCTACTGCTGCAACTGTTGCAATATCTTCAATTGTTGAGGGTGCCGTGTGCGTAGCGCCGTGTATTTCATACCCGACACACAGATCGGTATAATGCGATTCTATGCATAACTTTGTTTTGCAGGTTTGATGTGGATAGTATGGCTCATGTGTATGTGATGCATGTGTGTAATTTATACGTGGCCTGCGTGTCATGTTTGTCAGCCGGCAGGAGCCATAGTGTTGTCATTATATTGTATAACGACCTGCGTGTCGACTTGTGACTATGTAAAATTCATTACTAGTTGTAGTAGTTGGATAATAGAGATCAGGTTGGCGGCTTGGCGTCCCGGTGTGACAAACAAGATGGAGTTCGTAGATGGTCATCGGAGTCGGAGCCGACCTGGAAGAACGTCCATGAAGGAGCCATACTATTTCACAATATGTGTTATATTTGTGATTGTTATGCTTCTTTGTTTCTATGCATGTTAAAATGATAGAATGATCCTCATGAATATCAAGCTTAATTGCCATCCCGATGTTGCACCTTCGCACGTCAAATACGTCTAGTAGTGGGCTCATAAAATTGGGGTGCTGCTGGGTGTCCTTGGCTGAAGGGTTCGTGTCGGACACGGACATGCTTTGCATCGAGTTAACTTGAAAAGGCTATCAAAACGGTTTTGGGCCTTGTGGCAAAGAAGGTTGGGAGCCGGGGTATGAGATACCTTCCCGACCGACAGGAGTCGTATAGAGATACGATTAGCAAGGAGTTGCTTACCGTATAGGTATGTTGGCTAGCAGTGAAGCTAAAGCTCACTAGTCGCATGCGCTAGTCGGATCCTGAATCACTGAGAGTTTGCGGAGGGATGCCAACTTAGTGGGAGTATTTCTGTTTAGGCTAGAATTACTCTACATAAACACATTGCTTAGTGATTGCATATTTTCTGTTGTAGATCAATGGCACCACCTGCTCAACCCAACTTTGCATTGAAATCAATTCTGGAAAAGGATAAACTGAATGGAACAAACTTTACCACCTGGTATAGAAATCTGAGAATTGTTCTCAAGCGCGATAAAAAGGAACATGTTCTAGAGGATCCACTTCCAGAGGAACCTGCTGATAATGCTAGTGCCACAGCTAAAAATGCCTACCAGAAACTCGTTGATGAATCAACGGAGATCAGCTGTCTGATGCTGGCTTGTATTGAGCCCGATTTGCAACAGCATTTCGAAAACGTTGAGGCTTACGATATGATCGAGAGTCTCAAGAGCATGTTTCAGACACATGCTAGGACCGAAAGGTTCAACGTCTGGCGATCCTTGATGGATTGCAAGCTGAAGGAAGGTGATCCACTGAGCCCACATGTGATCAAGATGATCGGATATGTGCAAGCTTTGGATCGTTTGGGCTTCCGCTCTTGGATGAGCTGGCTCTCGATGCTGTTCGGGTTCTCTTCCGCCCAACTATGGGACGTTCATCTCGAACTATCATATGCATGGCATGGATAAGAAGCTCACTGAATTGCATGGGATGCTCAAGGTGGCGAGCAGGATATTAAGAAAGGCACGCATCAAGTGTTGATGGTGCGAAATCGCTAAGTTCAAGAAGAGTTGGTCTAAGAAGAAGGCTAAGGCAAAGGGCACGGAGATGGTAACCTCTGCGCTGCGCCAAGTCTGGACGGACTCAAAGACCGTTTGTTTTCATTGCAAGGAGACCGGTCCTTTGGAAGAGGAACTGTAGCAAGTGGCTTGCAAAGCATGGCAAGAAGGCGGAAATGCTTCTTGAGCAAAGATACACTTGTTGCATATGTTATAGACATTTACCTTGCTGACATACCTAGTAGCTCTTGGGTATTTGATACGGATTGGTTGTTCATATTTGCAACTCGATGCAGGGGCTGGTAAGAACTAGGCGTGTGGCACAAGGGAGATTGACATCGTGGTCGGCAACAAAGCAAGAGTTGCTGCGTTGGAGGTCGACACGATGCAGCTCCACTTCCTACGGATTCATTATGGAATTGAATAATTGTTATTACATTCCTGCACTTAGTCGAACATTATTTCTGCCTCATGTTTGATGAGTCAAGGTTATGAATTCAATTTAAAGGACAATGGTTGTTCGATATTTTTGAATGGTATGTTCCACGGCTATGCACCCATTGTTGATGGGTTATTTATATTGAATCTAGAACAAGAACCGGTCTATAACGTAAATGTCAATAGGCATAAGCCTAATGAGATAAATCCGACATACTACGGCATTGCCGGCTTGGACACATTAGTGCAAACGCATGAAGAAGCTCCATGATGATGGGCTCCTAACCCGTCCGACTTGGTCGTTCGAGACATGTGAATCATGCTTGCTCGGCAAGATGACTAAGTCTCCTTTCGCAAAGAGTTGCGAGAGGGCATCCGAGCTGTTGGAGCTTATACACGTGATGTGTGTGGTCCAATGAGCACAACCACCAGAGGTGGCTATCGATGCCGTGACTTTTACCGGCGACTTGAGTAGATATGGATATATCTATTTGATGAGGCACAAGTCGGAGACTTTTGAAAAGTTCGAGAGTTTTAGAGCGAGGTTGAGAATCAGCTCGGCAAGACTATAAAGCTTCTGCGATTTGATCGTGGAGGTGAGTACATGAGCCGGAGTTCGATGATCATCTCGAAGGTCGAGGTATAGTACCTCAGCTCACACCTCCGGCACGCATACGGAGAAATGGCGTGTCGAGCGGAGGAATAGGACCTTGTTGAACATGGTCCGGTCTATGATGAACAAATCGGATTTACCTTTGTCATTTTGGGGATACGCTCTAGAAACTGCAGCTTTCACATAACAGGTACCATCAAAATCCGTAGACAAGACACCGCATGAGATGTGGGTGGGAAGAGTCCCAGTTTGTCTTTTCTAAAGATTTGGGTTTGTGAAGCATTTGTCAAGCGACTTATGTCAGACAAGCTTACACCCAAATCGGATAAATGCATATTTGTGGGATACCCGAGGGAAACCTTGGGATATAGCTTCTACAACCGGAAGAGAACAAAGTGTTTGTTGCTCGGAACGGGGTTTTCCTTGAGAAAGAGTTTCTCAGTCGGGAGGCCAGTGGGAGGACGGTTCGACTCGAAGAAATTCGAGGACCACTCGGGGACGGCTCGGCTGGTGATGAAATCATACCAAGTCGGTCGGGGAACTCGTAGTGGAAGCGCACCGAACCATGGAGGTCGGAAAGATTGCGCAGAGTGCGCGATGTATTGTTGCTAGAAAGCGGCGAGCCGCCACGTATGCGAAGCGATGGTGAGCCCAGATTCGAGGCATGGCTGGAGGCCATGAGATCCGAGTTAAAGTCCATGGATGAGAATCAAGTCAGGACTTGGTTGATCCGCCACTGGCGAATCGCCATTGGTTGCAAATGGGTCTTTAAGAAGAAAACCGATGTGGATGGAAATGTTCAGATCCACAAAGCTTGGCTTGTCGCTAAAGGTTATGGACAAGTTCAAGGAATTGACTACTGACGAGACTTACTCGCCGTAGCGATCCTGAAATCGGTGAGGATCATACTAGCTATAGCTGCATATTTCGATTACGAGATATGGCGGATGGATGTCAAAACGGCTTTCCTTCACGGAAATTTAACCGAGGGCGTGTATATGATATAGCCCGAGGGTTTTGTCGATCCGACTAGCACTAGTAAGGTATGCAAGCTCAAGAGATCCATTTATGGGTTGAAGCAAGCATCTCGGAGTTGGAACATTCGTTTTGATGAGGTCGCCCTTTGGTCTAGGCTTCATCAAAAGCTTAAGAGGACTCTTGTTTATACAAGAAGTTAAGTGGGAGCTCGATAGTGTTTTGATCTTGTATGTGGATGACATACTACTGATTGGAAATAATGTTTGATGTTAAACTTCGGTCAAGGGATCATTGAATGGCAAGTTTTCGATGAAGGACCTTGGTGAGGCAGTCTATATTTTAGGCATTAAGATCTATAGAGATAGATCGAGGAGGCTGCTCGGCTTAAGCCAGAGCACGTACATAGATAAAGTGTTGAAGCGGTTCAACATGAGTGAGGCGAAGAAAGGGTTCTTGCCGCTCTCACATGGTATAAGGCTAAGCGAGACTCAGAGTCCTTCGACATCTGATGAGCGAAGCAGGATGAGTAGGATTCCGTATGCCTCGGCAATCGGATCCATCATGTATGCCATGATATGTACAAGGCCTGATGTTGCTTTTGCAATAAGCCTAACAAGTAGATACCAGGCCAACCCAGGTGAGAGTCACTGGGCAGCGGTAAAGACTATTTTGAAGTACCTGAAAAGGACTAAAGAGATGTTCCTAGTTTATGGAGGTGAGGAAGAGCTCGTCGTGAGGGGTTACGTCGATGCTAGTTTCCAAACCGGCAGAGATGATTGTCAATCACAGTCGGATTCGTATGCGTCCTGAGCGGAGGAGCGATTGCAATTGGATGAGTTCCAAGCAGGATACGGTGGCGATTCTACCACGAAGCGAATACATTGCGGCTTGTGAAGCTGCAAAGGAAGGTGTCTGGATCGGCATTTTCGGATGATCTTGGTGTCTTCCCAGCCTCGGTGAAACCGTTGGACCTTTATTGTGATAATTCGGTGCCATCGCACAAGCCAAGGAGCCGAGGAATCACCACAAGGTCAGACACATAGACCGGAAATATCACCTGATACGAAAGATCGTAAAGAATGGTGATGTAGAGTTATGAAAGATTCACACGGATGCAAATGTTGCAGATCCGTTGACTAAGCTGCTTCCACAACCCAAGCATGAGGGGCACGTTAGAGCTATGGGCATTCGATGTCTATTTGATTGACTCTAGTGCAAGTGGGAGACTGTTGGAGATATGCCCTAGAAGCAATCATGTATGATGATATTTCCTATGTGTTTATGAATAAAGATAGTCCTTGGACATTATCAATGATGTGTATCAGCAAGTACGTGACTTGTTTGTGGGACTATGCATTGTATGATGACTGTCCTAAAAGGTCCCTAGTCGAAAGGGATGTGTGGATGCGCAGCCGACTAGACTAGCATATGACACGGTCGATGGCTCGGTCTCACTAGCCATGGAGCATTGGATGCTAACCGGATAATATGGACTTGGAAAGGTCTGGTCGGATTCAACATAGTCGGATCCGAGTCGAGATAAGGTCCGAGTCGGACAGACCCAACTATGAGACGCAGCAATATGTCATCTGTGAGTCTCTAGTACAACATACGTTCTATGTCCTAAGACCTGAGCTGACGCATGTACTCTGGATGGTGACAGACTTGCTTTGGGCCGACCAAACGCTACTCCGTGACTGGGTAGTTACAAAGGTAGGTTTCGGGTTTGTCCGGTCCCATGCTGCGAGACATGGTCGAGCAAGATGGGATTTGCCCCTCCGATCAGGAGAGATATACTCTGGGCCCCTCGTGTGATCTGACCAGGAATAGCATGGCCATGCGACAAGGATTATGAGATAATCCGGATTGTGGTCGGTATCACTGGAACGAGAAAGAGGCCGGGTTAGCACAAGGATGACAGTCTCGCCTTGAGCCCGACAACATATATCGTGCGGCAAAGGGAACAGAAGTGTGACACGTTGTACGAGTTCGCCTAACCAGCTTCATAGTCTGCTTGGTGGTCGACACGCCTTGCTAGAGGCCGCTACCAACCGTACAGGTCGGAGGTGATCCGAACTGTGACCAAGCCAACTTGAACCTAAGGGGTCGCGCGCTTAAGGGAAGGAACCTACGAGGTCGGTTCGTAGGACACTGGTCAGATGTGATCCGAACTGGACTAGGAACGTGACCGAGTAGACTTTGGGCTTTAGGGTCCGTGCGAGGCCCAAGTGTTGAGCTCGCGACGGACGCCTATATAAAGTGGAGGTGCGGCACACTCAGATGTGAGAGTCAAGAGAGAACGCTTTGGCCTCAGGAGGCAGATCGCTTCGGCCTCAGGAGCCACCTCCACTTGCCGCCGACTGTGTGATCGGACCTAGCAGTCCGTCGCACGACGTTCCTCCCGCACGCGCGGATACCGTTAGAGGCGGTGGACTTGCGCCGCTCCGGCGAACTCGTACGTGGGATCGGACGACCGAGCGCTCGAGGGAGATCGAACGAGGAGGAGACGATCCATGCGGATGCGCTACCCCAACTCTTCTTCCGCTGCACGGCACTGCGCGTCTAGTGGTAACGAACTGTGATCCATCTCCCATAGCATGTTCCTGGATGTTCTGCGCGTAGGAATTTTTAATTTGCAGTCGATGCACCCTACCTTAGAACCCAACAGTTTCCTCATCTGAAGAAGAATCTGATTGCAGTTCTGATGATCCTGAAGACATTGGAAAGGAGCTTGCTATGCTTGTGAAGAAGTTCCATAAGTTCACAAAGAAGAAAGGCTTCAGAAAGTTTTCACGGTCTAGCTCAAGAAATGATGAAGCATCCACTCATGACCACAAGAAGAGAACATGCCACAAATGCAAGAAACCTGGTCACTACATCTCCGAGTGTCCACAGTGGGACAATGAGAAGAAGAAGAAGAAGAAGAAGAAGAAGAAGAAGAGCAAAGAATATGATTCTGATGACAGGAAGAAGAAGAAATCCTCAAAGTCTTCTTCCAAGTCCTCTTCCAAGTGTTCATCACACAAGAAGAGTTCATCTGGCAAGGCTCGTGCTTTTGTTGGCAAGGAGATACATTCAGAGGAGGAGTCTGCTTCTGAGGAGGCAGAGGTGGAGTCTGAGGAGGAATCCGACTCTGGCGTTGCAAGTCTGGCTCTAGCTACAGCTTACGTTGCCAAGTCCATCTTCAACACTGGAGACAATGGCTCCGCACCAATGCTGATGCTAATGAAAAGGATGACTCCGCTCCCACCTATTGCTTCATGGCACGCGGTGCCAAGGTAAACTCACGCGATGCTTACTTTCAAACATCAAGTGAAGATGACTCTGATTATGAATCCAAACCCAGCTACAAAACACTTGCTAAAATTGCAACTGAACAACAGAAAGCTACGGAACATATTCAAAAACTGTTAGACAAAAGCAATGATCTGTTGGACGCAGAAATGACCCGATCGCAGTCCTTAATTGAAGACATAAAAAATATTCATGTTAAGTACCAGGAACTTGAAAGTCGTCATGAAACACTCTCAACAACTCATGAAAAGCTTTCCTATGATTATCTTCAAAGGAAGCAAGAACTTGAGAAGTTGAGAGTGGCTCATGAAGATCTTCAAAATGAGAATGAGTCACTTCGCACTCAACAGATCAGTCCCGCTCAGGAAGGATTTGAACCACCATGTCTAAAATGCCTTGAGCGTGATAATGCTAATTCTGTTGCTGAATGTTTTACTACTGCAACTGTTGCAATATCTTCAATTGTTGTTGTGGTAACTAACCCCTCTGCTGAGGGTGCCACTGTTATTGTTGATGAAAATGCTAAGTTGAAGACATTGCTTGAGACAAGGATGCACAAAAGTCTCAAAGGGCATCATACACTATGTGATGTCCTCAAAAAGCAGATTCTGAACCAAAACCCTAGGAAAGAGGGTGTTGGGTTCGAGAGGAAAATGAACGTTGATGGCTCATACTGGAAACCTGAGCAGTAACCCGAAACCAAATGGGTTGCTGCAAAGGAACCTTCAGTGGATCCATCCACCTTATCTGGCTTCACTTGTGCTAACCCTGTTATCATTGATGAATCCTTTGATGCAAACTATAAACTGTTTAAGAATCAGAATGGTGAAGTATTTGCCAGGTATATTGGTACTAACTGCAGGAATGGACCACCTATGAAGAAGATCTTGGTGCCCAAAAGGTTTCTTGAGAATCTTGCTGTGAATGTTGTCATGACACCACAAGGGAAGAAGATAAACTCCAGACCAAAGGCTTCATATGGTCCAAAGGCTTCATACAGACAAATGACTCACCCGAGTCACCCAAACGCCAATGTTTTGCAAGGGAATCATACTCATATGTATGAATATGAGCGTGTTTCTTCAAACCGCTATGTTCATAAAACTAAGAACTTTTTTGCTTATTCATATGATATTATTCTCCTCCTACGAGGCTATTTGCTAGGGCTCCAAAGCCGAAGTTCTCAGATGCTGCACTTGGACTCATTGCTTCGAAGCCACCCCTGAAAATGTGGGTGGTTAAGAAGACTTAACTCTTCTTGCAGGGAATGGTCTCCAGCCAAAAATCAAAGGCATCTGATGCTATTGCTTAGGACCTAAAACATCTTGTAGGGCGCAAGTAAAATGCCCAAGTGAACTTACTATGTATTTTTGTTAATGAGTCAATTGCCAAGTATCCTATCTGCCCTAACCTTGATCTGAGCCTTGTTAAACTTCTTATCCGTCAAATTTTTATGCTTCACAACACTCTTGGTGAATCCTATCCCCCTAACTCTACTGTAGGGTATGAAACCAAAGTCTTGAGAATGGATTATGGACAGTGGATGCACTAACCACATGACTGGTGATCGAAGTCTTCTCATGGACTCAACCTTACGTCCATCTGACAAAAGTCACATCACATTTGCTGACACTGGTAAAAGCAAGGTATTGGGTCTAGGTAGAGTTGCAATATCAAGGGATCAGCACATGGATAAAGTGATGCTTGTTGAATCCCTTGGTTTCAATTTAATGTCTGTCTCAATGCTTTGTGACTTAAACATGATTGTGCTATTTGGAAAATATCGTTGTCTTGTTCTAATGGAATCTGATAAGTCTCTAGTCTTTGAAGGGTATCGGAAAGATGATCTGTATATGGTAGATTTCTCAGCAGGACCACAGATGGCCGTATGTCTTCTAGCAAAAGCTTCAGAGTGCTGGCTCTGGCATCGGAGGCTAGGGCATGCTGGCATGAGGAACCTGTACACTCTCGCAAAGAAGAAACACGTCGTAGGCATCGAGGGCGTCAAGTTCAAGAAAGATCATCTGTGTGGTGCCTGCGAAGCTGGAAAGATGACAAGGGCCAAGCATCCCTCAAAGACAATCATGACAACATCTCAACCCTTCGAGCTGCTACACATGGACTTATTTGTCCCTACTCACTACTCTATCCTTACTGCTACTTCTTGTCTCTATGGCTTCGTCATTGTTGATGATTATTCGAGATATACTTGGGTGCATATAATTCTCTTCAAGACTAAAGTGCGGGATGTCTTCAGACGCTTCGCGAATCGTGCCATGAACAACTATGGCGTAAAGATCAAACACATCATAAGTGACAACGGCATAGAGTTCAAGAACACCGGCCTCGACCTTTATCTTGATACATTGGGCATCACTCATGAGTTCTCTGCTCCTTACACACCTCAGCAGAATGGCATCATGGAGCGCAAGAACAGAACCCTCATTGAGATGGCTCAGACTATGCTTGATGAATACAAGACTCCAAGGAAATTCTGGCCTGAAGCCATTGATATTGCATGCCACATCATCAACCGTGTTTATCTTCACAAGCTTCTAAAGAAGACATCCTACGAACTCCTAACTGGTAAGAAGCCAGACGTCAGCTACTTCAGAGTATTTGGTGCTAGGTGCTGGATTAAGGATCCACATCACACTTCAAAATTTGCACCAAAAGCACATGAAGGTTTTATGCTTGGATACGGAAAGGATTCGCACTCCTACAGAGTCTTCAACCTCTTTCACTATAAAGTGGTTGAAACTATGGATGTGCGGTTCGATGAGACTAACGGCTCGCAAAGAGAGAACCTGCCAAATGTGCTAGATGAAGTACCTCCAAGTGAATCAATCAAGCAAATGGGAATCAGAGAGATCATACCATTTGAGGCACAGACTAAAGACGAACTGATCATTTCTGCACCTAATCAACCTGAAGACAATGCTCAGCCTGAAGCCAATCCTCTAAATGAAGACAATGTTCAGCAAGAGCAAAATCTTCGCCCAGTTCATCCTCGTGTTGCAAATGAAGTACAGATTGAGAAGATAATTGATAGCATCAATGCACCTGGTCCACTCACTCGTTCAAGAGCAACACAGCTAGCAAATTTCTGTGGACACTTTGCATTTGTCTCAATAACTGAACCCAAGAAATTTGTTGAAGCTTTCATGGAACCTGAATGGATTCAAGCTATGCAAGAAGAGCTTCAACAGTTCAAGCTGAACAATGTCTGGGAACTAGTCAAGCGTCCTGATTCTCGCAAGCACAACATAATAGGCACCAAATGGATATATCGCAACAAGCAAGATGAACATGGTCAAGTTGTTAGAAACAAGGCACGTCTCATTGCTCAAGGATATACTCAAGTTGAAGGAATTGACTTCAATGAAACATTTGCTCTGGTGGCTAGGCTTGAAGCCATTCGCATACTGGTAGCCTATGCAAATCATCACAACATCCTTCTATATCAAATGGATGTGAAAAGTGCCTTTCTCAATGGAAAGATTGAAGAAGAAGTATATGTTGCACAACCGCCTGGCTTTGAAGATCCAAAACATCCTGATATGGTATACAAGCTCAACAAGGCACTGTATGGCCTCAAACAAGCCCCTCGTGCTTGGTATGACACACTCAAAGACTTTCTGAAGAGCAAAGGCTTCAAACCTGGATCTCTAGATCCCACTCTCTTCACGAAGACATATGATGGAGAACTGTTTATATGCCAAATCTATGTGGATGACATTATCTTCGGCTGCACTGACAAGAAATACAGTGATGAGTTTGGTCACATGATGCAAGAGCAATATCACATGTCCATGATGGGCGAGCTGAAGTTCTTCCTGGGTCTCCAAATCCGCCTGCAAAGCAATGGCATCTTCATATCTCAAGAAAAATACCTCAAAGACTACCTGAAGAAGTTTGGAATGCAAGACTACAAAGGATACACGACGCCAATGCCAACCAAAAGTCATCTGAGTCCCGACGCCAATGATAAAGAGTTTGATCAAAAGGAATACCGCTCCATGATTGGTTCTTTACTTTATTTATGTGCATCTAGGCCAGACATCATGCTTAATGTTTGCATATGTGCCCGATTCCAAGCGGCACCAAAGGAATCGCATCACTTAGCTGTGAAGCGAATTCTTCGATATTTGGCTTACACCCCAACACTAGGATTATGGTATCCAAAGGGCTCAGAGTTTGATCTAGTTGGATTCTCGTATGCTGATTATGCTGGTGACAAGGTGGATAGCAAGTCTACATCAGGCACATGTCACTTTCGGGGTCGATCACTTGTCTGTTGGTCTTCAAAGAAGCAGAACTGTGTATCGCTCTCCACTGCTGAATCTGAATACATTGCTGCTGGATCTTGCTGCACTCAGCTTCTCTGGATGAAGCAAACTCTCAAGGACTATGGCATCCATCTAAAGAATGTGCCACTCTACTGCGACAGTGAAAGCACCATCAAGATTTCCAACAACCCTGTTCAGCACTCGAAGGCAAAGCACATTGAAATTCGTCATCACTTTCTCAAAGATCATGTCATGAAGGAAGATATTGATATCATTCACGTCAACACTGAAGAGCAATTGGCAGATATCTTCACAAAGCCCTTGGATAAGATTTTTTTTTGCAAATTGCGGTGTGAGCTAAATATCTTAGAATCCTCGAGTATCCTGTGATTAGGCACACATCCTAACACTTATGCATGTTGATGACTTAGATGTGCAACACACGAAGAAATGTATATCTTCAATCAATGAAGACATGCACTCTAAGTGTGAATACATTAATGCGGAATTCGACTTCGGAGCGCCACGATAATTGTGCGCCGTGTCTGGGTCTAATACTTCCTATACGGTGGGTAACGCCACCACCAAACTTTTGTTTGAAGTGTTTCCCTTGGCGTTATGATTGCAAATTCTTCGCATTTGATTTGTCATCAACGTTGATTTGACTTCATGTTTATCTTCACAATGTTGATTTGGTCTTATCCTAAAAATATACATATTGTGTTCTATCCTCTACAACATTCACTTATAGCTATGTTTTCTTGCTTGAATCTTTTAAACTAAGTGAATGTGATCGGACCCTAACCCCTTCTATGCTTCTACCTCAAATTCTATCTATCCAAATCATATGCATTCTATTGAAACTGTTGAATGTGTTCTCTGCGTCCTTGCCAGCAGAAGATACAGAGACAAACATTCAATGTGTTTTAAATTCTAAATCCTTTTTGCCTGAAACCCGGAGAAGCCGGAACGACCACTCGACAGTCTAGGCATGCGTGGGAACATGGAACAACTTCCAATGTGTTGCATGTTCGCCACGTGTCCCTCAGATGTGAACCGCCAGGGGCACCTGCGTAATTGCGCTGTGCCATCCCTTTCCTTATAAATACACATCCAACCGCGGTCCAAATCCTTCTTTCACCTCTCCACCTCGACAAACCCTAGCGCCTCCGCTAGCTTGAGACGACGCCGACGACGAAGCGCCTAGCTGCGGCAACCTCGTCAACGCCGTCCTCACGCCGGCCGCGGACCTCGTCTCCTCCGCCGCCGTCGTAGGTGTCTTCCGTCGCCAAGTTATGGCACAGGAGATCGAACTGCTTGGCCTCCTCTCTACTTCGTCTAGCAGTTCATCGTGTGGTAATTAAAACTCCCTTTTTACTGTCTTTTTGATCCAATAGATTCATCTCTCTTCACCAATAGTGGTTTCTGTGGCCACAAGTTTGGATCTATTCTGTTCTGCATCTCATAACATGCCTAGTATATTCACTTATGCTTCACACATAGTTAGATTCCTCACTTGTACCTATTCTTGGATTCGTACAAATCTGGAACCAACTCACATCAAATAAGTGAATGTCTTCGCGGTATGAGGTCAATGTCTTCAAAACTGATTTATCTTCAAAATCTTCTGAGAATGCATATGACCTCTTCCCCTTCCCTCGCACCTCTAATGTTGTCACAGGTACATGTCCGTGGGAGAATCCCTTGGTTCTCATAGTCTGCATTCATTTGCAGAATTCTTACAGAGTCACATAAATTCTCCTGAAGCCAGTTCTTGTCTGACCAGCCGTCGGAAGCCTTTGCTTGTTTTGAAGCCATTCAGTTTAAGCTTCATGACAACTGAGAAGTCAGCAAGAAAGGGGGGCAGATAGCGCCGTGGAAATACATCCAAAGATTTGCAACCAGATCTGCACGAACTGTACAAGACAGACCCAGAAGAAACCTATGGTGAACGCAAGAATCGAATCTAATGGATTAGAAGATATTGGGCAGAGGAATGGTTCAAGTACAGATTTGTCACTGCTGAATATGCCGAGAAGAATGCCATCAAGCGACCTTGGGGAGATATCCTATACAAAAATCTTCCACCCAGGTCCAAGTCTAAAGCTATTGCTCAAGGTTTCTATCTGTGCATGGTTCGCGGACCTCAGCCAGAGAATGCTGACCCATCTTCTCTGCTGTGGTGTCGGGAAGACAATCTATTCAAGCGCAACTTCCAGTTTGCCAAAGATTCTGCTGTGAAGAACAAGAAGGCATTTGGACTTGACTTCAACCCAGGTCCATTTGCTCCTCGGGAAGATGGCACCCGTGAAGCCAATGAAAACTGTTGGGGAACGTTGCAGAAATTAAAAAAATTCTACGCATTACCAAGATAAATCTATGGAGTAACTAGCAACGAGAGAGAGAGAGAGAGGGGAGTGCATCTTCATACCCTTGAAGATCGTAAAAACGGAAGCGTTGCAAGAACGCGGTTGGAGGAGTCGTACACGTAGCGATTCAGATCGCGGTCGATTCCGATCTTTAGTGCCGAAGAACGGCGCCTCCGCGTTCAACACACGTGCATCCCGGTGACGTCTCCTGCACCTTGATCTAGCAAGGAGGAGGGAGATGTTGAGGAAGAATGCTCCAGCAGCAGCACAACAGTGCGGTGGTGATGGAGTGGCAGTTCTCCGGCAAGGCTTCGCCAAGCTCAAGCAGAGGAGGAGAGGTGTTGGGGAGGGAGGGGCTGCGCCTTGGACGTGGTGTTGCAGCCCTCCCTCCACCCCTCTATTTATAGGGGGAAGGGGGAAGGGGCCCGGCCCTCTAGATTAGATCTAGAGGGGGCGGCGGCCAAGGGGACGGGGCTTGCCCCCTATCGGTGTCAAAACCGGCGGATCTCGGGTAGGGGTCCCGAACCGTGCGTCTAGGCGGATGGTAACATGAGACAAGGGACACGATGTTTTGACCCAGGTTCGGGCCCTCTCGATGGAGGTAATACCCTACTCTTGCTTGATTAATATTGATGATATGGGTAGTACAAGAGTAGATCTACCACGAGATCAAGGAGGCTAAACCCTAAAAGCTAGCCTATGGTATGATTGTTGTTCGTCCTACGGACTAAAACCCTCCGGTTTATATAGACACCGGATAGGTTAGGGTTACACAGAGTCGGTTACAATGGTAGGAGATCTACATATCCGTATCGCCAAGCTTGCCTTCCACGCCAAGGAAAGTCCCATCCGGACACGGGACGAAGTCTTCAATCTTGTATCTTCATAGTCTTGGAGTCCGGCCGTAATGATAGTTTGGCTATCCGGACAGCCCCTAGTCCAGGACTCCCTCAGTAGCCCCTGAACCAGGCTTCAATGACGACGAGTTCGGCGTGCATATTGTCTTCGGCATTGCAAGGCGGGTTCCTCCTCCGAATACTTCATAGAAGGTTTTGAACACAAGGATAGTGTCCGGCTCTGCAAAACAAGTTCCACATACCACGGTAGAGAGAATAACTTTTGCATAGATCTGCTGACGTACTCCGCGGCGTGACATCACACCACGGCCAGGCCTTTATATGAATCATTTTTTACCGTTCCACCTTAGCGCGTTTAGCGAGGCGGTTTCCTTGGCACGTCTTATCAAAGCATAGATCGTGCACCCTTATTCCGGGATTCTCATCAATACGGACGTGGGTAACCCATCCGCGCCATTGATTACGGCGCTTGGGAGATAAGCGAGTTTTACCAGGCTGGTGGGGGATGCGTAGCTTCTTCCGTCCATATAAGGGGATAAGGATCCACCTTTTCACCTACGCCTTCTTCCTCCTTTGCTCATCCATTCTCGCGCACTCGAGCTCCAACGCCCAAATCCGCACATCCCACCTCAACCTTCTCCAGCCATGTCCGGAGCGGGAGGCAGGTGGATGGCCTCCTTCATCACGGAGGGGCACATCACAAGACTGCGGGAGGCCGGATTTTGTCCGGCGACATCGCGCACAGGCTGCCCGACGCGGGGCAGCTCATCCCAACCCCCAGGCCCCATGAGAGGGCGGTGTTTCTCCCCCACTTCCTCCGCGGACTGGGTTTTCCACTTCACCCATTTGTCCGGGGGCTCATGTTCTACTACGGCCTGGACTTCCACGACCTGGCCCCGAATTTCATCCTCAACATCTCGGCGTTTATCGTCGTGTGCGAGGCCTTCCTCTGCATCCAGCCCCACTTCGGCCTATGGCTGAAGATCTTCAATGTCAAGCCGAAGGTAGTGGGCGGCCATCAAGCGGAGTGCGGAGGCGCCATGGTCGGCAAGATGGCGAAAGCCCTATGGCTCGAGGGCGCCTTTGTGGAGACAATAAAGGGGTGGCAATCGGGGTGGTTCTACATCACCGAGCCACGCGACCCCGAATGGGTGGCGGCCCCCGAATTCAGATCTGGCTTCCCCACACGGCTCTCGTCATGGAAAGAGACGGGCCTGATGTGGGGGAATTCGGACGAGCTATCCGGACTCCAAACATGCGTCCGAAACCTGGTGGACAAGAATCTCAGGTTTGTCGACGTAATCCAGGTGATGCTCATCCGCCGGATTCTCCCATGCCAACAACGGGCCTTTAATTTGTGGGAGTTCGATCCAGCACAACACCGAACCTTGAGCCGGCTCTTCGACACTACGTACGAAGATGCCTGGAAGGTGCTGTTCAAGGGCGCTGAAGCCCCAACATCCGCTAACAAAGATCGCGGATACAGCTCGCGGCGTCAAGCCGGCGAGGTAAGTTATTTTACCCTTTACGGGACTCTTTTTTTTTCATAGATTGACTCTATGTGGGATCTAAAACTCCCTAATCTTTGACAGACTAGTGAAGAGGTCCGGACAGATTAACTGTCCGGCGCCTTTGCCGAAGACCCAGCGGACGCCTCGATTGACGGGGCTGCTGGCTCCGGTACCCCATGTGGTGCCGGAGAAGAAGGCCAAGAAGGGGGCCACGGGAACTCGAAGGAGCTCCCAACGCCAGGTGCTATCAGATTCTGAAGCAGAATCTTCTCCTGAGGACGAGGAGGAGGAAAAAGAAGCTTCTCCCCCAGCGGGGGAGGATAGGAAAAGGAAGGCCGCCCCAACTGGGGAGGCCGGAGGGTCCTAGAAGGGAAGAACCCTTCCTCCGGACTTCTCCACCAACGTCGACAACGACGAGGAGGATTGGCCAACAAGGGCCAAGCCCCTGGCGAGATCGTAAGTGTCCAGATACCCATGGCTTTTTTATCATTGCATAGTGTTCTCTAATGCCGAACAATCATGCAGCCCGCCCAAGGGCGAGTTCGCCACTTTGTTGAGCGGGTCCCTGAGTTCGTCAGAAATGGAGAGTACTTCACTTCCGCCGCCTCACCTCACGCTATGGACGACGCCTGGGCGGGCCCCAAGGGGGGCTTGGTCAAGAGGAGGTGGCGCAGGAGGCGCCACAAGGCGACCTCCCGGACTCCAGGCGCGTGGGGGGCAAGGCCCCCAGGGGCTCTAAGCCCGACCCTTGTCCGGACTCCATGCCGGAACCTTCAGCGGTTCTGGAGTCCGGCAAGCGGTCCCTTCGCAAGAAGGGTAAGACGCCGGTGTCCTCCGTCCAACCGGAGGCACCGGATAGCTTACTGGAGGCGCTTAACAGCGCCTCCATCGAGGAGGAGCACCGCACTGTTATGAGTGCGGTGATCCGGACAGGTCAGTCCGCCAAGAACGGGCTGACAGAAGCCTGTACCAGCCTTCTAACAGGCTTTGAGGTAAGTTTAGAATATGTAAAAATATTGCTGCATAGACAGTAGCCCCTGATGCTTAGTTCGGTGTTCGGAAAGAAAAGCCGGACTAAAGATCTAAAAAGATATACGCAGGAGTCTAACATAAGTATGTCAATATGGGAATGCAGGCTGCGCTGCTGACCTCTGCCGCACTGACTGCGGAGGTCAATGCATTGAAGCAGAGCCTCGAGCGGTCTGAGAACGAGCTCGGCCAAGCCAAGAAGCAGCTCGAGGACAAGGAAGGTAAGTAGTACCTTATTAAAGAAATACCTTATAGAAAGGTTTCGGTTGCAAAAAATAACAGGAATAACATGGGTACAGCAGGGGCCACGAACGAGGTGGCGACCCTGAAGGAAGCGGTGTCCGTGGCCGAAAACAAAGCGGCTGCGGAAGGCACCGAGCGAGAGAAGGGGGAGCCGCAGCTGGCCAAGGTACGGCAAGAGCTCCGGGCTCGTGGAAAACACGAGAGTTTGGAGGTGACTCAAGACTGAGAGTCCGAGCTCGCCTCGGCTCTTGAGAGTGCCAAAGCTGCTAAGGCCGAGGCCCAAAAGCCCTCCAAGAAATTGAATCATTAAAGAAGATAGCGGCGGGTAAGGCATTCTTTATGCAAAGCAAGCATGTGAAAGTGAATTACCTATTACTTACCCGGATTCGGAGCTCTCCAGGAGCATTCGCAGATTTGCCCCGTAGTGTGTCTGATGCTGCCACATTCTCTCGCGCCAAGGAGGGAGCTCGACGGAAAAGGTGTTCGGTCTCAAGATGCCGAGGCGGACATCCGGTGCCTCGAGCGACCAGCTGAAGCAGCTGGTCGAGCTCCACAAGGTCGCCGAACAGGCCATGAAGGGCCTTATAGCGGGTGTGGCCATTGGAAGCCATGCCCAGGAGCTACTTGGCTTAGTGTAGCGGCTGGTGGACGCTCTGTCCACAGATTGAAGTCATCAAGCGCTTTGTGCGCATTGAAGGTGTCCGTTGGCCCTTGCCCGTGCTAAAGTGCTTGGGGCAAGCTGGATGCGGAGAAGCTTGTGACGGACGGGCCACCGAAGGGCAAGGAGCATCGCACGCCCGAAATGTATTATGAGGGCCTCCTGAAGGGTGCCCGCCGAATAGCGGATGAGTGCTCCAAAGATGTAATTTTTGAATAGACTCGCATTTGTTATCATGTACGCTGAAAACTTGTTCATATGCGCTAAGCAACGCTTGTTAATTTAAAATATTACCTTTTGTGCGGCCGTTTATCAAATTTGAGAGATGGCAAGTCGTTGGCTTCAGCCCCATGCCACGTCTTTGGGGTGTTAGGGATAAACTTGAGCACTCTTGTTCCCATTCTTGGGTCCATCTAGGGAGGCGCTCAACACAACGAACAAGGCAACCGGACTTATAATGCTTGAACACTCTCACTTAGCCATAGAATTCTATAATTTTAAATTTTGGCGAAGCCCCTAGTATTCGGAAGACCGAGTTCGGGGCGCTATCCACGCCTTGGCCGGACAACTCCGGTTCCTCGCTCGAAGCGGCATAAGTCTTTAGGGACCCGAAAAAACCTCTCGAACAACGACCGGCTCTCGCCCTATCATGACGGTCAGTTTTAGCTTTCTCCACTAAGGTGCTCGACCTAGCTCAACTGGGGCACAATCGCAGTGGTTCTCCCGGTGCTACCTTAGCCGATATAACGGAACGTAAGGTACCAAAACACGGGAGCCGTGCAAACCCAACTATTGACCCAAGACATGATTCAGAGCCGATTCATATAATGCTATAAGTTCGGGGTGCCGCACTTGTGAAAGTGTTCGGACTTATCACACCATAATTTTGGGGTATTTAAGCCCCTGGTGTATTGGCCGTACCAAAGTGTACGGGTGCGTAATGTCATGAAATGAGCATATAAAGAAAAGAGTGCAATAATAGGCAAATGCTATGTATTGTTTATTCAAAAAGGTACTGTAATGAAAGCAGAACGATATGAATAGTGCGATAAGCAAGGGATGGGACTATCTAACATGTCCCCCTCCAGGGGTAAGCTGTGGGATGGTATGTAAAACAGGTATAATGCTCGTAATAGAGACCACCTGAACACTTGACGTGGCTTTCTGCTTCCCTGGCTGTTGCATCGTGAGTTCGGCGGTTCTAGTGCCGGACAGGACTTCTGAAAGACGGAGTCCTGAAAGTAAGAAAAAGGAAGAAAAAGGAAAAAAGAAAAAGAGTGACACAATCGGGAGCCCCTGGTGCGGTTGAGCCGCATTCCGGGCGTGCCGTGGTCGTGCCCCTCCCCATATGCCCATGGTATCTTCAGAGCATAATTATGTACGCGTAATACTAGCATCGCAATTTCGCGAGGGCTGGGGTTGGGTCCGGATTGCTACGCGTGCTTGAATCGTGCCAGGCGGTCTTGTTGTAGGTTACTCCGGGCGCGCTTGACAGTGTCCGGACACTTAGTGGCCGGACTCGAGAATTACTGTGAGAGGCTGCTTTGTACCTCTGCCGCGAGGGCCGCCGTGTGCTCCTCCATTCGGAGAGAGCGTTCGGTGTTTCCATTGACCGTTATTACTCCTCGAGGGCCTGGCATCTTGAGGTTGAGGTATGCGTAGTGCGGCACCGCATTGAACTTTGCAAATGCGGTTCGTCCGAGCAGTGCATGATAGTCGCTGCGGAACGGGACTATGTCGAAGATTAACTCTTCGCTTCGGAAGTTATCCGGGGATCCGAAGACCACTTCGAGTGTAACTGAGCCCGTACAATTGGCCTCTACACCCGGTATGATGCCTTTAAAGGTCGTCTTTGTAGGTTTAATCCGTAAGGTGTCTATGCCCATTTTGCGCACTGTATCCTGATAAAGCAGGTTCAGGCTGCTACCGCCGTCCATCAGGACTCTGGTGAGGTGAAATCCGTCGATAATTGGGTCAAGGACCAATGCGGCGAAACCGCCGTGACGGATGCTAGTGGGGTGGTCCCTTCGATCGAAGGTGATCGGGCAGGAAGACCATGGGTTGAACTTTGGGGCGACTGGCTCCATCGCATATACGTCCCGTAGTGCACACTTCCGCTCCCTTTTGGGTATATGGGTTGCGTATATCATGTTCACCATCCGCACTTGTGTGGGAAAACCCTTCTGTCCTCTATTGTTCGGCGGCTGGGGCTCTTCCTCGTCATCGCTATGCAGCCCCTTGTTATTGAGTTCAGCGCTTAACTTGCCTGCTTGCTTGAACACCCAACAATCCCTGTTGGTGTGATTGGCTGGTTTTTCAGGGGTGCCATGTATCTGGCACAAGCGATCGAGTATTCGGTCCAAGTTGGACGGGCCCTGGGTATTTCTTTTGAATGGCTTCTTCCGCTGACCGGTTTAGAGCCTCTGAATCCGCATTGACGTCAGATCTTCAGCATTATCGCCGCACGCGGCGCTTGTTCTTGTTGCGACGCCGACCTGCCATTGCTGTCCTTGGTATCCGAACTATCGTGGTGTTTGGCCAAGTTGTTGCTTCGAGCTAGCCAGCTGTCCTCTCCGCACAAAAGCGAGTCATGAGTGTTGTGAGGGCTGCCATAGATTTCGCTTTTCCGCCCTAGGTTCCGGGCAAGCCATTCATCGCGGGTGTTATGTTTGAAGGCTGCAAGGGCCTCGCATCCGCATAATCAACGATTTGATTTTTCTTTGTTAGGAACCATGTCCGTAATTGTCCGGCCGATTCTTCCGGCTGCTGAATTATGTGGCTAAGGTCATCGGCGTCGGTGGTCGCACATATGTGCCCCGAAGTTATCAAGGAATGCGGCTTCCGTGTCTTCCCAACAACCAATTGATTCTGCTGGCAAGCTGTTGAGCCAATGCCGAGCTGGTCCTTTAAGCTTGAGTGGGAGGTATTTGATGGCATGTAGATCATCACCGGGCCATGTGGATATGGAGGAGATAGTCCTCGATCCGCACCGCAGGATCTGTGGTACCATCGTATGATTCGATGTTTACGGGTTTGAAGCCCTCGATTTGATGATCCATTACTTCATCCGTGAAGCATATTGGGTGCGGCGCCTCAGATGGGCTATATCACGACGTAGCTCATATGAGCTTTGTTCATCGTGTTCGGTCCGCCGGGTTTGTCTGTATCCGCGCGACGGTAATCATCCCGCGTAGTTACGCCCCGCGATCCGTGAGATCGATCTTGTATGTTTTTCCTTATCCTCCAAGATATCTCTCAAGTCCGCGCGTTTTCCCATGCCTTGGTACTTTTTGAGCGGCGTCGCGGTGTGGCTTGGAGCAGAGGGCGAGAGGCTTCTCTGTCGCGCCACGGGTGGCCGGTCTGCCATGTCGGCGCTGGTGACTTGGGTGCTTCCTCCTCCGATCGAGGCAACGGCCTGCGCTTTGGGGTAGCTTTTGAGGGGCGTTCGAGTTCATACTCTTCGCTGCAAGGACTTCATCCATCCGTCAGCTAGCAGGTCTTGGTCAGCTCTAAGCTGTTGCTGCTTTTTCTTGAGGCTGCTTGCCGTGGCTATAAGCCTGCGCTTGAAATGCTCCTGTTCAAGGGATCCTCGTGCACGACAAATTGTCGTCCGCCGAGGCTTGCCTCATCTTCGGAGGAGGCGATAATTATCGCCCTCGACCTCTCTTTCGCCGCACTATCGTGCGGACTTCTTCTCCCCTCCCGCGCTGAGTCCTGCTGGAGGGGGTTGTCTTCGGTACTGTCCGGGGTGTTATTATCTCCCGTGCCGGAATCACCGTGTTTATAGTGGCGGGATTTATAGCGGCGCCGCTGACGTCGGCGCTTCAGTTGCTTCTTGGAGGGGTCATCCTCCATTGTTCCGTCGCTGTTCCCATCTTTTGGGATGTCCACCATGTATATGTCATATGACGAGGTGGCCTTCCGAAGGCCCTCGTAGGCGCTGGGTCTTGGTAAATCTCCGCATCGCCGCCCATACCGTCGATGTCTTCGAGTCAAAGTCGAGCATGTCGGTTAAATCATCGACGGTGACTATAAAGTGGGTGGTGGGTGGGCCGAATTTCTTCGCCGTCCGCATCCCAACCTTCCTGTCCGTAGTCCGCCAGGCTCTCCGGATAAAGAGAGAGACTTTAGTGAATTCAGGATGTCGCCAAGGGCGAAAAGTCTTTGAAAGATGTCTCGCGGCGAGTGAACTCCATGACCGGCGCCTAATCGGATTCGATTGGTGGGTGCGGAGGTTTCGAGTCCGGAGAGGAGTCCGCACCGGAGTCGAGGTCATCGCAGCGACAGGGATGGAGTTCGGCTCAATCGTCAGAGAAATCGTAGCCCGAGGCGGTGTCCAACCGCCGTTTCGATCGGGGAATCCGCCCGGATTAAGGGTCGGAGCGGATGTCGGTGCGGCCTCTAGGGCACCGCTCGCTGCAGAGCTAGATCATGCCCTCGAGACAAGGCGGCGCTCGGCTACGGCTCGAATCCGTCAAGATCAAGTCTCCGCGGATATCGGCCGATAGTTCAAACTTCCAAATCTGACCTGATGGCCGAGGCGTAGCTTCGATCTGCTCCAGATGGCTGCGAATTGGCCCGCAGCAAAGCCGCCGAATACGAAGATCTGTCCGGGAGAAAAGTCTCACCTGGACCGCGTCGTTGTTGATGATCGAAGGAGCCATCGGGCCTATCGGTGACGACACAAAGGAACTCTCAATGAAAGCACCAATGTCGGTGTCAAACCGCGGATCTCGGTAGGGGGTCCCAATGCTGTGCGTCTAGGCGGATGGTAATAGGAGACAAGGGACACGATGTTTTTACCAGGTTGGGCCCTCTCGATGGAGGTAATACCCTACCCTGCTTGATTAATATTGATGATATGGGTAGTACAAGAGTAGATCTACCACGAGATCAAGGAGGCTAAACCCTAAAAGCTAGCCTATGGTATGATTGTTGTTCGCCCCACGGACTAAAACCCTCCGGTTTATATAGACACCGGATAGGTTAGGGTTACAGAGTCGGTTACAATGGTAGGAGATCTACATATCTCAGATCACCAAGCTTGCCTTCCACGCCAAGGAAAGTCCCATCCGGACACGGGGACTAAGTCTTCAATCTTGTATCTTCATAATCTTGTAGTCCGGCCGTAATGATAGTTCGGCTATCCGGACACCCCCTAGTCCAGGACTCCCTCACCCCAAGCAAAGGGGGCGCCCCCCTTAGGGTTCCCCCCCCCAACCCTAGGTGCATGGGACCTAGGGGGGATGGCGCCCAGCCCACTTAGGGGCTGGTTCCCTTCCACCTACAGCCCATAAGGCCCTCCGGGGCAGGTGGACCCTCCCGGTGGACCCCCGGAACCCCTCCGGTGGTCCCGGTACAATACCGGTATACCCCCGAATATTTCCGGTGACCGTATGATGACTTCCCATATATAAATATTCACCTCCAGACCATTACGGAACTCCTCGCAATGTCCGGGATCTTATCCGGGACTCCGAAACACATTCAGTAATCACATACAAATCTTCCTTATAACCCTAGCATCATCGAACCTTAAGTGTGTAGACCCTACGGATTCGGGAGGCATGTAGACATGACCGAGACATCTCTCCGGTCAATAACTAACAGCGGGATCTGGATACCCATGTTGGCTCCCACATGATCCAAGATGATCTCATCGGATGAACCACGATGTCGGGGATTCAATCAATCTCGTATACAATTCCCTTTGTCAATCGTTACTTGCCCGAGATTCGATCGTCGGTATCCCAATACCTTGTTCAATATCGTTACCGGCAAGTCACTTTACTCGTTCCGTAATGCATGATCCCGTGACTAACTACTTAGTCACATAGAGCTCATTATGATGATGCATTACCGAGTGGGCCCAGAGATACCTCTCCATCATACGGAGTGACAAATCCCAGTCTCGATTCGTGCCAACCCAACAGACACTTTCGGAGATACCCGTAGTGCACCTTTATAGCCACCCAGTTACGTTGTGACGTTTGGAACACCCAAAGTATTCCTACGGTATCCGGGAGTTACACAATCTCATGGTCTAAGGAAATGATACTTGACATTAGAAAAGCTCTAGCAGACGAACTACACGATCTTGTGCTATGCTTAGGATTGGGTCTTGTCCATCACATCATTCTCCTAATGATGTGCTCCCGTTATCAATGGCATCCAATGTCCATAGTCAGGAAACCATGACCATCTGTTGATCAACGAGCTAGTCAACTAGAGGCTTACTAGGGACATGTTGTGGTCTATGTATTCACACATGTATTACGATTTCTGGATAACACAATTATAGCATGAACAATAGACAATTATCATGAACAAGGAAATATAATAATGACCATTTTATTATTGCCTCTAGAGCATATTTCCAACAAAAACAGAATTGGTCCCTTCTATGACCTCGACGGCCCCATCTTTCACATTGCCATTCAAGGTGCAAATGTGGATCACTCTGCCAATGAAGCTGATTCCGATGAAGCACCAGCTCCTCCTAAGCCGCAGAAGCAGAAGAAAACCAAGGCTTCAAAGCCCTCCGCCACACCGAGAGCTTCGTGTGCGAAGCCTCTGGCCACTGCTCCTCCTGCGCCAAGTGTGGCTTCTGAAGATCTCTCTCGCATCTCCAAGAAGAAAGAGAAGCCCTAGGAGAGAAATGTCCAAAGTTCTGGTCAAGCCCTGAAACCTGTTGCCATTCTGAGGAACGAAACTGACGCCATTGATCTATCAAGTGATGAAGATCTTGGCGACGCTGCTCTTGAACTGCTGATAAAGAGCAAGTAGGAGGCATAAATCTTAAACGATTTGCCTCTCTTTGATGTGGTCATCCTGAACAAGTTCATTGATGAGTGGTTTGACAGCCCTGACCTCAGCTTCGACGATCTTCAGCTCCCAATCGGCCTCAGCGTCTCCTTTCACGGAGCCATTGCTCCTGAGCTGGCTCTAGCTCAGAGAATTGTTGAGCTTGAAAACAAGATTGACTTCGAAAAGGCTCAGTTCAAGAAGCATATGGCCAACCTCAGTGTAAATGATGTCCAAAACTTCAAGAACATGATGCATGAGCTCAAGGAGGCATTTCACAAGAAACGCGAAGAAGCTAAAGGTTCCCGAGAGCGCATGAAACTCCTAGCTACCAAGTGTGTTCAAGCCTACAATGAAGCTGAAAAGCGCAAGGCACTTGGGCGTCCTGGCATCGACCCCATGATGGCTGCCAAGAAAAAGAAGTCTACTGTGGCCCCAGTTGAAGCACCAAGACGGGAAGAACCTCGCATTGTCTTCCCTGCCAGCATGACAGGCTCGAAGCCTAAGGTCCCCACAGTGGCTTCAGCATAGAAGAAAACCAAGGCAGCTGAAGCCGAAGCCAGAAAGTGCAAGTCCAAGAACACCACTGATGAGGCTCCACCAACCAAGAAAAGAAAGACTAAGAAGAAAGATTAGGGTGCTCCCACATAGCCCCTTCTCGTCGAGCCAATTTCTGTTGCTCGTCCTATGTCCGAACACCATGAGAGTCAGTTAATAGTTCACGAGCCTGCTTCCACAGAGGCTCCTGAAGCTGAAGAAGTTCCACCCGTTGACCCCATCACGGCTGAAGACATTGGTCCCCAAGACAATGTAGATGATGATGTAGTCCTTCCTCAAATCGAGCGCCTACCGGTATCATCGCATGTTCTCACGAACAGCGAACTCATCAGTATTGGTCGTCCTTTGAAGCCAATAACTCAGGATGCCTCATGGGCTGATCGCCCACAACCAGCAACTCCAAGTCAAGATTCACCAAGGACTCCCCATCCTCAAGTCACCAATCCTGTGCTTGATGATGATGATGACTTTGAGGCCTAGCCAACTCCCTCTCCACAGGCGTCGCCCGTGTTTCGTAGGCTTCGCAAAGGACCAAGGACACAAGTCGCTCCATCGAGCGTTCCAGAAGGAGAAGTGCAACCCAGCGTGGTAGCACAACTAGAGTTTCCTGAAGCCACTCCTACTGTAAATGTCTCTATGTCTGAAGCCAATCTTGCTGACGACATACCGGCTGCATCAGCCGATGAAAATCAAGAACCCCGTCAAGAAGAAGAACAAGTTGCCACACCCCCTACCAATCAAGAAGATGTTCTCGTGGAGAACGAGTCTATGCCCGACCCTCCAGCTACTCAAGTGGAGGTTGAAAATTCCGAGGCGGCCACCAACAACACCACTGACGCCAATGACGTTGTCATGGCTAGCCAATGCATGAAGCCAATGATGCACATGCACCAAATGTGCAGCCTGACGCCCTTGTCAATGCCCCTGCTCCTGTTCCGCCACCAAGGCCACACACCATTGAGCAAGCATTCTATCAAGACGAGGTTGTCACTGCCAGATGGCCAATTCTGGTTCCTCCGCCTGCTCCCGGACCCCAGTTTGATTATCATGTGGAGCACATGCCACAGGTTCAGAAGCCAAAGCCGAGGCTACCAAGGTTCCCAGGTACTGCATCTACACCAGGATCGTTCAACGTCAATGGCTTCATTGCGCACAACACCTTCTTTGATAGTGACAAGAACCCATACTTGAAGCCAAGGATTCCTTCTGATCGGTTCTGGAGCTATCAGCAGCGCAGCTATTATTCTTGCATCCTTTACAATCAAGGGCGCATATTCCCACATATGCATCTTGACACTAAAGCTATAGCTGGCCTGCCCTGTTTGGAAGAAGAGTTGGATTGCTTCAGAGATGCTGGCCTCTTACAGTTTGTCACAGACAAGGAACACTGGAACGAAGAGCTGCTCCTACAATTCTATGCCACCCTCCACATTCGCGGTTACAACAGGGATCCGAAGACATGGATCCTTGAGTGGATGACAGGCAATGTACATCACGAAGCTAAAGCTCTTGATATCATTGAGCTCACTGGCCTGCCCACTCCAGGTGATCTCTATGAACCTGGTTGTCAGAAACACCGCAATGCTTTGGAAAGCATCTTTTAGAAGCCCGAGCCCAATCTGAGCCAAATGCTAAGTATGATGAAGCCACTACCCCAGGATGCTGAATATCCCAAGGAATTCTTTGTTGAAGACCTAGAGTATCTGCCCCGCACCATCTATCACATTATCAGGCAAACTCTATGGCCCATCAAAGGACATTCTTCCTCAGCAAAGCTTGAAGGCGCAATGAAGACATTGGTCTTCTATATTCTCAATGGCATCAGCTTCAATGCTCAGGATTTCTTCATTTGTCAATTGGCTGCGTCTGGATCTGATTATTTGGTTTGAAGTTCTATGCTCCATGGGTTATGCGCCTGATCAAGCTCCACTCTGCTTTCAACTATCAGCCCTCTGCATGCAACCACATTATCTTCTTACCAGAGGTTGATATGTCTGTCGAAGCCATATATCCAAATCCTGCCAAGGAGCCAATTTATCTTCACAATGTCGATCGTCAGAGTTTCACTCAACCCATTGAAGGCATTCATGCTGCCACTCATGTTTATCCATTTGCTGGAAATACTCATGCACCTCACCGTGCCCGTACTGAAGCCACTGAAAGCACTATTGCTCAAAGGCCTCGAAAGAGATCTCGTGTGCTTAATGACCGAGAGAATCTCGTGGCCTTACATCAGAAACACGATAAGCATCATTACTGGCTAAAGCGTCAAATGCAACCCCTCTTGGTGAATATTAATCGCATTCGAAATCTTGCCACCAAGAATGCATTTGTCTCTCATGAAACTTGTCGGAGGTCATGGAAGAGTTTGACATTGCTGAGTGCTGAAGCTGATCTTCAAGACGATGGCTTCACTGAAAGATTCAAGTTTCACTCCACTCCTCCAAGGAATGTTGTCTTACGTCGGACTCCCTCTCTTGAAGACTCTGACTATTCATCCTCAGTTGCAATTGTCAATACTAGAGTCATCGATGATGAAGACGATTCTACTTCACCACCTCCAATGTCGGCGCGTGTCGACACTGCACCAAGTTCTTCTGCACCACCAAACCTTCACGACGACCCTGCTGCTTCTCCTACTCATTCTGAGGACGAGTAGAAGCTCTATGTCTTCAAACCTTTTTGGTCCTTACTGACAAAAGGGGGAGAAGCATATGAGTTGATAGTCTTCAAGCGGGTCCATATGGGTGGTTGCTATACTTTTGCATAGTGCTTACAACTCTCGCTTTTTGATACATTTGGTTCTTTGAGTTGTAACACTTAAACTTGATGGTCGTCTGCTACTTTTCTGCTATTCTGTGATGCGATGATAAATTCCGCATATGCGATGATAAATCCCGCACGAAGTCATATTGCAGATGTCCATTTTTCATTATGCATGTCATTATCTTCATTATATCTTTTCATGCATGATGAATTGTCTTCATATGGTGGAGAGGATCTCCACAAGTACAACCTGCCATGTGCATTTGCATTCCAAAGCAAAACACTTATATGCACATCTTCAGGGGGAGCCTGTTTGCCACTTATGAAGACAATACCTAAATCCTTTACAATTTCACATACTTTTATCCCCGTTGAAAACTTCAACCAGTTTGTCATCAATCACCAAAAAGGGGGGAGATTGTAAGTGCATCTAGTGCCACCCCTAGTTGGTTTTGGAGTATTGACGACAAACCTGGTTGAGGGACTAATGTGTTTGTGAGAATTGCAGGATAAAACAGGTAGTAGTCCCTCAATGATTCGGTTTTCCTACCGGAGATGACCCCTAAAAATGTGTGAAGACATTGAAGCTAATGGTGGTATGTGAAGATATTCACATTGAAGACTATGACATGAGAAGACATCGCATGAAGACTATGGAGTGCGAAAACATAGCTTTTTCGTAATTTCCTTTTCTTCTTTGTTGAGTCATAGGAACCACCGTACTGTTAAGTGGGGTCCCAGTGAACAAAGTCAGAGTGACTGAAGTGATGCTCAACCAAATCCTATGTCTTCGAGCGAAGACATTGAGAGCAAATCTTATCCAGAGTCGGATAAGTCAGCTTTACTTGTAGCCCAAGCCAAGCTGCCGCGTGTGTTTGAAATCTGACCGTTGGAACACGTGTCAATTCCTTAGTGACCCAGGGTCATTTCAGACAAATCAGCTCGGGTTGCCCAGTGGCTATAAATAGCCCACCCCCTACACCATAAATTGGTGGCTGCTTAGAGTTAGTGCACGACTTTTGTCGTTTGAGAGCAACCCACCTCCGAAGCATTTGAGAGAGAAATCCTTGCGAGGACAAAGCCCAAAACACATAGAGCCCAAAGAGTGTTTGGCATCACTGAAGTCTTTCATGCATGTGACACGAAGACTTGTTACACTTGAGAACTGTGAATCCTCCAGCCGGTTAGGTGTCGCGTTCTGAGCATCCAAGAGTCATTTTGGATTGCCGGTGAACGAAGTCTGTGAAGGTTTGGAAGTCTACCTTGAAGACTTACCAGAGTGATTGGGCGGGGACTAGGTGTCCCTAGCTCAAGGGGAATAAGGTGAAGACACGGTCTTTTGAGTTAAATCTCAGCCTCCCCAAACAGACGTACAGTTGTCACAACAACTGGAACTGGTCCAACAAATCACTGTCTTCACCAAGCAACTGGTTCTATCTCTTCCTTTACCTATTCACAGTTTATCTTTGTGAAGTCTCTGCTTGCATGTATTATCTGTTTGACTTCACTGTGTGACGTCTATTGTTGTTTGGCTCCATACTATCTTCCATCTTGATCCATACTACCTAGTTGCTAATAGTCTTCGTACTTCAGCTTCATTACCTGCTTGACTATGGCTTGTCTAGTGTAGTCTAGCTTCTGCTGCATGTTAATAGGTTCATTTCTATTGTTTGTCTTTGAAACTCCCATGTTTTGAAGACTTTCATAAAAATCGCCTATTCACCCCCCCCCCTCTAGTCGATAACTAGCACTTTCACAAATGAAGTACAGATTGAGAAGATAATTGATCGCATCAATGCACCTGGTCCACTCACTCGTTCATGAGCAACACAACTAGCAAATTTATGTGGGCACTTTGCATTTGTCTCTATATCTGAACCCAAGAAAACTGTTGAAGTCTTTATGGAACCTGAATGGATTCAAGCTATGCAAGAAGAACTTCATCAGTTCGAGCTGAACAATGTATGGGAACTGGTCAAGCATCCTGATCCTCGCAAGCACAATATCATTGGCACCAAATGGATCTATCGCAACAAACAAGATGAGCATGGTCAAGTTGTCAGAAACAAGGCTCGTCTAGTTGCTCAAGGCTACACTCAAGTAGAAGGAATTGACTTCGATGAAACATTTGCTCCTGTGGCAAGGCTTGAAGCCATTCACATACTGCTAGCCTATGCCAACCATCACAACATTTTTCTGTACCAAATGGATGTGAAGAGTGCCTTTCTCAATGGCAAGATTGAAGAAGAAGTGTATGTCGCATAACCACCTGGCTTTGAAGATCCAAAACATCCTGATATGGTACAAGCTCAACAAGGCACTGTATGTGAGGGAGTCATGGATTAGGGGGTATCCGGACAGCCGGACTGTGTACATCATCCGGACTATTGAAGCGTGAAGATACAAGACTCAAGACTTCGGCCCGTGTCCGGATGGGACTTTCCTTGGTGTGGAAGGCAAGCTTGGCGATCCGAATATTATATTTCCTTCCTTGTAACCGACTCCATGTAAACCCTATCCCTCTCCGGTGTCTATATAAACCGGAGAGGTTGGTCCTTAGAAGGCCGATCACAATTACAATCATACCATCATAGGCTAGCTCTTAGGGTTTAGCCTCTACGATCTCGTGGTAGATCTACTCTTGTACTACCCATATCATCAATATTAATCAAGCAGGAAGTAGGGTTTTACCTCCATCGAGAGGGCCCGAACCTGGGTAAACATCTACGTCCCTTGCTTCCTGTTACCATCAGCCTTGACGCACAGATCGGGACCCCCTACCCGAGATCTGCCGGTTTTGACACCGACATTGGTGCTTTCATTGAGAGTTCCTCTGTGTCGTCGATGCAAGGCTCGATGGCTCATCTCATCGTCAAGGACAACATTACCACGGGGGGAGCTCTGGTTGTAGGCCAAACTCTCCGACTAGGCGGCTTCGTCATGGCCGCCCCATCGGCTGTCACGCCGACGATGGCCTCTCGGGTCATCACGCATAAACTTCACATCAATTCGGAACTCGCCGAACAGATGGATCCGATAGAGATCTCTTCTCTTAATGAGCTCTTGGAGCGCATCGCCGCTTTGGGGGTCGCAACGAACTATGACCGGATCGGGCTTAAACCGACCAAAGGGACATTAAATCCCCGCCGGCCACCCATGAGATAGCGGTATCGGAAGAACCACACAAGGAGTATCCCTCTATTTTGAGGACGAATTATGTCCGGATCGCCGAGCTCCTGGAGCCGGACACCCGCCCAGGGGATAATATGACCCGGGTCCCGGACTTAGAACCGGGCTCAGGGCCGGAGAAATTGGGCGGCGTCCCGAATCCCGAGCTGTTGAACTCGGAAGCTTCCATGCCCCGGGGTGCTAGATCAGATCAGAATCCGGATTCAGCTATAACCACCCATGCGGACTTAAATCGTCTCTCCCATATCAGGAAAGAGCCCCAGGAGACAGTACATCATTACTGGGCCAGATTCCTCCTTGCGCTAAACAAAGTCGAGGACTTCCACGAGGAGGATGTAGTCTCGCTCTTCTACAAAAACTGCACGGACAAAGGAATCCTTAATGCTATAAGTTGCCGCGACATAGTACGCTTTGCGGACTTAGCAATCATAGTACAGAAGTACTGTGCGATGGAAAGTGTCTGGAAAACTCAAGCTGAATTTTGGGACAGTCCGGCTTTCACCAAAGCCTTTGTCCGAACTAAACGGGCTAATTCTCGTAAGTCGGCCGATCCAATCCCCAAGAAACCGAAGCCCACCCCAGGGCGGGGAACCGTATTGGAAAAATGGCTCAATGGGCCATGTAAACTCCACGGCACTCCGGACACAGCACCAACTCATAGCCTTAGGGCATTTTGGATACTCCGGCAGGTTGCAAAAAGTGGCGAGGACCTTCTTACAGAACAACATCCTGCCAATGAGCACTGTACGGTACTAACAGTCTTGAGACTTTTGCCTCAAACAATAGGGCAGCGAAGCTCATCGAAGCTCCACGGAAATTTGCCATATGGCCAAAATAAACCCCCGAACGACAACGCTATAACTTTTAATGCCAGTGATGAACCTCGATCCCGGACTGTCCGAGCACCAGCCGCTCTGGTTCTCAGCCCAATCGTGGACGGCTTTCGGCTCACTAAAGTGCTCATGGATGGCGGAAGCGGATTAAACTTGATCCATGAAGAGACACTCGGCAAAATGGAAATTGACAAAGGCCGCATTGAACAAAGCGTCACAACCTTCAGGGGAATTATCCCTAGTCGGGAAGCGCGGTGTGCAGGAAAAATCACACTCGACGTGGTATTCGGCACCCCGAAAAATTATAGGTCCGAAGAAATCACATTCCAAGTGGCCCCTTTTAGCAGCGGATGCCACGCCCTTTTAGGGCGGGACGCGTTTGCAAGCTTTCAAGCTATAACCCATTACGGGTACATGAAGCTTAAAATGCCCGGGCCCAATGGAATCATCACTCTAGCCAGTGATCCGGACGTCGCACTTCGCGCCGAAAACAAAACCGCAGCACTAGCCCTGGAGGCATTATTTGAGGCCCTAGCAGCCGAAGAATTAACAACACTGCGGGCCACCATGGACAGGGACGACGTGATACTCGACAAGCAACCCAAGCCCACCTCATTTAAACCCGCAGACGAGATAGTCAAATTCCAAGTCCATCCAACGGACCCCATGAAGACAGCTTCCGTCGGGACACAGCTGAGCCTCGCGATGGATGCCGCACTGCGAGATTTCTTACGCGAGAATTGGGACATCTTCGCCTGGCACCCATCGGACATGCCAGGCATCCCACGCAGATTGGCCGAACACAGCCTCAATATACTAAAAGGTTACAAACCGGTCAAGCAAACTCTAAGACGGTTTTTAGAGCCCAAACGGCAGGCCATGGGGGAAGAGCTAGCCAAACTACTCGAGGCCAGATTCATCAGAGATATCAAGCATCCAGATTGGTTGGAAAACCTGGTACCAAAGAAGGACAAATCCTGGCGCCTATGTGTCGACTTTAAAGACCTCAACAAGGCTTTCCCCAAGGATCCCTTTCCCCTCCCTCGCATCGATCAAATCATTGATGCCACAGCAGGACACGACTCGCTGTGTTTCCTTGAAGCATACTCTGGATACCATCAAATAAAGATGGCAGAGTCTGACCAAGCTGCAACAGCCTTCATAGCGCCATATGGCCCTTTCTGCTTCAACACTATGCCTCTCGGGCTTAAGAACGCCGGCGCAACCTACCAACGCATGATTCAAACATGCATGGAAAAGCAAATCGGCAAAACCGTGGAGGCATACGTGGACGACGTGGTCATAAAAACAAGACACGTCGAAACCCTGATAGATGACTTCAGGCTTACATTCGACAATCTCCGGACATACGACATCAAGCTGAACCCGGAAAAATGCGTTTTTGGCGTCCCCTCGGGGAAACTACTCAGCTTCATCGTTTCCAATAGAGGAATTGAAGCGAATCCGGCAAAAATCCGAGCTCTCACACAGTTGGCTATACCAATAGACCTCAAGCACATCCAGAAACTAGCCGGATGCGTGGCTGCTCTAAGCCGCTTTATCTCCAGGTTAGGAGAAAAGGCATTACCTCTTTACCGCCTTCTTCGGCGCACCGAACACTTCGTGTGGACGGATGCAGCCGCGGCCGGACTGGATGAAATAAAGACCTTATTGGCCAGTAATCCAGTACTAACAGCGCTGAATATTAACGAACCTATGCTGCTGTACATAGCTGCAACACATCAAGTTTTAAGCGCAGTGCTCGTCGTTGAACGAGAGGCTGACGGATACAAATACCCGCTCCAGAAGCCGGTTTACTACGTGTCCACGGTCCTAACCCCATGCAAATCCCGATACCCACACTATCAGAAAATAGCATACGCGGTGTTCATGGCATCCCGGAAGCTACGACACTACTTTCAAGAGTGTTCGATTATGGTGGCCTCCGAAGTACCACTAAATGACATAATAAATAACCGCGATGCTACGGGCCGGATTGCCAAATGGGCTATTGAGCTCTTTTCGTTCGACATAACATACAAACCTCGGCGGGCCATCAAGTCGCAAGTATTGGCTGACTTCGTCGCCGAATGGACATAAGCCGAACTCCCTAAAGAGTACGTTGCATACTCAAACTGGATCATGCACTTCGACGGCTCTAAAATGCTGGCCGGATTGGGAGCAGGTGTAGTCCTGACGTCTCCCACCGGAGACACGGTCCAGTACGTCCTCCAAATATTATACACAGACTCCAACAATGCAGCCGAATACGAGGCTCTGTTGCACGGTCTTCGGATGGCAGTCTCTATGGGCATTCAACGCCTAGAAGTGCGCGGGGATTCAAACCTCACAATGTCACAAATAAATGGAGATTTTGATGCCAAGGACCCGAAAATGGCGGCCTACCGTAATGACGTCCTCAAAATGTCAGCTCGGTTCGAGGGGCTCGAATTCCACCATGTGGCTCGAGAAAACAATCAAGCAGCGGACGTCCTCGCTCGCATCGGCGCTAAACGCGACCCTGTCCCACCTAACATATTCTTGGAACGGCTGTTCAAGCCATTCGTAGTATGGGAAGGGGAGTCCGGCAATACTAGCACGGATTCGAATACACCCCCAGATTCCGAACTATCAGACATAGTCGGAGGTTCTACCACCGAAATAACACCCTCGGCCCACGAAATCATGGCTGTAATCGGCCCGTGGACCGAGCCTTTCTTGGCCTACCTAAATAGGCAGGAGCTCCCCGAAGACCAAAATGAAGCACGCTGCATTGTCCGATGCTCTAAAGCTTACAAAGTCTACGAAGGGGAACTCTACAAGAAAAGCGCTACCGGAGTACTCCAAAGATGCATCTCCGAAGAGGAAGGGCGGCAGCTCTTGGCTGAAATCCATGCCGGACTGGGCGGGCACCACGCCGCGGCTCGAGCATTAGTCAGCAAGGCCTTCCGTACAGGTTTCTACTGGCCGACGGCCCGAGCAGATGCACAGGACCTTGTCCAACATTGCGTTGGTTGCCAGCTCTTTGCCAATCAGAGTCATATGCCCCCTACCGCTCTCCAAACAATCCCCATAACTTGGCCCTTTGCAGTCTGGGGGCTGGATATGGTCGGACCTTTTAAAGGTGGAAGCCATAAGAAAAAATACTTATTGGTCATGGTGGACAAATTCACCAAATGGATAGAAGCCAAACCAGTCAAAACGGTCGAATCCGGACCAGTAATAGACTTCATATCCGGGGTCGTTGTCGGTGTCAAAACTGGCGGATCTCGGGTAGGGGGTCTCGATCTGTGCGTCAAGGCTGATGGTAACAAGAAGCAAGGGACACAGATGTTACCCAGGTTCGGGCCCTCTCGATGGAGGTAAAACCCTACTTCCTGCTTGATTAATATTGATGATATGTGTAGTACAAGAGTAGATCTACCACGAGATCATAGAGGCTAAACCCTAAGAGCTAGCCCATGATGGTATGATTGTAATTGTGATCGGCCTTCTAAGGACCAACCTCTCCGGTTTATATAGACACCGGAGAGGGCTAGGGTTTACATGGAGTCGGTTACAAGGAAGGAAATATAATATCCGGATCGCCAAGCTTGCCTTCCACAACAAGGAAGTCCCATCCGGACACGGGCCGAAGTCTTGAGTCTTGTATCTTCACGCTTCAATTGTCCAGATGTTGTACACAGTCCGGCTGTCCGGATACCCCCTAATCCAGGACTCCCTCAGTAGCCCCTGAACCAGGCTTCAATGACGATGAGTCCGGCGCGCAGTCTTGTCTTCGGCATCAGGGCGGGTTCCTCCTCCAAATACTCCAAAGTATTTATCAAGCACTCAAACCGTGTCCGGATCCACAAGATGATCTTCGTATGCCACCGAGAGAATGATGTTTCGCAAATGCGATCTGCTGACAACTTTTTAGGTAACGCGACGTGCCACTTCAATCAGGTCATTATTCGAACCGTCTTTCCACGACCAGCCACAGCGCATATTGCGAGGCGGTTTCCTTGGCACATCTTGTCAAAGCAGAGATCATGCCCTCTTATTATGGGGATTCTCATCAATACGGGCACGGGTAATCCAACCGCACTGCTAATCGCGGCGAGCGGGAGGCAAACGGGCTCAACCAGGTAAGTGGGGATACGCAAATAGCACTTACCGCCCCTATAAAGAGACAAGGCCTTCTTCTCTTTACCCACGCCTTTCTCCTTTCGCTCGCTCATTCCCCCTTTTTTGAGCCCTAATGCCCAAGCATTCTTCCTTTCCACCAAGGAGAAGCTTTCAAAAGATGTCCGGATCCGGAGCAGGAGGCAGATGGATGACCTCTACTGTCCGGGAGAAGGATATTAAGAGGCTCCGGGACGCTGGGTATCTAGCTCAGAAGATCAGCCACCGTCTCCCTCCGGCGGGACAGGTCGTCCCCATTCCGGAACCTCACAAAAGAGTCGTGTTCCTTCCCCATTTTGTCCGCGGGCTCGGGTTTCCCCTGCACCCATTTGTTCGCGAAATCAGGTATTACTACAGGATCGATTTTCATGATCTTTCCCCCAACTCCTTCCTCAATATTTCGACGTTCATCGTCGTGTGCGAGGCTTTTCTTCGGATCTCACCTCACTTCGTCTTGGGGCTGAAGATTTTTAATGTAAAGCCCAAGGTGGTGAGCGGCGAACACGCCGAGTGCGGCGACACCATGGTGAGCAAGATGCCCAAGGCCGTTTGGCCGAAGGGCGCTTTCAACGACTCCGTTAAGGAGTGGCAGCAGTAGTGGTTCTACATCACCGAACCACGCGGCAGAAAGTGGGCGGAGGCTCTAGGGTTCAGATCCGGGGCTCCTCTGTGGCTCACGTCCTGGACCGAGAAGGGTCCGAACTGGTGTTCATCCGATGAGCTGTTACTGCTCCAGACGCGCCTTCAGGGCGTGGTCGATAGGGACGTCAAACTCGTCGATGTAGTCCAGGTGATGCTAGCTCGCCTGGTCCTCCCCTGTCAGCGACGGGCTTGTACTCTGTGGGAGTTCGATCCAGCCGAGCACCAAATCCTTCAGGAGCTTTATGATTCCTCCCACGAGGATATCTAGAAGGTGCTCTTTAAGTCCGGCAAATCATGGCCGGGGTCCGCCGAGGACCGTGGGTATCAATCATCCCACTCTCCAAGCTTGGTAAGTTATGGTCACGCCCTGTCTGTTCATGCTCTAGCTGGCATATCGTGAGGGAGACATTTTAATCGTGTTTCATTGTGACCGCAGAGATGGATAAAGAAGGTGGAGCGGATTCGCTGTCCAGCCCCACTGCCGGAGGAACCGGCCGAACCTCTTCTGACGAAGATGCTGGTCCCTGCGCCTTACAAGACCCGGAGTGGCCTTCGTCGCCGCGAGGCTTAGGATGCAAATTCCAAGGACTCAAGCGACGATCCTCCTTCAGAAGACGAAGAGGAAGAAGCAGAGGAGGACGAGCCTCACTCTGATGGTGGGAAGAAGCGTGTAGCTCCCTCGTCCCTGGAGGCCGAATCGCCCAAGAGGAGAAAAGGTTCCCTCCCATAGGCATCCACCACGGCTGCCGATAGCAGCCCGGAGTGGGATCCCAGGGCCCAGCCCCTGGAGAAGTCGTAAGTACACGAAATCCGAACACGCATATGCGTCCGGGATTATTTTTGGGTACAGTAGTATTAATTGTTGCTATGTTTTGCACAATTCGGCAAGGTCTCACGCCGGACAGCCCTCATCCGACGACTCGCTGAGTTCGGACGCCCTGGCGAGCGAGACGCCTCCAGAGGCCCCTTCTCCAAAGTCCCGGCATGACACTGAGGTGTCGTCTCAACGGGGCTCGGACCAGGGGGGCATACCACTAGAGCCGGACACACGGGAGCGATGGCCCCTGAGTGTGCCGTCAGCGGGGGCGATGTCGGGTTAGGCCCTCAGCCGGACAAGGTCCAGGAGACCTCTAAGGCTCCTAGATTGGGCGAGCAACCACCTTCAACGATAGGAGCCCTACCCAGTCCGCCGGCAACCTCTGTTCAAGCGGAGTTGCCAAGCGGTCTATCGACAGTGTTAAAGAACGCGTTAATCATCGATGAACATCGGTCCCTTATGGGTGCGGTGGTTGAAAAGATTCAGTCCGCCGAGAGCGGGCTGAACGACTCCTGCCTTGGCCTTATAAAGGCCTTTGAGGTATGTTTCCTGAGAAACCTTTGAGGAGTCATCATAGTATGAGTAGTAGCCCCTGATACACTGTCCGGCAAAGGAGAGGGAGCTCGGCAGGGGATCAAATCCTCCCTTATTGTGGGAACTTATGTTAATGACATGTACCTCTTTGTTTGAATACAAGCGTCTGCGGAGGAAGAACTTGGCCGCGTGAGGAAGCAATTAGAAGATAAACAAGGTATGATAAAACATTATCTTGCATTTAGGCACAAATAAGTAACTGTGCTTATTGAATGGTATTTGTGTTGTACGCCCTAGGAGCGAGTGCCGAATATGAGGCACTGAAGAAGGCTGTCGATGATGCCAACAAGAAGGCTGCCGCCGAACAGGCACTCCATGAAGAACACGAGGCCAGGGTTGTCACAGCTGAGCGGGAGCTCCGGGAGGCTCTGAAGAAAAGCGAGGGCTTGGAGCAAAGTGTAATAGAATAATAAGCCGCACTCGCCCAACGCTCCAAGCTGCGGAAGATGCCCGGGAAGAAGCCCGAGGTGCTGTATGGGACATTCAAGATGCCCGGAAAGTTGCGGCTGGTAAGGCCTTCTGTATTCTTAGCCATTTATTCATGATGATGGAAGAATTCTAAGCGGCAAGCTGAATTCTTATTTTTCCAGGGGCGTTTGCGGATCTTCCTCGCAGCATATTCGATGCCGCCCAATTCTACCGAACCGAGGAAAAGAAGTCTGCGGAGAGGGATTTCTGGTCGCAGTATTTGGCACTGAACTATCCGGTGCCATTTATCGATCAGCTGAAGCAGCTGGTCGAACTACACCAGGCGGCCGAACTAGCCATGAAGGACTTGATTGTCCGGGTGTGGCCGGCGAAGCCAATTCCGAGCAGTTACTTCGGGCTTGTAAAGCGGATTGCGGGTGCTTGTCCTCGGCTTGAAGCTATTAAGCGATCGATCTGCATAGAGGGTGCACGTATGGCATTCGCCCGTGCAAAAGTGCATTGGGGGAAGCTTGACGTGGAGAAGCTGATGACTGAGGGGCCGCCCGAGGGTAAGGAGCATTGCAAGCCCGAACTGTACTATGAAGGTGTATTGAAGGGAGCCCGCCTTGCGGCGGATAAATGTACCAAAGACATTATATTTCCCTGAGGGCATTCGTGCCGCTTTTTGTTATATGGGATTATGGCGTTTATATATTGCCTGTTTGGTTTGAACATATGTTCTTCCTGTGCGGCTGTTTGGTGTATGTAGATCCTGAGAGTTGGCTAGTCGTCGGCTTCTGCCCCCATGTAAAAGGAATACTGGGGTGTTCGGTATATATCTGAACACTCTTTATCCCATAGTTGGGTCCATTTGCGGAGGCGTTTCTCACCATGAACCAGGCAATCGGACTATAAGGCTTTATTACTCTCACTTTGCCATAGGAATTCTAGTATGGTCGGCGCAGCCCCTAGTGTTCGGAAGGCCGAACTAGGGGCTCTATTGGCACCTGATCGGAAGACCGATCCGTCGCACTCTGCATTGATAATGGCGTTATGCGGAATAAATCTTTAAGGATTTTACAACCTCTTGAATAGCTGGCCAGCTCTCGCTGTATCATGACAGTCGGTTTTCGGCTTTCTCTACTGAGGTGCTCGTCCGGCAGATCCAGGACACAATCGCAGTAGTTCTCCCTGCGCTACCTTAGCCGATATGACGGAACGTAAGGTACTAGAACAAGGGAGCCGGGCAAACCCAACCAATGACCCAAGACATGATTCGGAGCTGATGCATATAGTGCTATAAGTTCGGGGTGCCGGACGACCGAGAAGGTGGTCGGACTTTGTTGCCGTATTTATGAGCCCCTGGCATAATCGGGCGTAACACGACGTGTCGATAAAAGCGACGGTCGGTGAGTGTTACCTCAGTCTACGCATTGTAGCAAAATGATATGTCTATGCATATTAGTACGATGGATGAATATAAAAAGAGGTGTTATTTGGCGGAACCTGTGATGGCCGGACTGGAGGTGTTGTCGGTGGATCAATAGTTAATCCGGACTACCTTCTTCTAGGGGGGGGGGTTCTCCTTGTGTGTCCTAGCCGATTCCACGTCACCAATCATGTTCTGCGTCAAAGTTAGTTTGTAAGGTAAATACTCGGAGGTAGCCGAGCGTCCTCTTGTGGTTGATCCGAGGGTTCCTGATCGGGCCTCGGTAAACCCAGCCGTTATACCGTTGGGTAGCGCGGACTCCTCAATTGGTGTCCGGATAGTTATCTGTCATATCAAAATTTTGATAGTCATGCGTGACTTGCTACTTCGGCGGCTGTATGATTTCCGCCCTGAGGGCGGGGTTCGGCTGTGTGATTGTATCACATGGTGTTGGCCTGAGTGATTGACCACGTGGAATTTAGTCAACGTGGTTCGTCCCGTTAGCCTAAGGTAAATTACCGCATGATGGGAAGGTGCCGAAGATTTATTCTTTGGCGAAGTATTTTTTGGTGATCCGAAGACAACCGTTTTAGAATGGTGGGCCAGAAAAACTTGGCCTTAGCCCCTAGCATCTTTTAGGAGATGTTGTTTGTGATTTCATACCTGCGGGAGTTTTATGTGTTATGGCGCCCCCGGTTTGCTATGTCCGGAGGTACTGCAATTGAGTTGCTGTAGTTAATGCGGTCGGGGGGTGATCTGCCGTACTTTTATCTTTGTTGGGGGGCTCTTGATCAGATGCCTCCCTTCATTGTTTCCGGCACGCGGTCGGCCGCTTTGTTTTGAGGATCCGGCATTCTCTGTTGGTATGCTTTGCCGTCCTTCTAGGAGTACCATGAATTTCACATGGTTGATTGAGTCTATGGCTCGGGCCGGATAAGTCTGAGTTGTTCTTTGTCCATTGACCGGACTGGGAGTTGCTGGGATTACCCCCAGCCTTCCTATGTTGATGCTTATGACCATTGCGCCGGGGCTTGAGGATGCCTCTCCTTTTGTCCCTTATACTGTTTTGTACCGTAGTGGTGTGTTGACGTCGGGGCATGTGCCTTGCGTTTTCCTGCGTAGGTTGGGGTGGCCGGTTGTGCCCTGTGTTCCCTTTATCGGGAAGGTCGGGTCCGTATCTTTCAGTGGCCAGAGCATTGGTCTATCTGCCCGCCAGCGAATCTTGGTCAGCTTTAAGCTGTCGTTGCTTCCTTTGCAGGCTTTTTGCCGTGGCCATGAGCCGTCGCTCGAAGCGAGCTTGTTCCACTGGATCTTCGGGCACGCCAAATTCGTCATTGCCGAGGCTTGCCTCGTCCTCGGAGGGGGACGTATAGTTGTCCCTCTCTAAGTATCCCATAGTGGCTAGTTCGGCCTTCTGAAAGGCAAGCCGACTGGGCTTATATTCATCTTCGGCGCCATCCGGATTGTTTTCGACTTCTGGGCCGGTATTGGTGTGGCGGGTCTTGGAGTGGCGCCGGCGACGCCCATTCTTTGCTTTTTCCCCCTGACGTTTTATCTTCCGTTGCCTCATCGTCATTTGTTTCCTTCGGAGTGTCCACCATGTATATATCATAGGAAGAGGTGGCTGTCCACCGCCCAGTGGGCGGTGGTTCATGTTCTTCTCCTACATCGTCGTCCATACAGTCGATGTCTTCGGAGTCGAAGTTCAGTACCTCGGTTAAGTCATCGACCGTGGAAATGAAGTGGGTGGTGGGTGGGCAACGAATTCCTTCATCGCTTTGCCTCCCACTCAAGCGGACATAGTTCGCCAAGAGCCTCGACAAAGAGAGAGACTTTAATGAGCCCAGCATGTCGCCAAAGGGCGAGTGCTGGAAGATATCCGCAGCGGTGAAATCCATTATCGGAGCCCATCCTTGCCCGACGGGCAAGGGAGTGTGCGGACTGGAAGCAACGTCCAGATACGAATCCGGGGGTTCGGAGTCACAGGCCACCGCAGGGGTAGACCCGTGTTCGGCTCCGCCGCCGATGAGCGTGCAACCTGTGGGGCGGGGTCCATCCCTCCGTCCTTAGGCAGCACAGCCTGCTCCAGATCTATGTCCGGGGATACTACGGGGATGATACCCCGAGCTTCGTCCGACGGCAGGTCTAAGCCGTGCTCGTCGTGAGTGTCCGGTGCTCCTGGCATAGGCTCAAATCCATCGAAGATCAAGTCTCCACGGATGTCCGCCGTGTCGTTCAGGTTTCCGGACCTGACCTGGTGGCCAGGGGCATAGCTATCGATCTGCTCCAGGTGGCCAAGCGAGTTGGCCCGCAGTGCGAAGCCGCCGAACACGAAGATCTGCCCGGGGAGGAAAGTCTCACCCTGGACATCGTCATTGATGATGATTGAAGGAGCCATCGAGCCTGACCGCGACGGCACAGAGGAACTCTCAATGAAAGCACCAATGTCGGTGTCAAAACCGGCGGATCTCGGGTAGGGGGTCCCGATCTGTGCATCAAGGCTGATGGTAATAGGAAGCAAGGGACACAGATGTTACCCAGGTTCGGGCCCTCTCGATGGAGGTAAAACCCTACTTCCTGCTTGATTAATATTGATGATATGGGTAGTACAAGAGTAGATCTACCACGAGATTGTAGAGGCTAAACCCTAAGAGCTAGCCTATGATGGTATGATTGTAATTGTGATCGGCCTTCTAAGGACCAACCTCTCCGGTTTATATAGACACCGGAGAGGGCTAGGGTTTACATGGAGTCGGTTACAAGGAAGGAAATATAATATCCGGATCGCCAAGCTTGCCTTCCACGCCAAGGAAAGTCCCATCCGGACACGGGCCGAAGTCTTGAGTCTTGTATCTTCACGCTTCAATAGTCTGGACGTTGAACGCAGTCCGGCTGTCCGGATACCCCCTAATCGAGGACTCCCTTAGTCGTACACCGATAAGGTGTCCCCCACAGCATCATCACTGATAATGGCTCAAATTTCACAGCCGACGAAGTGAAAACTTGGTGCGCAAAAATGGGCATTAAGCTTGATTACGCTTCCGTCTACCATCCCCAAACAAACGGCCAGGTAGAGCGGGCAAATGGTCTCATCATGAGCGGCATCAAACCCAGACTAGTATGATCCTTGAATGAGTCGGATACGCACTGGGTCGAGGAGCTCGACTCCGTACTCTGGGGGCTTCGGACCACACCAATTCGCACCACCGGATATACACCATTTTTTATGGTGTACGGCGCGGAAGCGGTATTACCCTGCGACATAATACATGATTCGCCATGCGTACGCATGTACGAAGAGAAGGAAGCCGAGTTAGATCGGCAGGATAACTGGACGCCTGGAGGAGGGCGCGACGTCAGAAAAGCGCTCCGCATTCTATCAACAGCAGGCTCGGCGATATCATAGCAGAAGTGCGGGCCAAAACTTACAATATTGGCGAGCTCGTTCTCGCCTACCGGAGAAGAAGAAGGACAAGCTCAAACCCAAGTGGGAGGGTCGCCGTCATTGACAAAGTTCTCACCAGAGGAGCATACCGCTTCGTAATGCATCGATAATGACTCGAGCCGAACCCATGGAGCGCGCCGGACTCGGAGATTCTACGCCTAACGCCGAACTCCTTTGCTCGTCTCCTAACCCCTCCTTTTAATTATGCTCCATCCCTTTTCCTTTCTCGACCTTTTTCTCTCTTCACACAAAGTATTCAATATAGTGCGGATTTCCGGATCACTCCAGCCGCACTAAGTGTGTAAGCAATACCTGGGGGCTTCCTATGCGGAAGCTAAAAATATTTACTCACATGGCTTTCTGCCCGTCACATATGCATTCTTTTTCCATATGTGACTTTTCTTCACTATTATATGCATCGATATGACTTAAGATATTGCCAAGCTGGGTTGCCTGGCTCTTGTGTTTATGCCCTACGTTCCCGTTAATTCGGCTAGGGCATAAGGGGAGCACCTCTGCGATTCTTACTGCCGGTTCAGCCGGATGTGTACCTCAAACTGGGTGAAGCCGAAAGCTAGCTTCCTTAAGAGAATATTCAGTCAGTGAACAAAAGATGTATTCGTTTATTATAACGCAAACCCCCAGAAGTTTTGTATCCTGCGCAATCGTTCGCAGTCCGAACATGTGCATTGTCACATGCTTACCCAGGGAAAGGAACCCCTAACGGAACTATTCTCCCTGGAAGATGTTTCTTACTATCCATGTAATATAACATAACTAGTTGGGTACTTGTCTATTCAAGCACTTATGACCCCTATGCCTGGTGTCCACGCATTCCCCGGTTTTGTATAACTGAGTGGGTATTCGGACACACCCCGGACTATAGGATCCGGGGGCTGAAGCGAAAAGGTCCGCCATGACAAATGATTTTAATCCGGCTAGGGACTACTCATGTCCATTGAATTACATAGTCACTTGGACTGACTATATTCCTCCTCTATACCATCCAACAGGCTATCTAGCTTACAATCCTGTTGAGAATACTTTGCGGCTAACGCTACCTGGTCATATACCAGACTCACGGGAATTACTTGCCCATCGGGCCCCGCCGGTCCTACTTCGGCCATATGGTTCAGGTCCATCTTGGTGTAGCGCGTCTTCACCATAGCCCGGGCTTCTCTTGCGCCTTGCCGGCAAGCAGACATCTTCCACAGTCGGAAGCGCCGCCGTGCTCCTTGCAGCATATCCACGAGCTCCCCCATGCCATTCGGCAGCAAGCTTGATGGCCACAAAGCCTGAGCTACACCTTGCATCACTTGCCGAGCTCGCTCGTGCAGTTGCCAAAGGTCTTGCAGTAAATCACTTGTAGATGAGGGCATCTCCTCCTCAGAGCGACCTGTTAACAGTCCTGCAAGCAAAATTCTTTCAATATATGTCCTCGCCGAACTATACTACAGTTCGTCTAGGAACTTACTGTAAATGTCGCGTCAAAGCCTTTTGTTCTCCTTCACGGAGTCTGCCAGCTGAGCGCGGAGATCTTTTAACTCCACATCCAGCTGGACGTTGGCATCTTGAAGACTGTTCTTCTCCTGCCTAACTCGCGTAAGAATGCGCTCGCCAGCCTCCAGCTGCCTTTTGAGATGCGACGCGTCCTCTCTTACGTCCTCCGGATTCACCCCGGGATTGTCTGCAGAATTTTCTGTTAGACTTGTCATATCAGCCTTTACTAATTGTAGCACCTTCGTACAATTGCGACAACTGTTACCAGAGGAGGGCTTTTGGGATTCCTCCAGCTTGGCAATCGCGGCCCTTAGTTCGGCATTGCATTCCCCCAGCTCCCGAGACAATTGCTCGTTCTTATCTACAAGGACCCGTGTATAACTTGATCCTTAAACAGTTGTTCCAACCGTTTCAAGTCTCAGGGGCTACTGCTACACATGCTTATCAAATTTTCTTACCCGTATATCTTTGGTATACTAGTCCGTCGCTTGGGCAAGCCCGCCTTGAGCAGCTCGGATGTATGCGTCTCCCGAATTGAAGGCATTAAATGCCTCTTCGGAAAAGATGTTGTTCCGAAGTACGGCCTGGCGATGCCGGTGATTCATGGCGCTCTCTACTTCGGAATTCGTGGCTGAGAGCATATCCGCATTCTCTGTTGGAGAACCATGCGGCGTCGGCCCCACTCCCGCCTCCGCTCTCGAAGCCGGTTCAGGAATCCGGCTGGTGGAGGCATGGTTGGCAGGATCCCTGGATATAGTCCGGCTGCTCCTCTTCCTGCCAGGACACAAAGGGTGTTGTCATACTTCAAAATACCATAATCACAGCACAAGTTTTTGCCTACCTCTGTAGCGGTGACTCGACCCTTACCGCCTTCCTCTTGAGCCTGCCCGATCCGGACGCCCTTGGCCAACGAGTCCCTAGGGGCTCGGCCCCACGCTCCGACCGTCGTCTCTGCAAAAACACGACACTTCAAGGGTAAGGCATGACATCTGAAGGAAGTCCTCTTCGAAGGATAGGGTTTTTCGACTTGGCTTACGCGCGACGTAGGAAGCGGTCCAGGATAGTTGGCAGTAAGGGCCACTGAGGCGCCATCGCAGCTCGCTTGATAAAATATCCCGTTGACGAGCTCCACGGTAATATCCGGATCTTCTTCGAGACCTGGATCTAGGGCCCTTCCGGGGTCCTCTGGCTGCGGGGAGGGGCTGGAGATTCCTTCTACGGCCCTCCTCAGTTCCTGCTCGGAAATATCGAGGCAGATGATCTTAGCGAAGAACGCCACAATAAGTGACGTAGGGAAATGTAACACCCCGGATACAATTTTCCATATTCGTAACTCCGACTCTTGCCCTTTCCGGAGATGTGATTTATTATTTCCTTCGTGGTTGGGTTTTGTCTGTTGTTTTGCTTTTTGTTTTTGTTTTGCATCTCATCTCATGGCATCATCTACATTTCATCCGCATGTTTTCAAAACTTGCATCCGTTCGTGTTCCACCGTTTCTCTCCGTTGTCCATTCTCGAGCCGTCCACACTTGCACGCGCTGCACCTCCAAATATTATTTTATTAGTGGCATAAAAATGTTCTCGGAATGGGTTGCAACTTGTCATGCGGTCTTATTATAGTGTAGACAGGCCGCCTGCCAAGTTTCGTCGCATTCGGAGTTCGTTTGACTGCCCAACCGTTAAACCTACTACCGCGATATAGCCGGTATATTCATCAGACGATCCGAGGTCTCCGAAACTGCTGTCGGGTCTCTCTCTCTTCTCAGTCTAGCCCATCTACACAGCCCACCCGCAGCTCACCTAAAACCCCCCTCTTTTTCTGATCGTCGGATCGCGATCGGAGGTTCCGAAACCCCTCAAAACTCCCCAAACCCTAATCCCTAGGCCTCCCTGCTATATATAGCAGCCCCCCCTTGTCATTTTTGGGTCTTCTCCTCCCTCCTCCTCGAAATCCGTGCCCCCCAATCATCAGCGCCGCCGCCTCCTCCATTTCCGCACCCCCCAGCCTCCTCTCGCCACTTGGCGCCACCGCACAGGCCAGCAGCGCCGTCCCCGCCGCCTGGAGCCACTCAAGCCCCGCCATGTCGCCTCCCCTGTATCCCCACTTCCCCGCGGCCCTGCCAAGCCCATCGGGGCCCGCCAAGCCCCGCTGAGCCTGTTCGCCCGCTGAGCGCCCATGAGCCCCGGCTCCCTCCTCCCGCTCGATCCCGAGTCGGATCGAGACCGCCGCCTCGCGCCTCCGCCTCCGCCGGCGACCGGCAGCCTCCCGCCGAGCCCAGCAGCCAGCCCGTCCGGCTTCCTCCTCTCTCTCCCCGATCCGTCGCTCTCTCTCTCTCACGCCGCCTCTCTCTCCCCAGAGGTCGCCGCTGCCTCGCCGGCGCCCCGAGCTCCTCATCGCCCGACCCTCGCGCGCGCCGCCCTGCCCGTCGTCGCGGATCTGGCGCCCGTGCCGGATCCGCTTATTTTCCGGCCATCCCGGCCTTAGCCCCTCGGCGGCGCCTCCCCAATCGGCGTTGGCGCCGGCCGCCCGCCTGGCAAGATCGGGAGGAGCCCGATCTCGCCCAGCGCCCGTTGACCGCCTCGCCTCGCGTGGGATTGACCCAGCCAGGCCTGTGGCCCGCAAGACCGGCCTCGGCCCGATCCGCGCCCCCCCTGCCTCTCTTCCTCTCCGACTGGCCTCGGCCCATGGTGAGGCCACCCCCAGCGCATCATTTTTTCCCCTTCTGTTGGACCTCTGCCAGATTTGGCCCGTGTATGTTTTTTTTTCCAGATCAGCGATTTGTCTATTTATCCAGTATTTACAGTTTTGCAGAAAACCCCTTAGACTTCATGCATTTAATAACTCTTAAACTGTGCATCGGAATTAAATAATTTATATATGTAAAATGCTCAGAAAATTGTGTAGATTAATAATATGTCATTTCCATCCATGTTTAAAATATTTAAATTGATGTTTGCATTAATTTGCTATTATGCCATGCTAAAATGCTTTAATTCATAACTAAATAACCGTAACTCGGATTTAAATGTTCTTTATATGTAAATGGGGTGGAAAAATGCCTAGATTAACATGGTCCACCTTATGTTGCTGTTTAACAACTCTAAAATTGTGTTTAGGGCAGAGCAGTACCGAATCTAAAATATTGTTCATGGGGATTTTCCGGAATTGTTGTTTCTTATTTCCGACCTCATTTAAACTTGCCTAAATAGCTAGTTTAATTATGCTCCACCTCTTGCCATGTTTAACAACATTTAATATTGTTGTGTACCTAACCGAGAGAGAACTAAATAAGTGTTGTGGTGTTCCGTCAATATGCAACTCGTTGCATATTGGGCTCCATTTAACTTGTAGTTTTGTTTGTGCATATTGCCATGCCATGCATAGTTAAACCGGACATGCATCATACTTGATTGTGCATCATGCCATGTTTATGCTTGTGCATTTATCATGTTGTTTGTTTCTTTCGGTGCTGCTTCTCGGTTTCGTAATGTTGCGATTGTGAGGATTCGATTCGACTTCGTCCGCTTGTCTTCTTCATGGACTCGTTCTTCTTCCTTATGGATTTCGGGCAAGATGACCATACCCTCGAAATCACTTCTATCTTTGCTTGCTAGATGCTCGCTCTTTTGCTATGCCTATGCTACGATGCCTACCACTTGCTATATCATGCCACCCACATTGCCATGTCAAACCTCTAACCATCCTTTCCTAGCAAACCGTTGTTTGGCTATGTTACCGCTTTGCTCAGCCCTCTTATAGCGTTGTTAGTTGCGGTGAAGATGAAGTTTGTTCCTTGTTGAACATGGAGATGTTGTTCCTTGTTGGAACATGTTTACTTGTTGGGATATCACAATATATCTTATTTAATTAATGCATCTATATACTTGGTAAAGGGTGGAAGGCTCGGCCTTATGCTGGTGTTTTGTTCCACTCTTGCCGCCCTAGTTTCCGTCATATCGGTGTTATGTTCCCGGATTTTTGCGTCCCTAACGCGGTCGGGTGATTTATGGGACCCCTTGACAGTTCGCTTTGAATAAGACTTTTCCAAAGAAGGCCCAACATTGGTTTTACCATTTGCCTCACCACCACCTATCTTTTCCTTGGGAGTCGCTCTCGAGGGTCATCTTTATTTAGCCCCCGGACGGTGCTTTTCTAAGTGTTGGCCCAACCAGTAGATCTGGGGCCCCTCGTGGCAACTTCGAGGTTTGGTTTTACTCAGAGGATGTCTCATCCGTGTTGCCTCGAGCGAGATATGTGCAGCTCCTATCGGGATTGTCGGCAGATCGGGCGGTCTTGCTGGACTTGTTTTATTGCTGTGAAATGTCTTGTAGCCGGATTCGAGACTGATCGGGCTTCCGGGAGAAGGTCTATTCTTCGTTGATCGCGAGAGCTTATCATGGGCTTGTTGGGACACCCTGCAGGGTTTGAACTTTCAAAGCCGTGCCGCGGTTATGTGGCAGATGGGAATTTGTTAATGTCGGTTGTAGAAAACCGAAGTTGATCTTAATTAAAATACACCAACCGTGTGCGTAACCGTGAGTGTCTCTTTTCGGGGTTGATCGAGAGGAGAACACGGTTTCTGGGTTATGTTTGACGTAAGTAGGAGTTCAGGATCACTTCTTGATCATAGTTGTTCGACCGTGCTTTGCCTCCTCTTCTCGCTCTCTTTTGCGTATGTTAGCCACCATATATGCTAGTCGCTTGCTGCAGCTCCACCTCACTACCCTGTCCTACCTTTAAGCTTAAATAGTCTTGATCCATGGTGTGAGATTGCTGAGTCCCGTGACTCACAGATACTTCAAAACCAGTTTGCGTGTGCCGATGAAACCGTGCGGTGATGGACCCGAGCTCAAGGAGGAGCTCGATGAAGATCTTGTTCTTTGTGTTGTTTCGTTTCAGATTGATCGAGAGTGGAGCCAGTTGGGACGATCGGGATCTGTGTAGCTTTGGGGTAGTCTTCTTTTATTTTGGTTCCGTAGTCGGACCTTGATTGTATCTGTATGATGTAATGTTTTACTCATGTATTGTGTGAAGTGGCGATTGTAAGCCAACTATGTATCCTTTTCCCTTATGTATTACATGGGTTGTGTGAAGATTACCTCACTTGCGACATTGCTTTCAATGCGGTTATGCCTCTAAGTCGTGCTTCGACACGTGGGAGATATAGCCGCATCGAGGGCGTTTCAAGTTGGTATCAGAGCCTTCCCCGACTTAGGAGCCCCTACTTGATTGTTTGTTTGGCGTTGTTGAGTCTAGAATGGAAAATGTTTTGAGTCTTAGGATTATATATATCGGAGAGTAGGATTCTTTTTACTCCTCGCACCCTTCGCCGCTCTGGTGAGGTATCTGACGTAGAGTTTTGACTTTCTCTCCTCAAATTTCACTAAAAAATTTTTTAGGATCACGTGGGTATCTTGGAATCGTTCGATGGTTTTGTGACGAGAACATTGTTCTTGGTGCCTCGACATTTAGGGGTTGTGGCGGTGTCCCGGGAGTTGAGCTCCGAGGTGTTGTCGTCACAATTTTATCGTTGCGATTCTGGAATACCGACTTTTACCGACATCGAAATCTCTTTTGTGCAGTTGTTGGTGAGATAACCCGATAGCCCGATCGTGGCGAAAAGGGAGTATTGCCATGACTTGTATAACGGATGTTTTTCAAGGTCGAGGTACACGATTTCGAGGATTTCTTGGTTATGTGTTGACGGATGGATACAAATGGATCTAGGTATTGTTAGTTTGGGTGATATATTTTGTGTCCCTGATCCCCAACACCAGATTGCATAACCAGAAAGTTTCGGAGTTTATAGGTGGGAATTAAAGTAGCTCTAGGATATCTTTCCCGATGATGTATGATTTGAGATTGGGGTTCAACGTCTAGTGGTCCGCCCATTCACGGTCGATTCTGGTGGCGTGAGACGCCTTAAAGAATCCTTGGCTATGCTGATTCGGGGACGTCTTGTTTGTCATTCGTGACGTCTGCTATATGTCGTGTCCGTGTGGGCCCCACCACGAACACTTTGGGCGAAATCTCTATCATGTGTTTGTTCCGGCTTATTCTGCAAGCCAAATCCTTTGTTTGTTCTATTTGTGGTATTCGAGTTGCTTCGAAGTCAAGTGTTGATTCCATACCTTTCCTAATTGGTGTTCTCATATTGCTATGTGAATACTAATCCTTCTGGATCACTGAGCTTGTCATGTTAATTCTTTTCCAACCGGCGTGCTTCTCTTCAAGTGAATCCGATCATTCCAACATTCGCAAGATCAGTTCTAAGTTTTTTCTCAACGGTGTTCGTTTCATCCGACCCAAGTTGTTTTGATTTCCCGCCCTCCCACCCTTTTTCTTCAAGGACTCAGATTTCTTAATCAAGTATCCATTTTATTGAGAGAAGTTTCTTCATTCTTTTCCTTTAATGTTTTATCCGGTGATTTCTCATGAAGACGCTAAGGAAGCTTTAACCTTATCATTGTTCCATTCTAATTTTCTTCTCCGGTGGATTTAGTCAAGTTTTCAGTGTTGATCGTATTCTTTTCATCATTTCAAATGTTTTCTCATACCGGTGCACCTCATAATCTTTTAGTTCTTGTTATTCTATTGTTCCGGAGTGTTGAAGATATCTCAGAAGATTCTAGTTTCCATTCTCAATTCACTCAAGTTCTTTTGAGGATGCTATCTCATTCAAGCCATTTAACTCTACCGGTGCAATATCTATTTCAAACAATTGTTCAACGGTGGTTCTTTTGAGTGGGCCCTAACCCACAGGTCTTTTTCCAGGATCTTTCCTGACTCTTTTATTTTTCCGGAGTTATTCTCAAATTCTTTGCAAAGTTTGACGTAAGAATGGGTTATCATCAGTCAAATGTCTTTCTCCAAGATCTTTCAAATTATTTTCATTGTTGGTTCAACCTTCCTAATTTTCATTCCGGAGTGCTTCAATAATTCATGGTGATGTTCTCGTCGTCATTCTCGAATTTTGAAGACCGAAGAAGAGTTTCTCTTAAATCTTGCTCCATTCTCTTCAAGATTCATGGTTCTAGCTTCGTGCCATCCTCATAATTGTTTGTGATTGTGAGAATTCTTTTCTTCCATCCGGAGCAATTCAGGAGTCTTTTCAGTTTGATTCTTCTGAGCCATCATCTCAGAATTATTCATTCAAGCGTTGAACTCTGGTTTTCCAAATCTCACCGGTGCATCGTCGAAATATCCTCTAATCAGTTCATGATCTCTTCGTTCTAATGTATCTAAATTTTGTCAAGCATATTTATTCGTTTTACAATTCTTCCCGGTGAATTGTGCCTTTGCTACGTTCATTTTCAATTATTATGGTGGTTTGTTCAAGATTTCACTTCCTTCTTTTTCATATCAATTCATTTGTTGTTTCCAAATCCCACCGGTGGTTCCATCAATACCTTCTCAAGTTTGCGCTGTATCTCTATCTGTAATCATTTTTTTTTTCTATGAGAATGAGTAGTATGCCTAATCCATTGCTTGTCATCAATTTAATTTGATGAAGGATAAGCATACAATAAATCTTATTCTTATTTCCTCGAGGTGATTCAATTCTTTTCTTCCGGAGATTGTTCATGATATCATTATCGGTTCTAAGATGTCCATCTTTTTCTTTCTGGAGTTCCAACTTTTCTCCGTTATATCATTTCAAAGCTTCTTCTTATCACTGCAAGGTTTCACCTTGTGTTGTCAACTTCTCTTTCTTTTATCATCCTTTTGGTTACCGGAGTTCTTCATGGAGGCTCTACATGATGGTTCGTCAAGGATTCTTTTAATTATTAATTGTTCTTCAAGATTTCTCTCGGAGTTATGATCCGCCAAGCTATACTCTAAAAATAAACATGGTGCTCAACACATGTTTTGTTTTGAGGAGTTCAAGCATTCTTCTTCTTGCATTTCGAAGTGCAATTCTTTCTACCTTATCTCTTGAGGTGGTGTTATGTCATTCTCGACAATTTGAGTTCGTGTTTCATGATTCACATGTTGTCAAGAATGAGGTATTTTAAATCCATCATTTTCTCTTCGTTCAAGAGACCTTTTCAACCAATCAATCTTTTGTTGGAGTTATCTTGGGTCATATTTCACCTAAAGCTTTCCCTAAGGATTGTTGCTATTTATGGTGCTTATTAATGACCCAAGTTCTTCATTTGTCCTCCCGGTGAAATAAGTTTCTCGTCTCCTTGTTGATATCAATCCAATCATTTGTTTCCGTTGGTGGCAGAAGCTCACCTCATAATGTGGAGATGTTTCCATAAGCCCACTACAAGCTTATTCATTTCGTTGTTGGTTTTCCAACAACTCCGTTCAATTCTTCTTTGCAAGGGTGCTTTTTCCAAGTTCATGTGTGGCAGAAGTTGTCATTTTATTCTCCATTCCTTTATTCCAACGACCTATCTTCAATTTTTCTTCCGGAGGCATTGTGATGTTGCACTCTTCGGCCCATCATCTTTCTTTTGTCAAGATCATGTTCTTTTTCTTGCTTATCCATTTAACCGGAGTATCATGTTTTCATTCGAGTTCTCTCATCTTATCAAGTTTTGCCTGCTTCCTCAACCGGAGAGCTGTCTGAAATCTTTCTTACCCCTTGTGCCACTCTTTCAATAGTTCCGGAGGCAGTATGTTGTTGATTTCATCAAGTATCATCCCATCTTCTCAAGTTCATGTTATATTCCGTCCATGCTCAATCGGAGCGCTGCCCGAATTCTTCCTCTCTCATCTTGTTTTAACCGGAGTGGTTTCGAATTCTATCTTGTCCATTAAACTCTTGATTCATGCCTTTTCAACCTTCAAGTTATCGTAATGTTCCTTGTTCCTCTTTTCTAACGGATTGTTTGCATTCTCGTTCATCTTCGTTGTTTTCTTTCTTCTTTTTGCTCAACCTCTCAAGGTTCTTTGGTTTCACTCGTTTGTCAAAGAAGCAACTTAGTTTTACCTCTCATCTTCCTCGTTCTTTTTCCCCCGGTGCCATCCTAGATCTCGGGACGAGATCCTCTCGTAGTGGTGGAGTGTTGTAACACCCCGGATACAACTTTCCATATTCGTAACTCCGACTCTTGCCCTTTCCGGAGATGTGATTTATTATTTCCTTCGTGGTTGGGTTTTGTCTGTTGTTTTGCTTTTTGTTTTTGTTTTGCATCTCATCTCATGGCATCATCTGCATTTCATCCGCATGTTTTTCAAAACTTGCATCCGTTCGTGTTCCACCGTTTCTCTCCGTTGTCCATTCTGAGCCCGTCCACACTTGCACGCGCCCGCGGCACCTCCGAAATATTATTTTATTAGTGGCATAAAAATGTTCTCGGAATGGGTTGCAACTTGTCATGCGGTCTTATTATAGTGTAGACAGGCCGCCTGCCAAGTTTCGTCGCATTCGGAGTTCGTTTGACTGCCCAACCGTTAAACCTACTACCGCGATATAGCCGGTATATTCATCAGACGATCCGAGGTCTCCGAAACTGCTGTCGGGTCTCTCTCTCTTCTCAGTCTAGCCCATCTACACAGCCCACCCGCAGCTCACCTAAAACCCCCCTCTTTTCTCGATCGTCGGATCGCGATCGGAGGTTCCAAACCCTCAAAACTCCCAAACCCTAATCCCTAGGCCTCCCTGCTATATATAGCAGCCCCCCCTTGTCATTTTGGGTCTTCTCCTCCTCCTCCTCAAATCCTGTGCCCCCAATCATCAGCGCCGCCGCCTCCTCCATTTCCGCACCCCCCAGCCTCCTCTCGCCACTTGGCGCCACCGGAGCCAGCAGCGCCGTCCCCGCCGCCTGGAGCCACTCAAGCCCCGCCACGTCGCCTCCCCTGTATCCCCACTTCCCCGCGGCCCTGCCAAGCCCATCGGGGCCCGCCGAAGCCCGCCTGAGCCCGTTCGCCGCTCGAGCGCCCCGCGAGCCCCTGGCTCCCTCCTCCCGCTCGATCCCGAGCCGGATCGAGACCGCCGCCTCGCGCCTCCCGCCTCCCGCCGGCGACCAGCAGCCCGCCGAGCCAAGAGCCAGCCCGTCCGGCTTCTCCTCTCTCTCCCCGATCCGTCGTCTGCTCTCTCTCTCACGCCGTCTCTCTCTCCCGCAGGTCGCCGCTGCCTCGCCCGGCGCCCCGAGCTCCTCATCGCCCGACCCTCGCGCGCCGCCGCCTGCCCGTCGTCGCGGATCTGGCGCCCGTGCGGATCCGCTTATTTTCCGGCCATCCGGCCTTCCCCCTCGCCGGCGCCCCTCCCGATCGGCGTTGGCGCGGCCGCCGCCTGGCAAGATCGGGAGGAGCCGATCTCGCCAGCGCCCGTTGACCGCCTGCGCCTCGCGTGGATTGACCCAGCCAGCTGCGTGCTCCAGCAAGACCGGCCTCCCTCGGCCCAGTCCGCGCCCCCCCCAGCCGGCCTCTCTTCCTCTCCGACTGGGCCTCAGCCCATGGTGAGGCCACCCCCCAGCGCATCATTTTTTTTCCCCTTCTGTTGGACCTCTGCCAGATTTGGCCCGTGTATGTTTTTTTTCCAGATCAGCGATTTGTCTATTTATCCAGTATTTACAGTTTTGCAGAAAACCCCTTAGACTTCATGCATTTAATAACTCTTAAACTGTGCATCGGAATTAAATAATTTATATATGTAAAATGCTCAGAAAATTGTGTAGATTAATAATATGTCATTTCCATCCATGTTTAAAATATTTAAATTGATGTTTGCATTAATTTGCTATTATGCCATGCTAAAATGCTTTAATTCATAACTAAATAACCGTAACTTTCGGATTTAAATGTTCTTTATATGTAAATGGGGTGGAAAATGCCTAGATTAACATGGTCCACCTTATGTTGCTGTTTAACAACTCTAAAATTGTGTTTAGGGCAGAGCAGTACCGAATCTAAAATATTGCTCATGGGGATTTTCCGAATTGTTGTTTCTTATTTCGGCCTCATTTAAACTTGCCTAAATAGCTAGTTTAATTATGCTCCACCTCTTGCCATGTTTAACAACATTTAATATTGTTGTGTACCTAACCGAGAGAGAACTAAATAAGTGTTGTGGTGTTCCGTCAATATGCAACTCGTTGCATATTGGGCTCCATTTAACTTGTAGTTTTGTTTGTGCATATTGCCATGCCATGCATAGTTAAACCGGACATGCATCATACTTGATTGTGCATCATGCCATGTTTATGCTTGTGCATTTATCATGTTGTTTGTTTCTTTCCGGTGCTGCTTCTCGGTTTCGGTAATGTTGCGATTGTGAGGATTCGTTCGACTTCGTCCGTTTGTCTTCTTCATGGACTCGTTCTTCTTCCTTGCGGGATTTCAGGCAAGATGACCATACCCTCGAAATCACTTCTATCTTTGCTTGCTAGATGCTCGCTCTTTTGCTATGCCTATGCTACGATGCCTACCACTTGCTATATCATGCCACCCACATTGCCATGTCAAACCTCTAACCATCCTTTCCTAGCAAACCGTTGTTTGGCTATGTTACCGCTTTGCTCAGCCCTCTTATAGCGTTGTTAGTTGCGGTGAAGATGAAGTTTGTTCCTTGTTGGAACATGGAGATGTTGTTCCTTGTTGGAACATGTTTACTTGTTGGGATATCACAATATATCTTATTTAATTAATGCATCTATATACTTGGTAAAGGGTGGAAGGCTCGGCCTTATGCCTGGTGTTTTGTTCCACTCTTGCCGCCCTAGTTTCCGTCATATCGGTGTTATGTTCCCGGATTTTTGCGTCCCTAACGCGGTCGGGTGATTTATGGGACCCCTTGACAGTTCGCTTTGAATAAGACTTTTCAGAAGGCCCAACATTGGTTTTACCATTTGCCTCACCACCACCTATCTTTTCCTTGGGAGTCGCTCTCTCGAGGGTCATCTTTATTAGCCCCCGGACCGGTGCTTTTCTAAGTGCTGGCCCAACCGAGTAGATCATGGGGCCCCTCGTGGCAACTCGAGGTTTGGTTTTACTCGTAGGATGTCTCATCCGGTGTTGCCGAGAGCGAGATATGTGCAGCTCCTATCGGGATTGTCGGCGCATCGGGCGGTCTTCTGGACTTGTTTTATTGCTGTGAAATGTCTTGTAGCCGGATTCCGAGACTGATCGGGCTTCCGGGAGAAGGTCTATTCTTCGTTGATCGCGAGAGCTTATCATGGGCTAAGTTGGGACACCCCGCAGGGTTTGAACTTTCAAAGCCGTGCCAGCGGTTATGTGGCAGATGGGAATTTGTTAATGTCGGTTGTAGAAAACCCGAAGTTGATCTTAATTAAAATACACCAACCGTGTAGCGTAATCGTGAGTGTCTCTTTTCGGGTTGATCGAGAGGAGAACACGGTTTTGGGTTATGTTTGGCGTAAGTAGGAGTTCAGGATCACTTCTTGATCATAGTTGTTCGACCGTGCTTTGCCTCCTCTTCTCGCTCTCTTTTGCGTATGTTAGCCACCATATATGCTAGTCGCTTGCTGCAGCTCCACCTCACTACCCTGTCCTACCTTTAAGCTTAAATAGTCTTGATCCGCTGGTGTGAGATTGCTGAGTCCCCGTGACTCACAGATACTTCAAAACCAGTTTGCAGTGCCGATGAAACCGTGCGGTGATGGACCCGAGCTCAAGGAGGAGCTCGATGAAGATCTTGTTCTTTGTGTTGTTTCGTTTCAGTTGATCAAGAGTGGAGCCAGTTGGGACGATCGGGGATCTGTGTAGCTTTTGGGGTAGTCTTCTTTTATTTTGGTTCCGTAGTCGGACCTTGATTGTATCTGTATGATGTAATGTTTTACTCATGTACTGTGTGAAGTGGCGATTGTAAGCCAACTATGTATCCCTTTTCCCTTATGTATTACATGGGTTGTGTGAAGATTACCTCACTTGCGACATTGCTTTCAATGCGGTTCTGCCTCTAAGTCGTGCTTCGACACGTGGGAGATATAGCCGCATCGAGGGCGTTTCAAGTTGGTATCAGAGCCTTCCCCGACTTAGGAGCCCCCTACTTGATTGTTTGCTGGCGTTGTTGAGTCTAGAATGGAAAATGTTTTGAGTCTTAGGATTATATATATCGGAGAGTAGGATTCTTTTTACTCCTCGGACCCCTTCGTCGCTCTGGTGAGGTATCCCGACGTAGAGTTTTGACTTTCTCTCCTCAAATTTCACTAAAAATTTTTTTAGGATCACGTGGGTATCTTGGAATCGTTCGATGGTTTTGTGGCGAGAACATTGTTCTTGGTGCCTCGACATTTAGGGGTTGTGGCGGTGTCCCGGGAGTTGAGCTCCGAGGTGTTGTCGTCACAATTTTATCGTTGCAGATTCGGAATACGACTTTTACCGACATCGAAATCTCTTTTGTGCAGTTGTTGGTGAGATAACCACGATAGCCCGAGATTGTGGCGAAAAGGGAGTATTGCCATGACTTGTATAACGGATGTTTTTGAAGGTCGAGGTACACGATTTCGAGGATTTCTTGGTTATGTGTTGACGGATGGATACATTTGGATCTAGGTATTGTTAGTTTGGGTGATATATTTTGTGTCCCTGTATCCCCAACACCAGATTGCATAACCAGAAAGTTTCGGAGTTTATAGGTGGGAATTCAAGTAGCTCCTAGGATATCTTTCCGACAGATGTATGATTTGAGATTGGGGTTCAACGTCTAGTGGTCCGCCCATTCACGGTCGATTCTGATTGGTCGCGAGGCGTCTTAAAGAATCCTTGGCTATGCTGATTCGGGACGTCTTGTTTGTCATTCGTGACGCTCGCTATACGTCGTGTCCGTGTGGGCCCCACCACGAACACTTTGGGCGTAAATCTCTATCATGTGTTTGTTCCGCTTATTCGCAAGCCAAATCCTTTGTTTGTTCTATTTGTGGTATTCGAGTTGCTTGAAGTCAAGTGTTGATTCCATACCTTTCCTAATTGGTGTTCTCATATTGCTATGTGAATACTAATCCTTACGGATCCTCGAGCTTGTCATGTTAATTCTTTTCCAACCGGCGTGCTTCTCTTCAAGTGAATCCGATCATTCCAACATTCGCAAGATCAGTTCTAAGTTTTTTCTCAACGGTGTTCATTTCATCCGACCCAAGTTGTTTTGATTTCCCGCCCTCCCACCCTTTTTCTTCAAGGACTCAGATTTCTTAATCAAGTATCCATTTTATTGAGAGAAGTTTCTTCATTCTTTTCCTTTAATGTTTTATCCGGTGATTTCTCATGAAGACGCTAAGGAAGCTTTAACCTTATCATTGTTCCATTCTAATTTTCTTCTCCGGTGGATTTAGTCAAGTTTTCAGTGTTGATCGTATTCTTTTCATCATTTCAAATGTTTTCTCATACCGGTGCACCTCATAATCTTTTAGTTCTTGTTATTCTATTGTTCCGGAGTGTTGAAGATATCTCAGAAGATTCTAGTTTCCATTCTCAATTCACTCAAGTTCTTTTGAGGATGCTATCTCATTCAAGCCATTTAACTCTACCGGTGCAATATCTATTTCAAACAATTGTTCAACGGTGGTTCTTTTGAGTGGGCCCTAACCCACAGGTCTTTTTCAGGATCTTTCTGACTCTTTTATTTTTCGGAGTTATTCTCAAATTCTTTGCAAAGTTTGGCGTAAGAATGGGTTATCATCAGTCAAATGTCTTTCTCCAAGATCTTTCAAATTATTTTCATTGTTGGTTCAACCTTCCTAATTTTCATTCCGGAGTGCTTCAATAATTCATGGTGATGTTCTCGTCGTCATTCTCGAATTTTGAAGACCGAAGAAGAGTTTCTCTTAAATCTTGCTCCATTCTCTTCAAGATTCATGGTTCTAGCTTCGTGCCATCCTCATAATTGTTTGTGATTGTGAGAATTCTTTTCTTCCATCCGGAGCAATTCAGGAGTCTTTTCAGTTTGATTCTTCTGAGCCATCATCTCAGAATTATTCATTCAAGCGTTGAACTCTGGTTTTCCAAATCTCACCGGTGCATCGTCGAAATATCCTCTAATCAGTTCATGATCTCTTCGTTCTAATGTATCTAAATTTTGTCAAGCATATTTATTCGTTTTACAATTCTTCCCGGTGAATTGTGCCTTTGCTACGTCAACACTGAAGAGCAATTGGCAGATATCTTCACTAAGCCTTTGGATGAGAAAAGGTTTTGCAAGTTGCAGTGTGAGCTAAATATCTTAGAATCCTCAAATGTCATGTAATTGGACACACATCCTAACGCTTATGCATGTTGACGACTTAGATGTGCAACACACGAAGTAATGTATATCTTCAATCAATGAAGACTTACCCTCTGAGTGTGAATACATTAATGTGGAATTTGACTTCGGAGCGCCACGATAATTGTGCATCGTGTCTGGGTCTAATACTTCCTATACGGTGGGTAACGCCACCACCAAATTCTTATTGAAGTGTTTCTCTTGGTGTTATGGTTGCATAGTCTTCGCATTTGTTTTGTCTTCAACATTAATTTGTCTTCAAGGTTTATCTTCGCAATGTTGAGTTGGTCTATATATATATAGTTGCTTGTGTTCTATCCTCTACAGCATTCACTTATAGCTATGTCTTCATTCTTGAATCTTTATTGATCTAAGTGAATGTGATCGGACCCTAACCTATTATGTGCTTCTACCTCAAACTCTATTTGTCCAAATCATATGCATTCTATTGAAAATTGTCAATTGTCTTCTCTGAGTCCTTGTCGGCAGAAGACAATCTAACAAACATTTAAATCTGTTTTAATGTTGTATCCTTATTGCCTGAATACCGGAGAAGACGGAACGACCACCCGACAATCCAGGCGTGCGTGGGAACATGGAACAACTTTCAATGAGTTGCATGCGTTCCCACGTGTCTCTCAGATGTGAACCACCAGGGGCACCTGCATAATTGCGTTGCGCCGCCCTCCTCCTTCTTATAAATACTCACCCGTGCGGTCAATATCTGTTCTTCCACCTCGCCACCTCGCCACCTCGCACAAACCCTAGCGCCTCCGCTAGCTCGCGTCGGTGCCGGAGACGAAGCGCTTAGCTGTCGTGACATCTTCGACGCCATCCTCACGCGGGCCGCGAATCTCGCTCTCTCCGCCGCCGCCATAGGTGTCTTCCACCGCCAAGTTAGGGCGCGGGAGATTGAACTGCTCTGCCTCTCATCCAACCTCGTCTAGCAGTTCGTCAGCGGTAATTAAATCTTACTTTTACTGCCTTTTTTTGATCCGTCAAATCCGTCCACTTCAACCAAAAGTGGTTTCTTCACTTCCAAATTTGGATATATCTTCTCCTGCATCTCATACCATGCCAAGTATATTCACTTATGCTTCATAACTAGTTAGATTCCTCGCTTGTACTTATTCATGGATTCGTACAAATCTGGAACCAACTCTCTCCAAATAAGTGAATGTCTTGCCACTATGAGGTCAATGTCTTCTAAACTGATTTATCTTCAAAATCTTCTAAGAATGCATATGACCTATTCCCCTTCCCTCGAATCTCTAATGCTGTTATAGGTACATTTCCGTGGGAGAATCCCTTGGTTCTCATAGTCTGCATTCATTTGTAGAATACTTACAGCGTCAGAATGAATCACCTGAAGCCAGTTCTTGTCTGACCAGCACACAGAAGCCATTCACTGTGTTGAAGCCAATCAGTCTGAATATTACGGCTTCAGAGAAGTCTACACGAAAGGGTGGCAGGCAACACTGTGGCAACACTACACTCGATCTGCCTCCTGATCTATATGAGCTGTACAAGTCAGATCCTGAAGAAAACTACAACCAGCGCAAGAACCGGATTCAGTGGATCCGAAAATATTGGGCTGAGCAATGGTTCAAGTACAGGTTTGTCACGCCTGAATATGCTGAAAATAATGCCATCAAGCGCCCATGGGGTGACTGTCTATACCGCTCCTTGGTGCCAAAGAGCAAGGCTGAAGCCATTGAGCAAAAATTCTATCCTTGCATGGTCAGAGGACCACAGCCTGAAAATGCCGACCCATCTTCTTTGTTATGGTGTCGTGAAGACAATCTTTTAAGCGCAACTATAAGTTTGCTAAAGATTCTGCTGAGAAGAACAAAAAGGATTTTGGCCTCAACTTCAACCCTGGCCCCTCTACTCCAAGATCGATGGGACACGTGAAGCTAATGAGAACAGAATTGGCCCCTTCGCCAATTTTGATGGGCTTCTGTCTCACATTGCTGCTCAGAGAGCAGCTGTGGAGCAATCTGATGGTGAAGCTAATTCTGAAGATGTCCCTCACCTCCAAAGGAGAAGAAGAAGGCAAAACTTCAAAGCCATCTTCTTCACCAAAAGCTTCAACCAGGAAGACTCTGAAGACTGCACCGCCTGAATCCAGTGTGCAGTCTGAAGAATTATCTCAGCGTGTCCAAGAGGACCAAGAAGCCATTGCCCAAGAAGGCCACTGGGCAACCCCTGATACCGTTTGTTGTTCTGCGCAACGAAGATGAAGCCATTGATCTGTCCAGCGATGAAGATTGATACGTCTCCAACGTATCTATAATTTTTGATTGATCCATGCTATATTATCTACTGTTTTGGGCAATATTAGGCTTTATTATCCACTTTTATATTATTTTGGGACTAACATATTAACCGGAGGCCCAGCCCAGATTTGTTGTTTTATGCCTATTTGGTGTTTGAAGAAAAGGAATATCAAGCGAAGTCGAAAGCGGGCGAAATCAAGCTGGAGAAGTTATTTTGGGAAGGAAACCTACGGATGGGCTTGGAGTGCGTCGGGGAAGAAGGAGGTGCCCACGAGGGTGGGGCGCGCCCACCCCGGGTGCGCCCCCGCCTCATGCCCCCCTTGGTCCACCGGCGTAGTCCTTTCACCCATATATACCCACGTATCCTAAAACTTCGAGCGGAGAATAGATCGGGAGTTCCGCCGCAAGCCTCAGTAGCCACCAAAACCAATGGGACCTGTTAAAGCACCCTGCGGAGGGGGAACCCTCACCGTGGCCATCTTCATCATCCGGCGCTCTCCATGACGAGGAGGGAGTAGTTCACCCTTGGGGCTGAGGGTATGTACCAGTAGCTATGAGTTTGATCTCTCTCTCTCTCATGTTCTTGATTTGGCACGATCTTGATGTATCGCGAGCTTTGCTATTATAGTTGGATCTTATGTTTCTTCCCCCCCTCTACTCTCTTGTAATGGATTGAGTTTTCCCCTTTGAGTAATCTTATCGGATTGAGTCTTTAAAGATTTGAGAACACTTGATGTATGTCTTGTCGTGCGTATCTGTGGTGACAATGGGATATCACATGATTCACTTGATGTATGTTTTGGTGATCAACTTGCGGGTTCCGCCCATGAACCTATGCATAGGGGTTGGCACACGTTTTCGTCGTGATTCTCCGGTAGAAACTTTGGGGAACTCTTTGAGTTTCTATGTGTTGGTTTGAATAGATGGATTGAGATTGTGTGATGCATATCATATAATCATGCCCACAGATACTTGAGGTGACATTGGAGTATCTAGGTGACATTAGGGTTTTGGTTGATTTGTATCTTAAAGTGTTATTCTAGTACGAACTCTAGGGCTGTTTGTGACACTTATAGGAATAGCCCAACGGATTGATTGGAAAGAGTAACTTTGAGGTGGTTTCGTACCCTACCATAATCTCTTCGTTTGTTCTCCACTATTAGTGACTTTGGCCTGACTATTTGTTGCATGTTGAGGGATAGTTATATGATCCAACTATGTTATTATTGTTGCGAGGACTTGCACTAGTGAAAGTATGAACCCTAGGCCTTGTTTCCTATCATTGCAATACCGTTTACGCTCACTTTTATCATTAGTTACCTTGCTGTTTTTATTATTTCAGATTACAAATACCTTTATCTACCATCCATATTGCACTTGTATCACCATCTCTTCGCCGAACTAGTGCACCTATACAATTTACCATTGTATTGGGTGTGTTGGGGACACAAGAGACTCTTTATTATTGGGTTGCAGGGTTGTTTGAGAGAGACTATCTTCATCCTACACCTCCCACGGATTGATAAACCTTAGGTCATCCACTTGAGGGAAATTTGCTACTGTCCTATAAACATGTGCACTTGCAGGCCCAACAACGTCTACAAGAAGAAGGTTGTGTAGTAGACATCAAAGATCTTGGTGATGATGCTCTGGAGATGCTTATCAAAAGCAAGCAAGAGGCAGAAATCTTCAACGATCTGGCCCTCTTTGATGTTGATATTCTGAATAACTTCATCGATGAGTGGTTCGACGACTAGCGCATCAGTATTGATGATCTTCAGCTTCCCGTGGACATCAGCGTCATATTCCATGGTGCCATTGCTAGTGAGTTGGCCTTGGCCCAGAAGATTGTTGAGCTGAAAAACAAGATTGATTATGAGAAGGCTCACTTCAAGAAGAACATGGCCAAGCTCGGCATGGCAGATGTTCAAATCTTCAAGAAGATGTTGCACGACCTCAAGGAGGAGTTCCACAAGAAGCATACTGAAGCTAAAGGCTCACGAGAGCGCATGAAGTATTTTGCTCAGAAATGCGTTCAAGCCCATAATGAAGCTGAGAAGTGCAAAGCTCTTGGGCGCCCTGGCATCGATCTCGGGATGGCTGCCAAACAGAAGAAGCATGATGCGACCCAAACTGCACCAAGGCAGGAAGAACCTCGCATTGTCTTCCCTGCCAGTATGACAGGCTCGAAGCCTAAGGTCCCATCAGCAGCTTCATAGCTGAAGAAGACAAGGGCAGCTGAAGCCGAAGCCAAGAAGCGCAAGCACAAGGACGTATCTGACGATGCCCCTTCCAAGAAGAAATTGAAGACTAAGGGAACTAAGTCTTCAAAGAAAGAGTGTATTGCTGCCTCTCAGCCTCTCATTGTTGAACCTATCTTAGTTCCTCCTCCTCCTGCCACCAACCAAGAACGACGTGTTGAGATCCACCAGCATGCTTCCACAAAGGCTCATGAAGATGAACAAGTTCTAGCTGTTGTCTGATGTCTACTACACAACCTTCTTCTTGTAGACGTTGTTGGGCCTACAAATGCACAGGTTTGTAGGACAGTAGCAAATTTCCCTCAAGTGGATGACCTAAGGTTTATCAATCCGTGGGAGGCGTAGGATGAAGATGGTCTCTCTCAAACAACCCTGCAACCAAATAATAAAGAGTCTCTTGTGTCCCCAACACACCCAATATAATGGTAAATTGTATAGGTGCACTAGTTCGGCGAAGAGATGGTGATACAAGTGCAATATGGATGGTAGAAATTGGTTTTGTAATCTGAAAATATAAAAACAGCAAGGTAGGAAGCGATAAAAGTGAGCGTAAACGGTATTGCAATGATAGGAAACAAGGCCTAGGGTTCATACTTTCACTAGTGCAAGTTCTCTCAACAATAATAACATAGATAGATCATATAACAATCCCTCAACATGCAACAAAGAGTCACTCCAAAGCCACTAATAGCGGAGAACAAATGTAGAGATTATGGTAGGGTACGAAACCACCTCAAAGTTATTCTTTCCAATCAATCCGTTGGGCTATTCCTATGAGTGTCACAAACAGCCCTAGAGTTCGTACTAGAATAACACTTTAAGATACAAATCAACCAAAACCCTAATGTCACCTAGATACTCCAATGTCACCTCAAGTATCCGTGGGCATGACTATACGATATGCATCACACAATCTCAGATTCACCCAACCAACATAAAAGTACTTCAAAGAGTGCCCCAAAGTTTCTACCGGAGAATCACGACGAAAACGTGTGCCAACCCCTATGCATAGGTTCCCAATGTCACGAAACCCGCAAGTTGATCACCAAAACATACATCAAGTGGATCAATAGAATAACCCATTGTCACCACAGTTATCCCACGCAAGACATACATCAAGTATTCTCAAATCTTTAAAGACTCAATCCGATAAGATTACTTCAAGGGGAAAACTCAATTCATTACAAGAGAGTAGAGGGGGAGAAGAAACATAAGATCCAACTAAAATAGCAAAGCTCGTGATACATCAAGATCGTGTGAAGTCGAGAACACGAGAGAGAGAGAGAGATCAAACACATAGCTACTGGTACATACCCTCAGCCCCGAGGGTGAACTACTCCCTCCTTGTCATGGAGAGCGCCGGGATGATGAAGATGGCCACCGGTGATGGGTTCCCCCCGGCAGGTGCGGAACAGGTCCCGAGAGGTTTTGGTGGCTCTGAGAGGCTTGCGGCGCGGAACTCCCGATCTATCTTCTGTTCGGAAGTTTTACGACACGTAGGTATATATGGGTGCAAAGTGCGTCGGTGGAGCTTGGGGCCCCACGAGGCAGGGGGGCGCGCCCCCCACCCTCGTGGCCAGCTCCCGTATCTTCTGACGTAGAGTCCAAGTCTATCCGGTGGGTTTCCTTCCAAAAATAACTTCTCCAGTTGATTCTGTTCCGTTTCGACTCCGTCTGATATTCCTTTTCCTCGAAACACTGAAATAGGCATAAAACAGGAAATCTGGGTTGGGCCTCCGGTTAATAGGTTAGTCCCAAAATAATATAAAAGTGGATAATAAAGCCCAATATTGCCTAAAACAGTAGATAATATAGCATGGAGTAATCAAAAATTATAGATACGTTGGATACGTATCAAGCATCCCCAAGCTTAATTCCTGCTCGTCCTCGAGTAGGTAAATGATAAAAAAAGAATTTTTGATGCAGAGTGCTACTTGGCATAATTTCAATGTAATTCTTCTTAATTGTGGTATGAATATTCAGATCCGAAAGATTCAAGACAAAAGTTCATATTGATAAAAGAAATAGTAACACTTCAAGCGTACTAATCAAAGTAATCATGTCTTCTCAAAATAACATGGCAAAAGAAAGTTCATCCCTACAAAATCATATAGTTAGGCTATGCTTCATTTTCGTCACACAAAGATGTTCCCAACTTCTATACCCCCGATGACAAGGCAAGCAATTGTTTCATACTTAAATAATCTCAAACTTTTTCAACCTTCACGCAATACATGAGCGTGAGCCATGGATATAGCACTATGGGTGGAATAGAATATGATGATTGGGGATTGTGTGGAGAAGACAAAAAGGAGAAAGTCTCACATTGACGAGGATAATCAACGGGCTATGGAGATGCCCATCAATTGATGTCAACATGAGGAGTAGGGATTGCCATGCAACGAATGCACTAGAGCTATAAATGAATGCTCAACAAAAGAAAACTAGTGGGTGTGCATCCAACTTGCTTTCTCACGAAGACCTAGGGCATTTGAGGAAGCCCATCGTAGGAATATACAAGCCAAGTTCTATAATGAAAAATTCCCACTAGTATGAAAAAGACAAATTATGAGACTCACTATATGAAAAACATGGTGCTACTTTGAAGCACAAGTGTGGAAAAGGAGATAGTAACATTGCCCCTTTTTTTTGGCCTTTCTTTTTTTTCTTTTTGGCCTTTCTCTTTTTTTTTGATTGGGCAATGCTCTAATAATGATGATCATCACACTTCTATTGGTTACAACATAAGGATTACAACTCGAAACTAGAACAAGATATGACTCTATATGAATGCCTCCGGCGGTGTACCGGAATGGTGCAATGAATCAAGAGTGACATGTATGAAAAATAATGCATGGTGGCTTTGCCACAAATACGATGTCAACTACATGATGATGCAATGGCAATATGACAAAAGTAAAGTATGTCATGATGATCATCGGAACGGTGGAAAGTTGCATGGCAATATATCTCGGAATGGCTATGGAAATGCCATAATAGGTAGGTATGGTGGCTGTTTTGAGGAAGATATAAGGAGGTTTATGTGTGATAGAGCGTATCGTATCACGGGGTTTGGATGCACCAGCGAAGTTTGCACCAACTCTCAAGGTGAGAAAGGGCAATGCACGGTACCGAAGATGCTAGCAAAGGCGGAAAGGTAAAAGTGCGTATAATCCATGGACTCAACATTAGTCAAAAGAACTCATATACTTATTGCAAAAATTTAGAAGTCATCAAAAATCAAGTACTACGCGCATGCTCCTAGGGGGATAGATTGGTAGGAAAAGACCATCGCTCGTCCCCGACCGCCACTCATAAGGATGCACAAGCCAGGTACACTTCACGTTTCAAATTTGTTACACAACTTTAACCATACGTGCATGCTACGGGATTTGCTAACTTCAACACAAGCATTCTTTAAATTCATAATCACCCAACTAGCATGGCTTTAATATCACTACCTCCATATCTCAAAACAATTATCAAGTATCAAACTTTTCTTAGTATTCAACGCACTCAAAAGAAAGTTTCACATATCTTGAATACCAAGTATATTAATTTTAAGAAAATTACCATGCTATTAAAGACTCTCAAAATAATCTAAGTGAAGCATGAGAGATCAATAGTTTCTATAAAACAAATCCACCACCGTGCTCTAAAAGATATAAGTGAGGCACTAGAGCAACCAACAAACTACTCCGAAAGATATAAGTGAAGATCAATGAGTAGTCGAATAATTATGCAACTATGTGAAGACTCTCCCATTTAATAATTTCAGATCTTGATACTTTATTCAAACAGCAAGAAAATCTAAAGAAAACTACAATGCAAGGATAGCACAACTCATGTGAATAAGCAAAAACTTAGGCTCAACCGATACTAACCGATAGTTGTTGAAGAAGAAAGGTGGGATGCGTACCGGGGCATTCCCAAGCTTAGATGCTTGAGACTTCTTGAAATATTATCTTGGGGTGCCTTGGGCATCCCCAAGCTTGAACTTTTGTGTCTCTTAATTCCTCTCATATCATGGTTTCTCTTTTTATCAAAAGCTTCATTCACAACAAACTCAACAAGAACTCGTAAGATAGGTTAGTATAAACCAATGCAAAACCTTATCATTTTCTACTATAACAAATCACTAACATTATTATTAAACATTTCATAGTAAATGCCTCTGCATATTTAATACTCCTATCCTCAAATAGAATCATTAAACAAGCAAACATATGCAAACAATGCAAACATAACAGCAATCTGCCAAAACAGTACAGTCTATAAAGAATGCAAGAGTATCAATACTTCCCTGACTCCAAAAATTATGAACTAACATTCCCACTGTAATAAATTTATCAGAGCTCATTATGCAAAAATATTCAACATTATACCACTCTCTGACCTTTCTAGGGAATTTTTGCAACAGCGGTAAACTTTCTGTTTTCAAACAGCAACATGTATAGTAGAAAAATAAGCATGGCAAAGGCTATCCTTGACTTTTTTATTGAAACTAAAGATGAAAAACATTAATCTAATTAACAGAAATCAAATAATAACAAAAGAAAATGACGCTCCAAGCAAAACACATATCATGTGGTGAATAAAATTATAGCTCCAAGTAAAGTTACCGATGAACGAAGACGAAAGAGGGGATGCCTTCCGGGGCATCCCCAAGGTTAGGCTCTTGGTTGTCCTTGAATATTACCTTGGGTTGCCTTGGGCATCCCCAAGCTTAGGCTCTTTCCACTCCTTATTCCATAGTCCATCGAATTTTTACCCAAAACTTGAAAACTTCAACCACACAAAACTCAACAGAAAACTCGTAAGTTCCGTTAGCGAAAGAAAACAAAACACCACTTCAATGTACTGTAATGAACTCATTATTTATTTATATTGGTGTTAAACCTACTGTATTCCAACTTATATATGGTTTGTAAACTATTTTACTAGCCATAGATTCATCAAAATAAGCAAACAACACACGAAAAACAGAATCTGTCAAAAACAGAACAGTCTGTAGTAATCTGTAACTATGATAAACTTCTGGAACTCCAAAAATTCTAAAATAAATTGGTGGACCTGAGGAATTTGTCTAGTAATCATCTTCAAAAAGAATCAACTAAATAACACTCTCCAGTAAAAATTTCTAGCTAATCTCGTGAGTGCTAAAGTTTCTGTTTTTTACAGCATGATCATAAAGACTTCACCCAAGTCTTCCCAAAGGTTCTACTTGGCAAAAACACTAACTAAAACACAAAACCACATCTAAACAGAAGCTAGATGGATTATTTATTACTAAACAGAACCAAAAGTTAAGAAACTAAAATAAAATTGGGTTGCCTCCCAACAAGCGCTATCGTTTAACGCCCCTAGCTAGGCATGATGATTTCAATGATGCTCGCATAAAAGATAAGAATTGAAACATAAAGAAAGCATCATGAAGAATATGACTAGAACATTTAATTCTAACCCACTTCCTATGCATAGGGATTTTGTGAGCAAAAACTTATGGGAACAATAATCAACTAGCATAGGAAGGCAAAACAAGCATAACTTCAAAACTTTAAGCATATAGAGAGGAAACTTGATATTATTGCAATTCCTACAAGCATATATTCCTCCCTCATAATAATTTTAAGTAGCATCATGAATGAATTCAACAATATAACCAGCACATAAAGCATTTTTTTCATGATCTACTTGCATAGAAATTTTATTACTCTCCACATAAGCAAAAAAATTTTCATTCGGAATAGTGGGAGTATCATAAGAGACTTGAATACTATAAATTGTTTCCACATTAAAAGAGTAATGTTCAGAGAAAGGGTAATCATAATCATGACAAGTTTTATAAATATAATCATCACTAATTTTTATAGCATAAGTTTTATCACAATAATCATCATAAGTAGCAACTTTGTTCTCATCATAATCGATTGAAACCTCTTCCAAGATAGTGGAATCATTACTAAGTAAAGTCATGACCTCTCCAAATCCACTTTCATAAATATTATAATATTCAACATTCTCCAAAATAGTGGGATCACTACTTCCTAAAGTTGACACTCTTCCAAACCTACTTTCATAAATATAATCATCATAAGTAGAAGGCATGCTATCATCATAACTACTTTGCATATCAAAACTTGGGAGGCAAAAAATATCATCATTATTAAACATAGCATCCCCAAGCTTGGGACAAACATTAATTGCAGCAATATTCTCAAATATGTCATCCTCATCAAACATAGCTTCCCCAAGCTTGGGCCTTTTCATATCATAAGCATAATCACTCTCGTCATTAATAGTATGGATAACACCAATAGTATAGCAATTATCATATTCTTCCAAGCAAGTGCCAAAAAGATTTTCAAGATCATAAGAAGTATCATTACTTTCCCAATCATAATCATCACAACAAGCAATAGGCATAACGAGATCATCATCAAGTGCATCATCTTCCACAATTATTTTTGATTCATTTTCAGGAGGCACAACAATAATAGGAGCAACCTTATTTGGGAGGGATACCTTTTTACCTCTCTTCCTTTTTATTTTCTTCTTCTTCACCACATCATGTGTGGGTTCAATCCTCTCTTTGGAGCTCCTTATTAATGAGATTGGTTGGATAGAAGACTCCTCCTCGTTACACTACAAAAAAAAGACACATCCGTGACATTTTGAGCCGAACGGAAAAAAATTCTGTCATACATATGACACTTATATGACGATAATTGTGACAAAACCCGGTATCATCATAGATGTGGTGGGCTCCTACTTCTATGAAAAAAAATCATGACAGAAAATGGGATTTTCATCCTGGGCGGGCCGGAGGCGTAGCTACATGACATTCTTTGGGCCGTCCATGACGGAAAAAACCGTGGTAGAAGTGAGGGGGAGGAAAATTTCGGAGAGTTGCCGGTTACGGTGGGAGGTCGGGGGCCGAGCGATGCGATTCTCTCGTCGTCTGTAGCGTGTGTGCGAGGCATTGGCTCTAATCGAACCCGGCGGCGTTGGGCTCTAGCTGGACCCGGCGATTGAACTGCGAGGCTCGCGTTCTCGAACCCGGCGATCGATCGATGGCTGTTAAGCGAACCCGATGGGCGATTCGCCGGTGCTGCTGCTAATCGAAGCGGTCGATTGGATGAGCGATGGCGTTGCGGGGGGTTGGATGAGCGGTGGCGGTGGCGTTGCCTCTGGATGAATAGGACCCGTGGTGTGGAGGGATGGATGAGCGATAAGCGGTGGAGGGGTGGCCGTGGAGGGTGGTTGAGCAGGACCCGTGGTGTGGAGGGCTGGATGAGCAGAGAGCGGTAGAGGGGTGCCCGTGGAGGGTGGTTGAGCGATGGCGGTGGAGTAGTGCGCGGTGGAGGCTGGATGAGCAGGAGCCCGTGGAGGCTGGAGGAGGTTGCGGTAGCCGTGGAGGCTGGAGGAGGTCGGCGGTGGAGATGAACAGTATCCCGTGGAGTCCCGTTTTGCGGTACGCCACACCCCTCCCGATGAACAGGACCCCCATTTCGACCGTAGGAGGTCCGTTTCGTCCGTTTTGTGGTACGCCACACCCCTCCCGATCAACAGGACCCCCGTTTCGACCGTAGGAGGTCCGTTTCCTCCGTTTTGTGGTACGCCACACCCCTCCCGATCAACAGGACCCCGGTTTCAACCATAGGAGGTCCGTTTACTCCGTTTTGCGGTACGCCACACCCCTCCCAATCAACAGGACCCCGTTCCGAACGTAGGAGGTCCGTTTCCTCCGTTGTGCGGTACACCAGGCCTCATTTCCATCGCCTGTTCCGTCCAAGCCCTCCCGATGAACACGACCACGCATTCCGTTCCGACCCAGCCGGTTGGCTCCCCATGAACACGACGACGACACTGTTTCTCTGTTCCGACCTAGCCATGTACGTATGCGCGAGTAGGCGCTCGAGACCCTGCACGTATGTACGTACGTGGCCGTATTTTTTTTCTTGCACCCTCGCCGCTGTACGTACGTGTACATGCTGCGTGCGCGTCTCTACATCGACACGTGCGCGCCTCTACATCGACCAGTATGTACGTACACGTTCGCGACCAGAATGACAACGCTACGTACGCTTCAACCAGGTGGGTCCCGTACCGAGCACTTCCTTGCTGCGAAGATGTAGCTGGTGGGTCCCGAAGTCGGCGAATCGTTTTGTTTTTTTTGCCGGACGCACTTCCTTGCGTGCGAATATGTAGCTGGTGGGTCCCGGCGGTCGGGAGAAGCGTTTTTCACGAAATCGGTGGCCCGTCCGGTGGGTCCCTGCTGTCAGGTGGAGGAATCATTATTTTCCGCGTAATAAGGAGGCACTTCCTTGCTGCGGCCGTGGACCCAGCTGTCAGCCTCTCGACGTACAGTCCACGTCCGATGGAAGTCGTTCCTTGACCACGTTGACCACGCCGCGCCGAGAGCACCAGGGCGGTGAACGACGGCGAGGCCTAGGATGGGGACGACGCGGAGCCGGTGAAGACGTGGCAGTGGATGCCCACGCGGAGAGGAGTATGAGTATTCACTCGTTCGGCTGCGGTGTGAGGCTGTCGTCACCGCAGGGCCTGGCCTAAGGTGGGAATAGTAGAGGCGGTGAGGCCTCGCGGCAAAGACAGCCGCCACGGGAGGCAGGGAGCAAGCGGCACGACCGGCGCTGCTTTGGCGGCTGGAGCAAGAAGACCAGAGGTTGAAGAAGCACTACGGCCGTTGGATGGACATCGACGGTCCTTTGGAGCTAGAATCGTTCATATTGACTAAGTTTACAAAGCCCTCCATCCCCGTCAACTTAGTAGGCCCACAAGTCAGCTTCCCACCAAGGTGAGTCCCAGCTAGCAGGTGGAGTATTCATTTTTTTGTGCGTAATAAAGAGCCACTTCCGGTGGGTCCGAGCTGATAGCGGGGGGAACATTTTTTTCGCAAAATACGGTGGCCCGTCCGGTGGGTCCCAGCAGTCAGGGGGGAAACATTTTTTCGCGAAATAAGGTGGCTCGTCCGGTGGGTCCCTGCTGTCTGGTGGAGGAATACTTATTTTGCGCGTAATAAGGAGGCACTTCCTTGCGGCGCCATGGACCCGCTGTCGGCCTCTCCACGTCTGATATTTTTCCGATGGAAGTCGATCGTGACCACGTTGACCACGCTTGGCGTCGAGAGCACCAGGCGGTGGACGACGGCGACGCCTAGGAAGGGGACGACGCGGAGCCGGGAAGACGCAGCATTGGAAGCCAGCGGAGAGGAGTATGAGGGTTCACTGGTTGGCTGCGGTGTGAGGCTGTCGTCGCCGCAGAATAACAGGGGTGTGGGTGAGTGGAGGATGGCACGGCCAGTGGTGGGAGTAGTATGGGGAGGTGAGGCCTCGCGGCAAAGCACAAGCCGCCACGCAGGAGGCACGAGCGGCGGCACGACCGGTGCTGCTTTGGCGGCTGGACCAAGAAGACCAGAGGTTGAAGAAGCACTACGGTCGTTGGATGGACATCGACGGTCCTTGAAGCTAGAATCGTTTATATTGACTAAGTTGACAAAGCCCTTGGTGCGCTCCAACTTAGTAGGCCCCTGAGTCAGCCTCGAAGCAGTGCGCCCAAGATGTCGGGGAGGAATCATTTTTGGGCGGCGAAGCTAAGAATATCCAAGATTGAAGAAGAGCACGACATCCGTTGGATAGACATCCAACGGCAACTGCTGCTAGAACCATGTGTTCACTATAATAAGTTGACAAAGCCTTGCATACGCGTCAACTTATTTTTTTAGGGGACGCGTCACTTAGTAGGCCCACAAGTGTGTGGCAGAGAACTTATAGCCCATTTGCGTTTTGTAAGAATGTACAACCCATTTTGAATTCTAATGGAATTTACAACAGCCCATTTACAGTTTGTTAAAAGTACAGCCCATTTTCTAGCTAGGACAACGATTAATAATTTCAACCAACCGTTGAAGACAGAATTTAATAAAATTTCCCACATTTTGATGGGATCCGAAATATTTTTATCCCGAAATTTCTAGTCAGATTAAATATAAATTTGTATTAGGTAAAATCCAACGAAACATTGCTACAAGAACAATGAAAATTTAAGATTTTCAAAATCCATAAATAATATTTTATAAACTAATTTCGTGTTTGGTGCATTTTTTATAGTTACTACCCAGTTTTATAATTACATCCCATTTATTATTTTTAAAGCCCATTTTCCTGTTAAGCCTAATGCATCCCTCCTAGGAAAGATTTGCAGCCAAGTGAGAGAATAACAAGTTGACCTTGCACAGGTATTCCTCAAAAGACATATAGCTGGGCTAGCCATTTTCATCTTGAAAAAGTAGTATCTGGGCTGGATATCTGCTGGGCTAGGCTAGGCAGGCCCAGCCATGATTAATACCCTGCTCTCCTCTGAACAACAACGAAATCATCACCAAGAAAAACTCTGCAGTGCTCATGCCTCAAAAACACAAATACTGCTCGAGCTGCTTGGTCCCAGCTGTCGGCCGCACCTTGTGCAATTCTCTCGTTTATATTGACTACATAGGTTGACAATGGTGTGGGACCGTGATGTCAGGAAACCAGGAGAAAGCAAAAAAAATATAGTTGTACATAATAAGGAGGCACTTGCGTACGTACGGCTATGGCCCTACTGGGTCCCTAGTGTCATCCAGTCAAAATAAAGTTATCTCCTGAATCCTCATGTTCGTTGACCATGTTAAAAATGCTCGGCGCCATGGCGAGCGCAACAACTCGCAGGACAACGGAGAGGGCCTCGCGGGCCCTACGGAGGTCTGATACAGCGCCCGCTGCTCATTCAGGAAGCCAGGATCATTGGACACCTATGAGCACCTTTGAGAAACTGAGACGGCGTGAAACGGTAAGGTCGCGCTTGGGAGCTCTGGTTTATTTCAAACCTGTATTAACATACAAGTGTAATTTACTCGTCATCGGAAGGCCCGAGGTCTATAAGTAAAAACCGGCGGGTTACGCGTGTAATTTGAGAGACCGGTGTATATTTTACGAGCACTGCTATATGGACGACATTACCAGACGATACATGCACGACTTGCGTATCATGCCATCCATGGGCAAGGCTGTAACAGCAGCTAACGGCTGGATTAGCAATCGTCCGAGTGTCGTTCAGCGTTTTTATCGTGTGTGAAGTACTTCCGATATTTTACTAGTCAAAATCGACCAACCAAGCGCCTTCGCCCGAGACCATCTGCTTTAATTTACAAGCGTCAGTTTTACAAGCTGTTTTGGTTGGAAAACGACGATCCAATCACAGCCTAATATCATGAGTTGGTCGGAAGGTGTGTCAGGTGACTTATAAGTCAGGTGACAACCAAACAGGCGTGACTTATAAGTCATCGGTTTTAAGTCACGACTTATAAGTCAGGTGACTTATTGAACAAACAGGCTCGAAATATCGACAATGAACTTCTTACGCACGGAAACAACAGAAGAGGATGATCTTCTTAACAAGCAAATCACTGGCATTAGATCGACATGCAAAACAATACGAAGCATTATTCTCAGGAGGCACGGTGAACAGCTCGTGATGCCGCATGCCACAACATTCCAAGCTCAACTTTGCAATCAAACACAAGGCCTGGCATTACATAGACAATATTCAGAACAAACTCTTAACACAGGAATATCTCAGCAGAGTAAGTATTTACTTCTAAACTGAACACAGGAATAGGAAAAAACACTCGACACTACTCACAGCAAGGGCGTCCCACTAAAGATATCAAATGCATGTCTTCTGGCTAACATCAATGAGCAAATTTTGACAAGGTTTTCCAATTCCAATATATTAAACTAACATCTTCTTGCTAACATCAATGATTAAACTTTGACAAGCTTTTCCCATGCAAAATATGTAATGCCTATGATCGTGGAGTCCTGTCGCTTCTTGCTAACATCAATGATTAAAATTTGACAAGCTTTTCCCATTCAAAATATATAATGCCTATGATCGTGGAGTCCTGTTGCTTCTTGTACTTGTTTGGGCACTTTTTGCCCAGGGCACTCCATGTGTTGTTAAATTGCCAATGGTCTCTGCAGACTAGTCATGTCACCGGTGTCTAATATTTATGGCACCGGCTGTAGCAATGGAGGGATTCGGTGCCAAACTAAGAAAATGTGAAATTGGCACCTCTTTTGGACTACATAGTGGAAGGCCTAATACTCTGTAAAGCTTCTCGGTCATTCATACGTAATGTAGCGCAAGCAGTGGCGCTTCTTTACGCAAAGTGGAGCGACCAACTAGACCCAGTAATGCAGCAGTTTGCCTTGGACACATTGGCTCCGTTTGTGCAGTTGAACTAAAATCAAAGTCGGAATAAAACCGAGCTTTAATTGTGATATCCCTGTAAGCAACAAAAGGTATAAGGGAAACATTTACTGAGAAATAACGGTTGATGACTTGTACTCCCAGAAGAAAAACATCTACTGATCTACCTTATCTTAATGGGAAACAAAGCAGGAGAGTAGCAATTCTCAATCAATGTGATTCATTAATATTAACTGAGACATTATCTTAACAATGCCTTGTTTCAACATGTAAAAGAACGAAAAAGCAAAAAAGTATCATTCCTAAAACAATGCGACTGATTCATTTTAACAGAGACATTATCTTAACAGTACCTTGGTTAAACATGTAGAAAGAACTACAAAGCAGGATAGTACCATTCCTAACAAGTGTTGCAGTTTTGAACTAAGATTCAGTAGTTAATTAATTCGAGAGTGGCATTGCTTAATTTTACCAAGTGCATTAGATTAACGAAAAGCATAAACAGTTCAGGGGAGAGTAGAGCAACAACAAGTATGTGCTTCCATCTACTTATAAAGGGGTGATGCAGAGTTTGTTGTAACAAAGCAACAAGCATCATGTGCAGGTTGGTCCCATTTTGTTCACTACTTAATGGGAAAAGACAGCAATACAATAGCTTCAATTCAACATTTATTTAAAACAGTACCAATACAAGTAGCACAACATCTCAAAGCACACTGCACAATCATGTGGATGAAGGCCTGTACTGACCTTTCATGAGACCACCAGGATAAAATACGAATCCGCCAACACGAATAGGAAATCCAATATCGTTTTGTGCAGTTGCACTGAAATCAAGCAAAGTGTTTCGCGTAGCGAAAGCAAAATGTCATAATAGCAACAAGTTGAATAGATATCCTGTTTAAATAGAGGCAAAAAGGAATCAATTCTTGGCTAATAAAGGAGGATGAAACATGCGGCAACAAAATGGTAATCCCGCCAATCCCTAACAAGTGTTGCAGTTTTGAAATAACATTGATAGTTAATTACGAGAGTGGCATCAATTCTTGGCTTATAAAGGGGTGATGCTGAATTTGTTGTAACAAAGCAACAAGCATCATGTCCAGGTTGGTCCCATTTTGTTCACTACTTAATGGGAAAAGACAGCAATACAATAGCTTCAATTCAACATTTATTTAAAACAGTACCAAAACAAGTAGCACAACATCTCAAAGCACACTGCACATCATGTTGGTGAGACCAAGATTTGAAACAACTCGCCACGAAGAGTGGAAACAAATCTCGATCTCCTTTTGTGCAGTTCCACAAAAATTAAGCAAAGTCACCGGTGTGACCTTCAAGTTGAACTGCACAAAACACTCTTAAAACATAAGTGTTTCGAGTAGCGAAGCAAAATGTCGCAATAGCAACAAGTTGAATCGATACCCCTGTTTTAACAGAGGAAAAAAAGGAAACAATTACTTGCCGATAAAGGAGGATGAAACAAACGGTCACAGAAAGAAGCATCTAACTTATCTTGGATGGAAAACAAAGTAGGATAGTAGAATTTCTAAAATGGTTGCATTGATTCATATTAACAGAGACATTCTCTTGAAACAAGATTCCTTAAAAAATGTAATTTACTTTTAACAGTGGCATTGCTTCAATTTTCCGGCGGCATTCTTAGATTAACAACAGCAAAAATAGCTGTATGGGACATGCCAGCACCATGTGCGTCCACACGTATAAATGGGTGATGCAGAGTATGTAGCCAAGCAGCATATATGCATTGGTCCCATATTTGTTCTCTTTGAACCTTTTTCCTAAGTGAGGGCAGCAAATCTAGTCCTGCACAAACTACCCGACCCCCCAGTTTCTTTCCCTTTTCAACAAAGAGATCAGTTCTATGTGTGTACTGGGTTACCCCCTTTTTCCCTTTTCGACCTACAAAGCGGCTGGATAGCCAGTCTATACTACTTTCCGCCCCTCCTTTCCTCATTGAACCACGTCCTAGATTCTTGCTCCAGCCCACCGCACCCTTCTTTCCTATTTGAACAAAGACCTGGATTCGACTACAGATCGAAAAAGATCCACATGCAGCTAGAGCAACGACGGTTTCAAAGAAACTTATACCTTAGGGTCGTCGGGATGTGGCAAGGCGTTCTGCGGGAGGCCGGATCTGCCCACACTACGTACGGCAGCGAGGAAGAAGGGGTCGGTGGCCCTCCCACACAGGCGCTGGGTGAAAGAGAACAGTGCAGCCGTCAGTGGATTGCCTCCCTCGCCGAAGGCGATAGAGTGAACGCTGCACCTCCTCCCCTTCCCGGTGCGACGGGATACGGACGCCTCCTTCAACAGCTGTGAGGGGGGAGAAAGAGACAAGAGACCAATGCAGTCTTGTTTAGATTTGGTGAAGAGAGGGTGAGAGACTGTGAATATAGCAAACCCTAGCAAATGAACGCTGAGCCTCCAGCGTGTAACATATATGTAGTGCGGCGAGCGTGTGAAGAGTGCAAACCCTAGCGAACAAGCGATGAGGCTCCAGCTTATATATATACTATACTGTAGTACGGACTGAGCTCCGGTGCCTTCACTGCACCTGCTTTTGGCTGTATGACAGGTGAGCCAGCCACATTTTGGGCCCACATGTCATAAACCCAAAGGCAGGTGCACTAAGTCAAGCTGCGTCCATATAGTACTCTCGTGTATATGAGTAATATATACTAGTGGAGTGGTTTTCTTATTCTCTCCATAACAATCGTTTTAAATTGTGTAAGTACGAAATGAAACTCTTTATCTAATGTACAGTGAAGAAAACTAGTACTACTTCCGATGAACTAACGATCCACGCCCACGCGTCCTGGTCGCACTTCCTGTCCTTCACGTGTGGTACACTACCCTCCCTTAAGTGAACAACCACAAATGCGCCAAATTATCGGAAACGTGTGAGAGTGTGTACAAATAAAGAATTTTAATTTCAATTATCGGAAAGGTTTGAGACTATTATAAATTTTGACTTTAGTCAAATCTAATATGCGGAGTAAATAAAAATGGAGGGCTACTACGTCCATCCGGGTTTTTAGTCCACGCCATTTTTTAAATCAAAGTTAATAGCTAGACAAATAAAATTACAGGGGAGCTGGAGACAAAGTTGTGAGAAGGCTTAGAAATCAATACAAAACTTATGCTCTTAGTACCAACGTCGATCCTTCTTCGAGGAAACATTTGGTTCATAGCCAATTGTGTGATAAAATTGCACCAACGTGAAAGACGACTGCGTCTCCAACGCAACCAAGGTGAACTGACGAAGGATATCATCTTTGTGCATAACAAGCAAAGAACACTGATGGAAGACATCTTGTTTTTCACTGAAAATCGATCAGCTTCACCAGCCGACGCAACCACGAGGCGCAACCATAAGCATCGATAGGTCATCATGGTGATGCATCATCCATTTGGCATCTTCGTCCGCGCCAGCACCGGCTCCGAGAGGACGGTGCGCATCGGCTCCCTCTGTCGCCGACGGCGACAACGTCAACACTGCACCTCCTCACCTCCCGCAGCGGACGGGATTCGGGCATTCGGCCGGATCTGTGACCACCGGTGAGGAGAGAGATAGAGTGGACACTGTCATCTTATTTTGAAATGGAGAGGGTGAGAGAGCGAGACGCGAGAAACTATATCAAACAAGAGGCTATAATGGAGTAAAAAAATCTCTCCATAGCAGTGATTTTGGGTCTGTCTAGGACACATCTAGATGTGACATAGTTATGTCACATCTAAGTTGATGTCCACTCTTTTTGTGGTCTATTTTTTTTGTCCTAGTTGTTTTTGTTTCTTGTTGCTACATTATATACTTGTGAGAGCTTAGGTGTGATATCCTTAAATAACATCTAGATGTGAATTAGACAAACTGATTTTCTAACGTACCAAGAAAGAAAACTCGATCAAAAACACGCCCCCGCTTCCAGGTCGCGAGAGTCGTCGCGCACACACACATAGACATAGACATGCATATCCGTGTTTACGTAAAATTTCATTTCCATCTCCATCTCCAATCATATTTGTCCAACTGGCACATTATTTACGTTGTTAATTATATACGCAGCAATATTAACGCACATCATCTCTTGTTTGCGCATGTTCGGACTGCTGCCACGGCCGGTCCTGACCAACCCGAACCCTCTTCATCACCCGCACGTGCTTCCCGCCCAAAACGGTTAGTGCCGCATTCATGCCCGGCCAGAGCGGACGCGACCTCTCACTGGCGCCGGCATTGAAGCGGCGCGCCGGCCGAGAGAGCATCGCCCGCGCCGCTTCCGGGTGCACGCGGCTGCTCCGTGTTCAAAGGTTGCAATAGCCGGCTACAACATGCATGTAAAAAGTTCTTGGGAGTCCGTGCTACAGCTAGCTGTCCTCCCCCAACTCGTCAATCTCTTCCAGTAGTGCTAGTAGTACTCCATGGCGCGATCCATCGACAAGCAAAGGGAAAGTTATCGTATACTCGGTTTGCGGTGAGTGGCATGCCGAGCGACCGTGTGGGGTCGAGCCGTGGAGGAGGGTGAGACACGAACACGACAGACGTGATTTAAACGTTGGTTTTGCTCGATGGCGTGATCCAACGAAATGAAACGTTTGTTTCTCTCCGTTTCCATTTTTTCTCCGGAAAAACGGAAACTTTCCACTCCATTTTCATTCCTATTCCAAGGTTGCCCCGTTACAAAATTCCATCAAATACAAAGGAAAACTAACACGCATGCTGATGCATCTCAATGATTCACATATCATAGCCAATATTTACTTCACAACTAAAGAAAAAAGTTGTGAGAGCGTGTACGAAAGAAAAACTACTGATGGGGTCACTACGACTTAAACCCTAAACCCTAAACATGATTTAATTCCCTGGCCAGGTAGAACCTATCGAAGGAAAGACGGCTGGCACCTCGGATCATACGATGCTTTTGTGCAGTTCCACTAAAATTGACCTGAGCATCCCTGATGGCAAAGATATTGAAGAAGTGTGATTAGAATAATAGTACTGGCACTAGTTCATGAGACATAAACTCATCACAAGTATAAGCGGTAGAAGTAGAGAAAGATCGACATGGAGATGGAGCTACGGCGATGGAGCAAGCCGGCTCCAAAGGAAGATGGACTACCTGGGACGTCGGGCTGTAGCTAGAAGGGTGGTTGGGACGCGGCACCGGCCCATACCGCGGTGACCCCCGGTTGGGACGCATCGACTGTGGGTTTTCTCCCTCGCCGATGTCGACCGCGTCTACGCAGAACATTGTTCCCTTCCCCCAGCGAGAGCAACCTTAGCAAGCAGGCTTGTAGCTTAGGCTCCTGCTAGTGTATATATAGTGGTTTTCTTTTTCTCTCCATATCAACCATTTTATATTGCGTACGTGTCATTCAAGAGTGAAATGATGGTTGCTTCTTCCGACTAACTTACTTTGTGATTTGACTGCTCCTTAGTGGCCCCTACACGTACTCCCCCTACGTGTATGCAACAGTCACACGTACACATGGACGCAAAAACGCGCACGACGCCCTAATGCATGCATGTCCGAGCACACGACGGAACACACACGGTCATGCTAAGTGCTCAACCTACACATGCATGCACACACATACTCAGTCAGGATGAGCTAGTGACCGTATAAACACCGGAAAATATATATATTGAGCACAATGAGCGTATTATGAATTCCACTGACCGTATTATTACAAATATACAGTGACAGACAGTGTATTTATCTCGTTTGAAATTAATCCATATTAACCGGAGAGGAGGCAGTATGGACTAGCATTACTTGCGCGCGGTGGCTCGCAGGACAAGGAGAAACTTTTGACTAATGCAAGCTCTCCCTCGCTCAGGCGGTGGACGTGCAACAGTTAATTCGTGTCGATTGCCGAAGCATACACTATACTACTAGTGCTACTATTGTTCGACTTCCCGAATAGGCGAACAGCCAAGCGCAAAGTTTACTAGTACTAGTACTACTAATATAGGTACGTAAGTACTATACTAGTACTAGGAACCGGATGGAGGAGCGTCTGCACTCTTATTATAATTTTAAAATGTGATAAAGCAATCTTCAACACATTTGGTTCTCTTCAAGGGTTCTCGCATGTGATAATGGAAGTTGATTGCATGGAACACTCGCCACAATTCTCGCTTAATTTTGGCTCATATCCTGTTACAAATAGTAGCGCTCGGTAATATTTCCTCTTTTTTTGTTATTCAGCATGTAAACAGGTCAGCAAAACTTGCGGCGCATCTTCGTGCGAACCGTGCTTGCTGCACTTTGAATGTGGCCGAGAGCTGGCTTGATGAAACACCTCGCTTCTTACTTCTTTCTTTGCGGGGTACCTCGGTTCCTAGTGACCAGTGTCTTGGCTGATCGTCCTAAGAATGCTTATATATGAATAAAGCTCTCTCATTTACCCGCAAAAAAGATTAAGCCATATTAACGAAAGGAGGGAGTATGGACTAGCACTACTTTTGGTGTGTCCCGTCAACTCGCAGAACAAGGAGAAGCTTGCAGGACAAGGTGAAGCTCGCCACGCTTTTGACTAATGCAACCTACCCTCGGTGGACATGCATCAGTCCATTCGGTGTCGATTGTCGAGAGGCATACACTGTAGTACCCAACATGCGGAGTACCATCATTGTTCGACTTCACGAAGAGGCGAAGAGCCAAGCGCAGAGTACGAGTAGTACTACTACTAGAACCGCATGGTGGAGCGTCTGTACTCTTATTTTCTTTATTTCTGATAAAGTACACGTTTATTCGGAGAAGGGCGGAAGCGGCAGCCCAACATGTAATGAATGATATCGATCAACCAACCATGCCCGAATATATCTTGGCCTCCATGCGAACCCGTCTGTGTGTTCTCGCTCCTCGTCTCTCTCAAGGAACGGCGGGTTGGCTCTTTGCCGTCAATTGAGATTGGTTTGCTCACACTCATGTCCCACATGTCGGTGATATGCCAAGAGGAGGTGCGTTGACCGACCGCCATCACGCGTGCATTTGGTTTTGAACCTTCATACTACTCCTCCCTCCGTCACAGTTTGGTAGCGCTTCATTATGATGCATTTCTCTCAATGCATTTCCACCACCAGAGAGACTTTAGACGCGTTTGGTTTAATGCTCAATTAATTAGGGTGTGGTAACCGCAATCAAGTCCATAATTTTCTCTCCATGTACTCTGTACTACAGTATTACAGAGTGGAGTAAGTGCATGCATGTGTGTACCTGGGGTGGAAGCACTGCATGCATGTGTGTACGCATTATTCCCTCTAGTAATAGATGTCGTGCTATAACTACCAATGCTATTTTTCAGGCCGATCGCTAGTCGCCTTGGTCCCTGAATTTTTTCTTTTTTTTGAAGCGCGTTGTATAAACAGTGAATGATGGAGTATGAGCGGATTCAAAGAAGAGCGTATTGATGGTTGCTTCTTGAGCAACTTACATTGGGAAAGGTGGGGCTTACGATTTGACTGCTCATTACTCACTACTAATGCGGCGAACGACCGGGATGAGTCTCCCATGCGGTTGTGCACTACCCCTCGGTTCTTAAATATACTCGGAGTATATTTGTCTTTCTAGAGATTTCAACAGTGACTACTCAAATATTTGTCTTTTAGAGATTTCAAATGGACTGGCACATACGGATGTATATACATATTTTAGAGTGTAGATTCTCTCATTTTGCTCCATATGTAGTCACTTGTTGAAATCTCTAGAAAGACGAATAAATATTTAGGAACGGAGGGAGTACATCTGAAGCAAAATGAGTGAATCTACACTCTAAAATATGCCCGTTTGAAATTTGTAAAAGACAAATATTTAGGAGCGAAGGAGTGTAATTTTTGGATGGCACATGGACCCGGATGATGAAGAGGCTTCGGCAATGCTATCAAGCTTCCATCATTTGTTTACATAATTGACGTACTATACAAATAATTTTCCAGCGAGACATGAAATTGTACAATGGTGTGAGCCTTCAGCTTCATTTAGCGTGTCTTGCCATCGATGCTCTTTGGAAACAATAAAAACTAACTTCCTTGCTAATGCATGTCAATTATTAGCAGATCAGAGCTAATAATTACATCAGAACTGAAGACAGAGTTGTGAGAAGGTGTTAAATTAAAATTGATCCATGCTTTCATTGGCAGCAACGTCCCCACTGTCTAAATCAACAAGGCATGTTGGGAAAAAAGTAGCTGTCTGGAGCATGCAACATTCCGATCATTTTGTGCAGTTCCACTAAAATAGAGCTGAGAGTCCGTGTTCCAAAGATATTAAGTGTGATTATGATAATAAAGGACTGCTGATGAAACAATAAACACACAAATAGAAGTCGGTCACCTTTGCAGTCTCTCTTAAGACTAACTAGTTGGAGAAGATTAGGCTCGGAGTTGGATGAGGAGGATAGAGCAAAACCAATCTCCCTTTGTGCAGTCGCACTGAAATGTGAGACGTTGCCCGTGTGACATTTTAGTACAACTGCACAAAACACTCTTAAGAAAAAAGTGATTTGTGCAGTTCACCAAAAGGTCATATAGCAGCGAGGTGAAATGGATAGCCCTGTTTGCAAAAAAGAGGTAGAAAGGAAACAATTACTGGCCAATAACAGTTGATGACACATGCGACGACAAAAAAAGCATTTTCTTGCCCTAAGGGAAGATAACAACATGGTTGTGTTTGTCTAAAGCGGTGTGAGGGCGAGAATGCAATATGGAAAATGTATTTGGACGAGCTACGTTTTGGGCAAAGAACTATGGAAGATCCACATGCAGCGGCGTGGGAAGGCGGGCGGTGGAGCAAGGCGGAGGGATACCGGAGGTCGTCGGGATGTAACAAGGTGGCGGCGGCGGCGGAATCTGCGAGCAGGTGGCGTAGGCCCTGCCGCGCGAGCTTGGTCGAGAGAACGGCGTGTACCGCAGATCGGGACGTGCTACCTCGGCGCCGTCGAGCGGATAAACAATGCACTTCCTCCCTTTCCCGGCGGACGGGATGCGGCGGATCGGTGATAACGGTGAGAGAGAGAGGCCCTTGCACTCCCTTTCCCTGGCGGACGGGATGCGGCCGGATCAGTGACCAACGGTGAGAGAGAGAGGCCACCGCACTCCCTTTCCCCCCGCAGACGGGATGTGCCGGATCAGTGACCAACGGCAAGAGAGAGAGAGGCCACCGCAGCCTTGTGTGAGATACTCAAGAGCGACAAACCGGCACGCAAGGCTCCATTGTATATAGTGGCGGACTACCTTTTCTCCATAAAAATCGTTTTATATTCTATATACGTGCCATTGGCGCTATAACTTTATTTAAAAATAACGCGGCAACGCGTCAACTCGAACTTTGTTTTAGTGCAGGCGTGGTACACGACCTCCCTAGGTAAACAACCGCCATAAAGCGTTCAAATTAGCACATGGGCTGCCATTTAGAAAGAAATGAGCTCCACCGTGTACCAGCGGGTGTGGCTGGGCACGAAGCGTGAGTGCGTGCACGGTGCACCTATTCTCTTCTTGTATCGTACACCACCTATGTGGGGTTGTGTGAGAGATACAAACCTAGAGAGATATAGAGTGTGGGTTCTTGAGAGTTTTTTTTGGGGGGTGTCAATCAAAAAATGTAACATATGCAATGTGTGTGAAATAGAGTCCTGGATATAACATATATATAGAGGGGGCGATCCACGAGAAGAGAGTGGAGGTATCACCGGCTTGAGGTGTCCATAGAATCGAAAAGAGGGATGATGTGTGTGTGCGCGCGCGCGATCGATAAAGAGTGCCATCGATTTTGTGTGTGCCCACGTCAAAGATATAGAGTGGCTGGCCTACTGGAACGTGAGAGGGGACATGTGCAGTTTGTCTCTGTGGCATGGATACCTACCTGCAGCGCTCGACTATCGGTGTGTGGTGGGGGAAGAGGAAGCCCAATTAACTATAGAGGTACAATGGCTGGTATATGTGTGGAGGAGGAGAGAGGCCTACACTACTAGGAAAAGGGCTATAGATGGGATGGACACTAATGGCGCACCAGAGAGGTAGTGCGCCACTACTATATACTAATGGCGCACCATTTGGTGATGCGCCATTAGTGTGGAAGACACTAATGGTGCACCAGACAAAAGGTGCGCCACTAGTGATAATTTTTTTTTCATTTTTCCATACATACTAATGGCGTATCCGGCCGAAGTGCGCCATTACTAGTTCTAACTAGTAATGGCGCACCAGCCACAATCTTGAAGATCGTATTCTTTTTAATTATTTTTTGCAAAACTACTAATGGCGCACCGTGTCACGGTGCACCATTACTAGTTTAAACTAGTAATGGCGCACTACTATGCGGTGCGCCATTAGTATATATATATTTTGCACTACCGCACGACTATCTCGATTCACGGATATCTCGTGGGGCAGGTAGTCCCGGATTTTCCGGATGCGTAAGGTGCATGGATGACACAACGATCGCTAGCTAGATAGAGATCCGGGTCTTGAAAACCGTGTTCATGGGACATCGGCGTCCCCCCTCGCCGACGATCAACCGCACCTCCCGCTCCACCGGCCGCGCCGCCCAAACCCCGCCCGCACCCTCCCCACTCCACCGTCGCCGATGACCCACCGCACCCTCCACTCCACCTTTTTCATATTCATAAATATTTTCAAATAACAAATTTGAACATATTTTTTTAAAAAAAAATTACTGTTTTTATAAAAAAATATTACTGTTATGATTTAAACAAGTTTGAACATATGTAAACACAAATAAATATCAAACAGCATTTTATACAATCGAGAAATGATCCGGTCCCCCACTCCACCGTCGCCGACGACCCACCGCACCCTCCCCCGCTCCACCGGCCGCCGCCGCCGACCCCCGGCCCGCACCCTCCCCCACTCCACCGCCGCCGACGATCAACCGCACCCTCCCCCGCTCCACCGGCCGCCGCCACACCCAGCCCGCACCCTCCCCACTCCACCGTCGCCGATGATCTTTCGTGGCTTCTTTTCGGCAGCAACAACCTGTGCTTGGAATCTACCAATTGCATCATCCTTCACCTTAAGAGCATCAACACTGTGCTAAAGGTTTTCAGCTATCTGTACGTGTTGCGTTGCACTACCAGCAGCTTCAAGCTCATGGTTTGTGTAGTTGCTTGTTTTTACTTTAGTTGTGGCTGCTTTCTTCTTGTATCATAAATGAAGTCAAAGAAAGCATTTCTGAGATCAAAGATGATTTCTCATTTCTACCGTTGCTATGTGCATGTGTGTGGCTTCGTTGTGTAATTTTCATTCAGTCGGTAGTTCCGGCAAATTCGGGTACTCCATATGTCCTATTTTCAGCAAAGGTCATGCTGAAATTTTCCGTGAATTTTAGCATGACTTTGCTAAAAATAGGACATATGGGGTACTTGCGACTAATGCCTGTTATCATGCATGTTTTATGATCTGTTGTAAGGGTACTAATTGGTCTCTTCTGCTGCTTATCAGAGATGGCGGGAAGTAGCCACCGCCGCTCTGCGACATCGCAGTACGAGTTGGATGATTCCGAGTTCTTCATTATCATACTTGGGACTTCAGTATCATCCATGACGCAGGTATATAAAATGAGAGATCTCCCCTTCACCCATCTCATTATGATATATGTTGTTTGCTACATCACTCATTGTCCCAAACTGCAGAGGCTGCCCGACAGTTTTATGAACATCTTGATGGGTGAAGATCCGCCAAATAATGTGAAGCTGCAACAGGCGGCAGCGGGTTTCATGGCGATGGGATGTGGAGTTGGTGATCAGGAGGGCCACATGTACTTGTCTCGTGGGTGGGAGAAGTTCTACCGTGCCTCACGACCTGCGGCTGGGGTACTTCCTTCTCTTGATGTACGGACAGACGCCACCATGCTCATCGTGAAGGTGTTCAACGCGACTATGTGTCCCATGCGCACGCTAACGATGATGATGCGGTGCGTTCTGCCTCTTCTTATTCCTCTACATTTGGCTTTGTCTCACATCGATTGTTAACGGTCATTGTTGCATTTGGACAGGTAATGGGAGCAGCAGCGGCGACAGCAGCTACAGCCAAAGCGAGAGCGACTATGGCAGTAGCGAAGCAAGCAGCGATTCGGCAGTATGAAAGCAGCAGCGATTCTGGCAGCAACATAGACAACAAGAAGGATGATCCGGATGGAGTGCGGGGAAGAGGAGCAGAGTGGGTATGAGGAGCTGCAGGATGATGATGGGCATCGGTGAGGATGACCTAAGCTGGTGGTGGCTGACCAAGGGCAAGAGATGGTGGTGGCTGACCATGGGCAAGAGATGGTGGTGGCTGACC